>QEPC01012438.1:4515320-4626873 GCA_003113815.1 Sphenodon punctatus
CGGGTACAGGGTGGGGGAGGGAGGGATCAGTCAGTCTTACCTGCCGAGTCTGTCTGACTGTTCCTTCCTTCTCCTCCTTTGGCGGTCCTCCCAGGCTAGGCGTAGGGGGGGGAGTTTAGTTTGGTTTTTTTAATTGCCCACGTGTCCCTGCGTGTGGAGCCAGGACACGTGGGAAATTTTAAAAAACAAACAAATAGTCCAGTTCCCGCTGCCGCTGCCGTTGCTGCTCCCGCCTCCCCCCCCCCCCGCTCTGAGCAGCGAGCGGCAATGGCAGTGGGAGCGGCAGCGGGAACTGGCGCAGACACAGACTGAGACTCTCGGGGGACTGAGGCAGGGAGGAAGTGTGCATGTGCGCTTCCTCCCTTCCTCAGTCCCCCAAGTCAAGCTATCTCGCCAGGTCTGTCAGCGCGAGCATCCTGGCGAGATCTTCCATTGCTCCCATTGAGCGCAATGGAAAGACTTTTCCCCTCCCTGCACAGCACATCCCATGAGTGCTGTGGATGGAGGTGTTCAGCTGCCCAAATTGCGTTTTCCATAGGAAAATGCTTTGGGCGACTGAGCAGCTGAGCCTTTTTGTCCCTTCAGGGACCCACTCCCAGGAGTGGGTCCCCGAAGGAGTGGATGGGTCCCCGAAGGGAGAAGAACACAGTGACAGCTACAGAAGCCTCTGCAGCAGCTCAGAGGCTGCTGTACCTGTCATAAGCGGCAGCGTTTTGTTTTTTTTAAAAAAACAACAAAAAAACCGTTTTGGTGCCGGTGGCCCCCGCAGTGCTTTGGGGGGCTCTGCCCCAAACTTCCTACAGGGGGAGCCACCACTGGTTGGAACTCTGGGCTGAAACTAGCAAAGTGAAATTCAACCAAGATAAATGTAAAGTTCTGCATTTAGAGAAGAAAAATCAAATGCACAAGTATAAGATGAAGGATACCGGGCTTGGCAGCAGCATATGTAAAAATAATGTACTGATTCTGGTTGATCACAAATTGAATGCAAATCAGCAGTGTCATGTGGCTGCAGAAATGTGATTGCAATTTTAGGCTGCATTAACAGAAACGTTGTTTCCAAGTCAGTGAAAGTAATATTTGCACTATATTCAGCATTGGCCAGATCTCACCTGGAGTACCGTGACCAGTTTTGGTTGCATCATTTAAAGATGGACATTGGCAAATTAGAGTGGGTTCAAAGGAGGGTAATGGGGTGAAAACAAACATGATGGCAGTGAGGAACCTCCCTGGATCACCCTGGGGTGGCCACAGCAGCCGCCTTTCCCATGGCCGGTCCTACTGTGGGATGGATCAGGGCGGCTGCCCCATGCCCCGCTCCTGGGGGCACATTCAGGGTCCCCAGCTCCCAACCTGACAGTGGCTGGGAGCTGAGGACCCCGAACACGAGGACCCCAGCTGACTCCAACTGACAGGCAGCTGAGGGGGCCAACAGGAGTAGGGTGAGGCAGAGGCCCCGCCTCTCCCACATTCCGTGCCCCCTTTCTGCTGCCTGTCAGTGTCTCGGTCAGGAGAAATGAGGGAGAGAGAGGCAGAGGCCCTGTCTCTCCCTCATTCCCCCTGGCCGAGACACTGACAGGCAGGAGGGGCACCCACGGAGTGAGGGAGAGGTGGGGCCTCTGCTTCTTCCACACTTCCACCAGAAGTGAGGGAGAAGCAGGAAGAGCCCCCGCCTCTCCTTCATTCCACTGGCCCCTTCTGCTGCCTGGCTGTTTCGGCCAGGGGAAATGAGGGAGAGGCGGGACCTCTGCCTCTCTCTCCCTCATTTCCCCTGGTCAAGACTGTGACAGGCAGCGGCGGGGGGGGAAGGGAGCATAACTTCCGGTCATGGTGGGCAGTGCGGCGGCAGATTTAATCTGCTGCCACAGTGCCCGCCCCACCTGAAGCTCTGAGTCTGGTGCAGGACCCAGGTTGGAGCTGGCGGCGGCGGATCAGGTAAGTGATCCAATGGCCACTAAAGCTTGGGGATGGGCAAAGGGGAGTGCCCCTCAGCCAATCCCTGAGGCCAGGCCTGGGTAGAATGCCGCCCCCAGACCAGGCCAGGGAATACCCCTGAGTCGGGGAGCACCCCTAGGCCTGCCAGATGCCGGCGGCTTCGCTACCAGCAAAAGAAAGAGGCCCCACATTTGTTCCCTGCCCTGGGCTCCACTTATACTAAGGCCAACCCTGACCTTTCCTCAGGTGGAAAGGGAGGACTGTTCACTCAAGCAGCCCCTCCCTTCTGTAGCCCAGGTGTGGGGGCTGTCATCGCAGGTCCTTCCCGCCATGGGTCATCTTGAGGAGCTGTCCACATGGAAAAGGACTCCCAGACCTTTCAACAGGATTGGGCCCTCCAGGAAGAGATGCCGCCAAGCAGCTGATGGGGGGCACTCCTTGGGGCCTTCCCCGTCAGATGATTGGTGCACGCATATGACCTGCCAAACAGCTAATCAGGTGCACTACTCAGCCTACCATCAGCTGTTTGGTGTGCTCACCTGGCCCTCCAAACAGCTGTTGGAGGTGTTCTTCGGGGGGCCTCCCCATCAGATGTTTAGTGCTTGCATCTGATCCATCAAACAGCTAATCAGGTGCACTCCTCAACCCCCACCATCAGCTGTTTGGTGTGCTCACCTGGCCCGCCAAACTGTTGTTGTTGTTTGTTGTTATTATTCAATTCATTTATATCCCACCACCATCCTGCCTCCAGCAGCCTAGGGCAGCTCACAACAAAGTACAAATACAAAAACCAATAAAAGCACATAAATAACCATCAATATAAAATAATCAACATAAAAGTACAATAAAAGCAAGGCAGAAGGTAGGAAAAATCTAATTAAAACAACCCCCCACCTCCAAACCTCCTATTACCTTTCGCCTCCACCAGGCCTGGTTGAAGAGCCATGTCTTACACTGATGGCGAAAGGCAAAAAGAGTCACGCTGAGGCGGACACCCACTGGGAGGGAGTTCCACAGCACCAGTGCACCCACTGAGAATGCCCGCCTTTCAGTTCCAGTTCCTGCTCCTCAGGGGGCCTCCCCATCAGCTGCTTGGTGTGTGCACCTGGCCTGCCAAACAGCTGATGGGGGCCCCTCCTCATGACTCCGTCATCAGCTACTTGGTGTGCTCGCCCAGCCTGCCAAACAGCTGATGGCAGTGCTCCTAGGGGCCCGGGGCCCTATCAGCTGTTTGATGCACTCACCCGACCTACCAAACTACTTATGGGGGGGGGGGGGTGTTTGGTGCATGCACCAGGTCTTCCAAACAACTGATAGGAGGCACTTGGATGCCCACTCCTCCAGTCCCGCCCCCCAACCTGATTAGCTGTTCAGAAGGTCAAGTGAGCACAGTCCTTCAGCCCCCCCAAGTCAGCTGCTTGGTGGGCAAGTTGACCGTGCTTCTCCAGGCCACCCCATTAGCTGTTCAATGGGCTGGGTGAGCGCGTTCCTCCAGACCCCCCCGGCCAGCTTTTCAGCAGCCAGCTGTTCAACGGGCTGGATAAGTGCACTCCTCTGGGCCCAATCCATGGACCCAGCCTCACAATGGGGCTGGGCAGGTCGCTTCTGCAGAGGCAGAGACAGCAGCACGGTGCCGGAGAAGGTGGACCTGGGTGGGTGGGCCTTAGCCCAGGCTTCATTGGAAAGCTTCTCCAGCTGACCCATCCTGTACCAGTCAGCTATCTGCTCCTAGGCAGACGTGGGCAAACACATCTGGCAGCAACAGAACAACCAAGCAGTTGAGTCATGGAAAAAAGTGGGCTAACCTGGGCTAACGTGGGCTACTGTCACATCTGTTTTCACCCAAAGATGATAAAGGGCCTGGAAAGCAAATCATTTGAAGAAAGGTTGAAGGAACTTGTTAAGTTTAGCCTAGCAAAGTGAAGATTAAGGGGAAACATTATAGTAGTTTTCAAATATCTAAAGGGCAGTCACCAAGAAAATGGTAAGGAACTGTTCCGCATTGCTACTGAGGGCAGGACTATAAATAATTATTTATTTACTTATTTTATAAATTTATACCCCACTCCCTCCTGCCTCAGGCAGCTCGAAGCAGCTCACATCACATAAAATACATTAAAATACAAACAATAACAATATAAATTCATAAATAAGCAATTAAGTAAAAATACAAATAATACAAGTGGTGTGAGTCAAAACATAATAGACCGTCCCAACCCACCCTAACCCTCCCCTCCACCAAACGCCCGGCCAAAGAGCCAAGTTACAGGAAGGTAGATTTTGGTTAAATATTGGGGATGGGGGGGAATTCCTACCAGTAAGAGGTGTGCAGTGATGGAGCAAGTCACCTAGGGAGGTTGTAGACTTTCACTCACTGGAAGTTTTGGCTAGACAGCTATTGATTGAAGATGTTGTAACTGCAGTCATCCTGCCTCCAAGTGGGGGTTGGACTAGAGAACCCTCAAAGTCCCTTCCAATTCTATCTTTCTAACACTGCTTTTAGACGAGGACGCTGCCTCCGGAACCGCGCATTAAAAGAGAAGCCGTGCCGCGTTGCTGGAAGTGATGTGCTCCCCGTTGCCGACAACAGTGGCGGCTGGAGACGTGGCACGCTGCAGAAGCGAATTCTGGAGACCTCCATTTTCAGGTCTCCAGAACGCGTCTCTGCAAAGCGCCGCATCTCCAGCTGCCACCGTTGCCGGCAACAGGGAGCACATCACTTCCGGCAGCGCAGTGCAGCTTCTCTTTTAACGCACGGTTCTGAAGGCGCCTTCAGCGCCCTCGTCTGAAAGTAACGTAAGATTCTGTGCTTCTTGGCAATTGTGTGAACTGAGCTTGGGCACCAGAGGGGGCACCAGCTCTGCCTTCAGGAACACCTGACAACCCTGCCCCCTCGTGCCTTCAGCTCAGACAAGAGGAACCTCCAGCCCCTGGGTCAAATCTGACCTGCAGCCATTGTTTTTTTGGTCCTTTCCCAATTCCTGGATCTGGCTCATGGATCCAGTTCCTACTCTCAAACAATGAAAGAGTGATCTCAGGGGAAGCGAACGGAGATAAGGTTATGCACGCAAAGACAGGGGATGGGTCCATGGCATAGACTAATTATCTGGACCCTCCCATTCCTTCCACCTCATCCTTAAGCACCCCCATCCCTATTCCTATCCAGCCTGTAGAGTTGCTTTAGACTAATTTTCAAAGTGCACCAGGAGAGGGGAAAGGTCCCCCATCCCCATTTTATTTGGATCAAGCCATATGTACTTGGAAGCACATGGCTCCAGGCAAGGAGAGACACAGTATTCTGCATTTGGGGCTTGGCAGAGAAGCTGGGGTGAAACTCTATGTAAGTGTCAGCTGCAAGCTGAATCCCAGTTCAAAGTTGCCCTAAACTCTGGGAGAAAGTGGACATAAAATTGTTTCCATGCCCAAATAATGGGACTCGACTTTATTCCTTAGATCTGTAAGACTTTCATCCATCCGAGATCAGAACCAAGCCCTTTCTCCTGAACATTTGCAGTCCCTCTTTAAACCAAACAAAGAAAGAGTGGCGACCCCAGCTGATAGGAAAGAGTCCATCTAGTGCTGACTCCATCAATGCAGAATGCCACACAGAAGCTCCAAATGGCTGCAACCCTGCTTCCCTTTTGGAACTAGTCCCTGATCCTCAGGGCTGCTGTGGGATGGGATTGCTGCTTGCCCTCCAAGCACAGAGTGCATGTCCAGGCTGAGCAGCAGCTGCATCCCCACAACTCACCCACCAGCACCGAGATTTCCAAACAAACTCCCCATCCCACGTTTTAATTTATCAGGAGACTTATTAAAACACTCATTTCTCAGCTGTCTAATGTTACAAACTCCGGCTCTAATTCATCAGATAAATATTTACAGAGCCTGACATGATTTTCAGCTCACCCACTTTTCGGAGAAACAATTCCAAACATTCATTTCCCTTCTCCCACTCCTCTACAAGGTCTATGGGAGGGGGGAGCAAGGAGACCATCCCCTGTTTTAAAATTATTAAACCTTGTGAAAGATGCCAAATTGACATCTCTGGAGCTTGCTTTGCTTAGTTTATCCCGAGAACAGATATAGCTGTAGACTTAGCTGAGCCAAGCAACCCTCACATTGACTCCTTCCCATCTTAGTGACAATGGCCCTCAGTTTTGTCAAGTCAAGACCTTTTTTAAAGGGGATATACACAGTTAAGCCCTTCCTCCTAGCCTTCCTTGCTTCCTTTGATCATGCTGCCAAGGAAGCCAGAATTAGGGCTCAAGCGGCAGCAGCTTTTACCACGCCGTGATTCCATTCCACCATTTTGGAATTGCCCGTGCCACACCGCAGCTTTTCTGGTGACATTCCGCTAATTCCGCCGGCATTCTGCAAATTCGGAAACTATCAGAAAAATTGCCGAATTGTCGGAAACTGTTGGAAAACTGCTGTTCTGCTATTTTGTGGCACTGGCGGAATGGTGGAAGTAGCGAAAATGGCATGTTTCCACTATTTGTGAAGCCTGTGGAAGTAGCGGAATGAAATTAGCAGAACTGCGGAAGTAGCGGAATGAAACTAGTGGAATGAAAGCCTCTGTCATGTCGTACCACTAATTGCGGAAATGTTGTTTCTGGTGGAAATAGCTACCGCTGCGACTTTCCGTTACAGCCCTAGCCAGAACTGCAACAGTAGTTTCTGTGATGTCCACTCCCATCTAAGAGCTGAGATTCCAGTCTTCAAAGCAGTCTGCTGGGGCAAGCCCCAGAGATAGGGGTGTCACTGTGCAACAGAGGTTGCATTAGCCACTGGATTAGGGGAAGTAGGGAGAGAACGCGAGGTGAGGGAGGCCCCGTCTGGTCCATCTTTGTGGGGGGAGTTTCAGGAAGTGATGCCAGCCGATGCGGTGGATGTCTTGGGATCTGTGTGGGCCACTTGTTGCGAACTTGATCCATGCCCGTCCTGGTTGGTGAAAGCCTCCAGGGAGACGTTGTGGACAGTGCTGTCGAGGGTAGTGAACGCGTTTTTGCAGCAGAGGAGGTTGTCGCCCAGTCTCAAAGAGGCTGTGGTGTGGCCCCTGCTGAAGAAACCATCTTTGGATGTGGATGCCCTCACCAGTTACCGACCTGTCTCTAACCTTCCTTTTTTAGGGAAAGTTATTGAGCAGGCGGTGGCAATCCAGCTCCTGGCGCATCTAGACAGCATCGGTTTCCTGGACCCATTTCAATCTGGGTTCCGCCCCGGCTATGGCACCGAGACGGCGTTGGTGGCCTTGGTCGACGATCTCCGCCGGGAGATGGATGCAGGAAATTCAACATTTCTCATCCTGCTAGATCTCTCGGCTGCTTTTGATACCGTGAACCACGGGCTGCTGTTGAGATGTCTGTGTGACCTGGGGGGTCTGGATGGGACTGTTCTTGAATGGCTCCGTTCATTCCTCTTGGGGAGAAGTCAGCGGGTGGTGCTGAGGGAGGAGACATCTTGCCCCCGTGCCTTATCATGCGGCATTCTGCATGGTTCCATTCTGTCTCTATTATTATTTAATGTATATATGCAGCCCCTGGGGGAGGTCGTGAGAGGGTTTGGGATGCGTTGTCACCAATATGCTGATGATACTCAGATGTACCTCTCTTTTTCAATGGACCCAGACCCTGCTATCTCAGTGTTATCCCAGTGTTTGGAGGCCGTGGCGGAATGGATGCGGCAGAGCAGACTGAACCTCAACCCCGATAAGACAGAGGTGATAGTGGTGGGGAGAGCGAAGGAGGTGTCGACTCCCCTTATTGGGGGGGGTTCTCCCTCCCATGGCTCAACAGGTCCGGAGTCTGGGGGTGGTGATGAATGGGGATCTCCGCCTGGAGCGACAGATGGAGGCAGTCACAAAGGCTGCCTTTTGCCAGTTGCATCTGGTGCGGAGGCTGCATCCGTTCATCTCCGGCCCGGACCTGGCCTCCCTCATCCATGCCTTCATCACCTTGAGGCTGGACTACTGCAACGCGCTCTACGTGGGGCTTCCCTTGTGCCTGGTTTGGAGGCTGCAGCTAGTGCAGAATGCGGCGGCCTGTCTCTTTTCGGGGACGGGTCGTCAGGAGCACGTAACACCTGTGCTCTGGGCTCTGCACTGGTTGCCGATAGCGTGTCGAGCCAGGTTCAAGGTGCTGGTATTGATTTACAAAGCCCTTCATGGTCTCGGCCCCTCATACCTCAGGGACTGCCTCGCCCTCCGCATCCCGGAGCGGCTCCTTCGGTCTGCTGGGGGTGCCTTCTTGGAGGTCCCCTGTGTTAAACGGGGGGCCACAATGGAGAGGGCATTCTCGATGGCCAGGCCACATCTTTGGAACTCCCTACTGGAGGAAGCTCACCTCGACCCAAGCCTTTTGATATTCCGTCCTGTTCTCCCAGACCTTTGGGGAGGCGGGGGGTTTAGTGGATTTTTTATCGCCCCTACCCTATTTATTGTTTAATGTATCCCAGGCCCTGTTCTTAATTCTTAATATTGATGTTTTATTTTTATATGTTTTAAATTGTTTTATATTTATGTTTTTATTGTTGGAAGCCACTCTGAGCTGTGTTCAGGAGGGGTGGGGTATAAATTGAATAAATAAATAAATAAAAATCCATATTTACCTTTAATGACTTGGCTAGACTGCCTTCGTATTGTAGAGGACAAAAGACCTATGCGATGTTCTCACCGACCTGATCTAACCAGAACTAGGCAGACCTGATTAGCTGAAACAAAGAGTGAATTTCATATACACAATTTAAAAGAACTATCCAAATAAATATTTGCACACCAATGCATTTTGTATGCTTGTTATTTGAGGGGTTTCCGTTTGGATGCTTCCTTTATTTTGTCAAAGATTTGGTGATTTGGGGGTCTATTTCATAGAGCTTTAGAGTTGGAGGGACCTCAAGGGTCATTTCATCCAGCCCCCTTAAATGCAGGATAGCTTGGATGGCTACAGCTACAGCATCCCTGACAGATGGCTGTCCAGCCTTTCTTTGAAAATCTCTAACAACGGAGAACCTACAACCTCCCTAGTCAACTTCTTAAGAAGTTTTTCCTGGTATTCAACCAAAATCTACTTTCCTGTAATTTGAGCCCATTATTTCTAGTCCTGTCCCCACTCCTGTTCAATGTGTATCTGGGCAAACTTTGGAGTGAGGTGTCATCAATATGCGGATGACACCCAGCTCTCTCTCTCCTCTTCATCTGACTCAGTAGGGTTGTGCACCAGGGGTGTGCATGTCAGTTTTGGTTTTGCTTTTTTTTAAAAATGTCATTTTCGTTATTTTTATTAACAACGTCATTTTTGTTATCGTTGTCATTCTTGGTATTGGTATTGTTTCAAATGAAGTTTTCACTTTTGGTATCGGTATCGGTATCGATTCCCGTGCAATTCCCATGCACAAATATTTATACAATATGCCTATCCTATAATCCTAATATATATAAGTAAACAGACTAGCCTAAATACCCGTATAATATCTAATCTCTCTATATATGTACACAACTAATATCTGTCTAAATCTAAGGGAGACAGAGGAAGGGAAAAGGAAAAGTATCAATTATCTAATCAATTATCTAATCTAACTATACTAATCTAATCTATATTATGTCTATAATGTATATCTATATCTAATATATACTACCTATCGATATATAATGTAAAGGGGGGAGAAGGGCAGGGAAAGGGAGAAGGTAAAATGTAGGGTATGAGGAAGGAACGGTATTGGTCATACAATTAGGAATAGGGAGAATTTTTTGTGTGCAAGCACCAGTTCTGTAAATGCAATCTGACAAGCAGAACTCTCACAGAACCTAGAGAAAAAGCCTGGCCCTCCCATTATAAAGGGTTGGAGTGCCCACCCCCAGAGCCCCCCTGATTGGTTCTGGGAGGTATCAGGCGTTGAGCAATCACAGAGTGCCATGAGACTGCTGGGGCCTGATTGCACTGCTCATTGGCCAGTGATACATCCGTCAGATACTGCTGAGCTGCTCGCCCCTCCCAACACAGGCACAGTTCAAAAGTTCAACCTGGTTTAGGGCTCCAAGATGTCTGCTCCCTCCTTCCCTCTCCACATTTTCCCTACAAAACCCAACTGACACAGAACTAATAATAACGACAACGATAACAACATTGTTGTTTTCATTATTGTTGTCATTATTCTCAGTTGTCATTTTCGTTATTGCAATAACAAAAATTGAAAATTTTCATTATTATTGCTGTAATAATGAAAATGACATGCACACCCCTATGACCCAGGTCCTGCAGTCTTGGTTCTTACCTGGTGCTTGGTTGCCATTGGGGACTGGATGTGGGTGAGCTGATTGAAGCTGAATGCAGGCAAGAGTGAGGAGATGTGGGAACTCCTGTCATTGACAGGGTCTGGCCTCCCTTAGTCACTCAGGTTCACAGCCTTGGGGTGCTTCTGGATCCACTGCTGCACCTGGATTCTCAGGTTGCAGCAGGGGTCAGGAGCACTTTTTAACAACTTCATCTGTGAGAAGGCTGCAACCTTTTGTATCAGATTCGGATTTGGCCACCATCATCCATGCCTTTGTAACCTCAAGGCTAGACTTCATCAATGCGCCTGACGTGGGGCTGCCCTTGAAGACTGTTTGGAAGCTGCAGTTGGTGCAGAATGTGATGACCCACCTTCTGTCGGGGACAGGTTACTGGGAGCACATTAGGTGCTCCAGAGTCTGGAGTGGCTGTCAATAGCTTTCTGGGCACAATTCAAGGGGCTGGTTTTAACCTATACAGCCCTAAATGGCTTGGGCCCCAGGTATCTGAAAGACTGTCTCTTCCCCTCTGTCTCGTTGTGGCCTCTGAGGTCGGCTGAGGGTGCCCTCTTGCAAGTGCCAACTGCCCGTGAAGTTGTTGCAATGAGGGAACATGGGATGGGGGCCTGGGGTCATTCTTGGTTTTTGCCCCACAATTATGGAACTCCCTCCCTTGGAGGCTCATCTAAGCCTGAGCCTGTTTGTCTTCCAGAGGAGATGTAAGGCCTTTTAGTTTGGCCAGGCATTTGGCAGCCAGGAATAGGGTTGAGTGGAATTGGGTAGAGGGGTTTGGGAAGTGGATCAGTGGGTGGCAGGTAGGGATAAAGGATGGGGTGGGTAGGCTGATGTTGGGATTGTATTTTATATTTTTAATGTTGTAAGTCACTCTGAATCTATGGAGAAGGGTGGGGTAGAAATGTAATAAAAATAAACAAACAAACAAATAAATAAATAAATAAATAAATAAATACTAATATTACTATTACGAGTAATAACAATAATATTATTCTGGTACTAATCTCAAAATACCAAACCAATGCTCCCCACCCCACCCCCACCCCAAAATAGCCAAAATAACTAGAATAAACAGACCGGAGTAATTGAAATGGCTATTCAAAATGGGCAAATGAAGTGGAAACAAAGAGCTCTTGGTAACCCCTTCATCAGTCCTGAACTGAAGCAAACTGAAGCAGTTTGTCCATGTAGCAGGGAAGCTCTCAATGGGTGTTTTTAGACACCCATTTCTCCTGGATGTTTGCTGTAACATCCAGAACTTTCTGTGTGTCTAAATCACTCATCCAGCTCTTAAACATCCGGATCGTTGAACTTCTGCGTGAAACTTCTCCCAGAACTTTTGTGTGTAAAAGGTTCTCCTGGTAAACTGCTTTGCTCCGGGCAGCTGGGGTCACTTGGTTTCCATGGCAGCCTGTCACGTCAACAGCTGTGGCTACTTTAGGCTGCCTCAGGGCAGTGTTTGTGTAAAGAACACATCCAGGAACTGCCCCAGGGCAGTGTGTGTGTGAAAAATGCATCTGGAACTTACTTGTGGACCTGTAAACCCAGAAGATTGAAACATCTGGAACTTTAACATGTCTAAAAATGCTCACTGTCCCTGCTCCAAGCAGCGAGGACTGCAGCAGCTTGAGGAGAGAGTCCCGGCCGCGGGAGAGCCGCATTGTGTTTAATGGAGAGGGCGGAGCCAGGAAAGGCTTGTCCAGCCTAGCTGCTCTGATTGAGTGATTTGCCAGGCAGCTAGTTTAAAGAGCCAGCTTGACAGGAGGATGAGAAAGTCTGCAGCTGAGACGTGCCTCTGACCTGGAAGGAGGGAGGAGGCTGCAGGCCTGGATGCAGGGTTCCTGGACCACGGGAGAGAGTCAGTGGTTAGTTATCCAGTGTGTGATTTGGCAAAGAGCTATCCTGGTACTGTAGTCGTGGGTAGGCTGTATTGGTTAGACTCAGACTGTGGACAGAGGCTTGTTGCCTGTCCTGGGACTTTGTAAATAAACTGTTATTGAACTTCACCCTGGAGTGCAAGTCTTCTTGGGGACCTGATCCTGCAAACACTTACCACTGTCAAGTGGGACCCTGCTACAGTTCAATACAGTGTTCACACTGGATGTTATTTCAGCTCTGGCTTACAATACTTTCCTTTCATATACTCTATACATTCTAGGTAATCCTCTGCAGCCTGGGCTGTGTGCCGTTTGAGTTATCTATCTAGCTCTCAACAAGGGGTTGGATTTGAAGGCCGGGGGCGAGGGTGAGGGGAATGGCCACTCTGATCATCTAGTCTGACTTCCTGTATAATAAAGTCCCTAAATCTCAAGCCAGTGATTCCTGAGTCAGGACTATCTGCTCTGGGTCTGCTAAAGGGTAACTCACCCCACCCCCCGGATGCTGTTCTATTAATCAAGTTTAGAAGGAATGTGTTAGAATCCCATTGGGCTCAGTGAGATGAATTTCTAACTTAGAACGGGTTGGTTTGCGTGCTTGTTTGTGCCAGGTTGGCTAAAATACAACCTGTAGCCCATGCACAAGACAGCAACCCATAACCGAGCTCATACAAATGTTTGTAACAAATATATTATCCAATGAACATGACCCATTTCATTCAGGTCTGACAGAGCAGATAGGAAATGCTCAATTGTGCTTCATTCAGACATTTGGTTTTGATATTTTCAGTTTGGTTTTTCATTTACACGTGTTTTTTATCGTTTCAGATATTTGGTTATTCGGTATTTTGGTTACTTCGGTTCTGCTATTGTGTATGAGTATCAGTCCTAAGAGTGTGAAAACAAAGTAACCGAATAACCAAATATGAAAAAACAGAACTGGAAAAAACAATTAAGGGTGAAATTAAGCGAGACAATAGCCTGCTGGAATTTGTGTTCAGTTCATGTAGCCAACACTCGCCTGCCTCGCACATGTTTAGTGTGTCCAGTGTAATAAACAGCCTAATAAACGGGCAGTCCCCTGCCTGCATTTTATGTGCATTCAGCAGCCTCCACTTGGTGGCGCTAGTGACACCCCCTCTCTGTCAGCTGAGAGCTGAGAGCTCTCTCCCTCTCACCACTGCCTCTCAGCTGTGGGCCAGCGAGAGGGAGAGCACAGTCAGGGGCAGCAGCAGGGGCTGCCTCCAGGGAAGGTTGGGAGGTGCAGCCCCTGCAGGGGCTGGGCTGGTTGGGACAGAGGGAGGTATTGGGAGAGGAGAGGTGTGTCTCCTGCTGCCTCACAGCCAGCGTCAGTCCCAGCCCAAGACCACAAAGTCCCGATTGGTAGCTCTGTGCCCAGACTCCTCACAGTGCTAGCAATCTCCCTGCCTGGCCGCCGAGGTGGACCCAGGGAAGAAGATTTTATTAGCACTCTTGCCTCTCGCTTGAGAGGCGGGCCTGGGAAGGAAGATCGCTGGCACACCCACCTCGGCAGAGAGGCAGGCTGGAGAGGAAGATTGCTGGAACTCCGGGTTGCCATACCTCCCCTTTAATCCAGGACACTTATGAAAAATCCATGGTGCAGGGATGCACTGGAACCAATGCAGCCCTGCACCATGGATTTTTCACATGTCCTGGATTAAAGGGGAGGTATGGCAGCCCTACACCTCTCAGCTGGCTGGGCGTTCTAGGCCCGACTCTATAATGTTGGTGGGCCTGAATGTGGGTGAGGCTGCAGGCAAACCTAATTGACGAGACCCAGTCAAGTGGTCATCCATTAGTCCTGACTGGCCTGCACAGAAGGTCCACAATGTCCCTGGACTCTGCTGTGAGTAGTGGCTCTGTGGTGACCACATGGAGGCCACGTGGCAGACACCTAATAGACGGGCACATGGGAACACGCCTGGTGAAGGCTAATGTAGACTATTGCTTTGTTTGATTTCACCCTAAATGTCTATTCAAATATCTGTTTCAGGTACAGATATTATTTGGATATTCAGACAGCTATTTGAAAATGCTAACAATATCTGCTAATACAATGTCTGCTATCCCTTTCATCTCTCATCCACAATCCTCTCACCTTTAACCACCGTTACAAAATCTAGGTTCCATCATACTGTTCTCCAACAACATGTTTACTTGGCTCAAGAAGCAGCCTGCTTCCTTTCCACCAGAGACTGCATTACCATATTAATGCCGAAGGTGAATGCAATCTGCTCCACTTTAGGTAAACAGCTGTGGCCTGTGGGCTGCCACTGAGCTGCTATCCTGGAACAGAGTTTCTGATTGCAGATGTAACAAGTAGAAGTTTTTTTCCTCTGCCTATTACACCTTGTCTTTAACACTGTAAGCTCTTTGGGGCAGGGCTCGCCATTGATAATGTGTCTGAACAGCAGCAAGGCCAACGGGGCCAACACAACTGTCAACTGTAAGAGTTAATAATGGATAAACAATAGCTTGTAATTACTAAATTTCATCTTCTCCTCTGAAAAATCACCCACCTGTTTTCCACTACTCACTTAGAGGTGGACGAGTAAACCTGACAGCAAGGAAACCTGGCAACATCTCAGTAATCAAAATGACCCGGCATTTACTGTATTTATTATTATTATTATTATTATTATTATTATTAGCATTTGTATAGCGCCAGCTGTGTACCTGGCACTTTAGAGAACAATAGGATAGACACGGTCCCTGCCTACGGCTTACAATCTAATAGACACGGAGTGGGGAGACAAGTAGAGTGGACCTAGGAAGAGACAAGGGATTTCTGCATTCCTGGGTTACCATTACCACTTGCACACTTCTGTGCTTTCCATGTACCCAAAAGAGGGGAGGAGAGAAGGGTATTGTGTGACTGTCTAGTCTAGATTTTAAGTGATTACCTAAAATGCTGTAACCAAACAATGGACGGTAAACCAGAAGTGGCAAACAAGAAACAGGAACTCAGTAACGGTAATTGGAAAGTCAGTATCCTGAAAATTGTATTACCTGGAATTTTGGACTGTGGGTTGCCTGAACTTGGTAATTGGCTCCTGGCCAGGCAATTGGCAAGCCACTTGAAACTGAGAGTATACCCACAGGTAGCAAATTTACTACCTGTTTCTAGGGATGCGGTTCGGATGTTCGGATGTTCTGTCATTCTGTCTGAAGTTTGCGTTCGGCTGTTCGGTTTTGCGGAGTTCAGTTCGGCCGAGCAACCAAAAATAGCGCTATTGATACTGAAACCAAATTAAATATTTTTTGGAGGGTTGACCTTGAAACCACCCCTAGTCTCCCCCCCTGGTGCCAGAAAGTCTGCTCCTCAGCTGCCTCCCACTTCCAGTCACATTTTTCCCGCCTTCCAGTCACGTTTTTCCCACCTCTAAACTCATCCAAACTTTGCCGAATTGTTCGGCCGTTCGAGTGTTCGGTTCGGCCGTTCGGTTCAGTCATCCAAACAGGCCGAGTTCGGCCCGAACTCTGAACTTCTGATGGGTTCACCCATCCCTACTTGTTTCAGCTCTATGTGCATTTCAAGTCCTCATGAAGATCGTTGGGGTTCCAGTTGTCGCTACATGATGTGTGGGATCTTGGTGTTGCAAAGGCAATGAGAAAAGGAAAGTCTTAAAGGAATAGCTGGCCCCACCTGCCGTCATCACCACTCTGTCTACCCTGACAAAGAGTTCAGGCTGAGCAGGTTGCTTTCAGGCCAACCCTTCCTGCAATGTGCATGCTTCTTGCAACATCAAGGTTTCCTTTGCCTTATTCAGCATTCTCAATCCCCCAGACTCACCAGCCCTCTCTCCCAGCCTCTTCTCAGCAAGCAGTGACCGATCTGACCCCATCAAATTGAATGAGCGTCACCGTCTTTGCACCCTCCCTGTGACCCCCTGGAATCAAATGCATCAGCTCCCATGTGCCATTTCATCTAATGTGGAGCAAATAATCAAGCATGGTTCAACGCCACTGGGTCTGCCAGGGTCACAGGGAAGAGAGAGACATTTACTTATACATGTTCTTTGTCACAGCTGATCCCCTGGAGAGCACAAAATGTCATGAATAAATAAATGCAAACACGTATTCCAGCTGTGCGGAATTTTAGACCATGTGCCTCGGAGCTGCTGATTTGGAGTTGGGACAGCTAAGCCAACTCGAAACAACCTAGCTCCCCCAATCTGGTGCATGTGAGTTTGCATCTCGTATTTTCCTCTCTCACCTGGCATAGACTGCATTGAAAAGGCTGCCCTGCTTTGGAACAGAAAGGTCTTGGAAGAAACCAGTCTAGGGGGAAGCTCTGAGAAGCATTTCCAGCTGGTTGCAAAAGGAATAGGATCTGGCTGACCCTTTTCATGATGGTGGCTTCACACCATATGCATATAGTCTTCAAGTTCACAGTCACATGGAGATACGCTCTCAGATTATCCAGACTCCATGGCTAGACTCATTCAGACTCTCTCAAGCCTTATTCTGATTTCAGTTGTAGTGGTGTAAATCAAAGGTAGTTTCTTGGAAGTAAGAATCAGGCTGGATTTACACCAGTGAAAGGGGGGTGAATATGACCCTGTACCTCTAACAATATTGTCAGATCAATTCAGTCATGAAACCTATTGTACTGTTGCTTTGATTCAGGAGCTCCACGTTATCCTCAGCATTCTTGTGAGTGACTCAGGTGACAGAGTCCCAACTGAATGGCATTTTTCACGTCTTTAGTACTTTTCATCTAAAGCACCCAATGAATTTCTCAAATAGAATACAAACAAGAGCTGCGATCCACAAACCACTTACTCGAGAGTAAGTCATATGGACTTCAATGGAACAACTCCCAAGTAAGCAGTGTGTGGATCGTGGCCTCCGTATACAGAAAACACCTCCGCCCACCACTGGCACGCAGCCATTCAAGGTACATGCAATCTGCTGTTTTCACTCAAGCTCACAAATCGGGTTCGCCGTTCCTACCTCCATTCAGCAACTGAAAATATTTTTTTAGGGCAAAAGGTAAAACTTCTTTCACATGGAGAAAGCCAACTTTTCAATGAGAAACCATCATTTGTACCTACCCACTTCAAAAGGCCATTATTTGGCCACAGTCAGTAAGTCTGTTGCCTTCAGTGCATTAGCAGCAAACGCTTAATTTGGCCCATTGCTACATCACAGCTTCTCTAGCCTGTCATGTGTTCAAATTGTCATCTTCCACGTCAAAATCTACAAAGCACCCACCAACCTCCTGCAGATTCCACCTTCACGTTCGTTCTCCTCTGCTGTGCTGCAAACACCATTTAGAACATGATCATCTTGTCATTTTTGTGACTTTATGATTCTTCCCCTCTGCTTGTTACAGCTACTGCTGCCTCTTGTCCTAAATATTGAGCTGAGCGCTTTGAGGCAGGAGGCATCTCTATGTTATGTGTTTGTACTTGGGTCTGGGGGATGAGGCTTCAAAATGCTACCCCCTAACAACATCAAGAACAAGGTTGTGGTGGGGAAGCATGTGGGGTGTGGTCAGACTGCCACAGGGAGTGGCAGCTTGTCCCCCATCACCACTTTTATTTGCATGCCACACAGTGGCCCTCCTGGGCCCTACAACACATACTGTCCCTTTGGGCTTTACTCACTAGTTCTTTGGAAACCTATAGGCCAGACTGCTGCCCTACAGAAAGGCCACTGGACTGCTCCTGCTAAGGCTGACTTCTACAGCTAGCTCCTTCCAGCTCCCCTCATGAGAAAGAGAAATAAACCATGTTACTCCTTTCTTCAAGTGCCTTTCTCCAACTCTTAGGGCATTTTCAGAAAAGACACTCTCCACCCTCTCCCCTCCACCCACCATACATGTTGCGGGGCTGCAGCGTTTCGCTATGGGTGCCCTGTAACATGTATAGTGGGTGGGCGGTGGGTGGGTAGTGGGTGGAGAGTGTCTTGTCTGAAAATGTCCTTAGCCTCTTTGGCCACACTCTGCCAGGAATTCTAACACTGCTTTTAAATGAGGGCATGCTGAAGCGCCTCCCAAACGCCGCATTAAAGCAAAGCCGCCGGAAGTGACGTTCTCCCCATTGCCGCTGGCGGCGGCGGCTGGAGACACGGGGCTTTGCAGCGGCGCGTTCTTAAGACTTCAATTATCAGGCTTAAGAACGCGCTGCTCCAAAGCCCCGTGTCTCCAGCCACCGCCGCCGTCGGCAACGGGGAGAACGCCACTTCCGGCGGCTTTGCTTTAATGCGGCGCTTGGGAGGCGCTTCAGCGCGCCCTCGTTTAAAAGCAGCCTAAGTCCCAACCTGGATCTATTCCTCATAGCTAGGATTCTCTCTGGCCAGAACAAGTTAATGGGTTGCTGATCTCCCTGGTGGTAAGAAACATTATATTCACCTTCTCAGCTGGCCTAGACATCCTAGCTCCCAGCAGGGACAGTTAGGTTGTTTTTACATGGACGGGGCAGCAGCGCTGATGGGTGGAGATGGGTGTGGATGGGTGGGAGAACACACCCATCAAACACCTGGTGCCGCCGAGCAGGGAGACATGTACATGAACACCACCGCAGGGGGTAGTGGTAAGGGAAAGGGCGGGGCCGGCAAACACCCAGCGGCCAAACACCCATTCCGGGGAGCATCCAGAAAACACTTGCACAAGTACACGGACAGCCAGGACCAGGAATGTTGGGGAAGCCCCGCCCAGCACAGCGATGGCACAACATGGCTGACACCGGGCAAACTAAGCCTCGCAACGCGGCCCTGCTCCTGAGCTGCCAGGACCCGCACAGGCGGGACAGGAGGGAGCAGGGATGACAGCCACTACAAAGGAACCATCCCCTCCCAGCCTTGGCACAGAGCCCAGACAGCCCGGCATCACAGAGCCCATCCCCCGGCTGAGCACCCCACACACAGCAGCCAGCAGGAGCACATAGGGACAGGCACATGGTCCACAGAGGGCAAGGGGGGGAGAAGCACCCACACCACCCAAGCAACCCCGCAACACCCCCCGGAGGCGCCCGGACAAGGGGAGAGGTCAAGACAAAGCACAACACACACACTCAGGGAAGGAACACAAACAACTTTAATAAGAAAAACGGGGAAATAAAACAGGGGACATCAATAGGGCAGAGCAGGGGGACGATGCAACAGAAGGGGGGGTAGCGCTGGCAGTGGCAGGCCTGGGACAACACCTGGTCAGTAGGGTCAGCAACCCCGCGCCCATCGTCAGTGCGCAGCCTGCGCGCGGTCGAGCTGGACCAGCAGGTCGAGGACATGCAGGAGGAGCTCCAACACAGCCCCCTGCTCCCGGGTGCACTCCTCCATCATGGCTTGCACTGAATGGGTCAGAGGGAGAGGAGACAGTCATCAGAGAAGGCCCCAGGCCCCAAGGAGCAACACCCCCCACAGAAGAACATGGGGACAGGGCCCAGCACACCGCAGCACACTCACGGATAGCATCAGATTCGTAGTACTGCCCAGCTGCCCGCAGGTCCCATGCTCCCCGCTCCAGCTGCAGGGCCAGGTGTAGGATCACCAACAGGATGAAAATGGTGGCTGCAGAACAGAAGGGACAGGGCGATGGGGAAAAGTGGCACCAATGGTCTATGGATGGGCCAGGAGCAGCAGCACATCAGGGCCACACTGCACACAGTGATGGACAGCACCAGAGAGGGCAGCCCACAGCCCCACAACAGGGGGATCGGAGGGCCAAAGGCCGGCACCAACATGCCCCATACTCATGCTCTGTCGCCCAATGCCCCCGGTGCTGCTGCCCATCCATCGCCACCACCGCATTCAGACAGCACCAACAGGGGGCAACAGCGGAGGGGTGCATGGGGTGGGGCACAGCCAGGACCACACCAAAGGACAGGGGAGGACAGGGGGTGCCCACTGGATCGCCCAACACCAATACCACTGTTAGCACCCGGCCAGCCACAAGCGCCCAGTGGGGAGATGACCCGGGGAACAGACACCACACCACCGATGCCCACCCCACAGGCCTGGGGCCCACCAGTACACACCAAGCACACCCCCAGCACACAACCACACAGAAGGGGGCAGGGGGGCCACCAAGAGGGCAGGGGGCACATAGGTGGCAATGTAGGCAGAGAAGCAAGGCAGGACAGATCAACACACAACAGGTCTTTATTAGCAATGGGGGAAAGGGGGGGCGGGGACATGCAGTGCAAAGACATGCAGTGCAGGGGGGGGCGGGGATAACAAAGCCTGGAACAGGCACCACAACAATGGGGCACAGGCGAATGTGCAGCCAGCGCCTGAGGCTTCAAGGAAAGTCCCAGTAGGACGGAACCGCAGGCACCCGAAGGAGGCGACGGGGTCCGGCAAACGACGAGGCCAGCGGCGGGGAAGCAGATGACAGTGCAGAGGCCCTGCGGTGGCATGGGGGGGCAGTCAATGCACAATCATGGGCAGCAGGGTGGCAGGGAGCGGGAGGTGGCCTGGCGTAGCTCACAGAAGGTCCAGAGTGCACTCCTGTGATGGGGTCCCCTGCGTGAGACCCTCCCAGGTGAACAGGCCCCGTCGGAAGCCCCAGGAGTACATATGAGCATCCACAAGAAAGCGGGGGAAGAGTTGATCCGCAGTGGTAGCTTCATCCCGCACAGCTGGAAGGTACCTCACCGATCGAAGGGCAGCGAGCTCTGCAGCGGTACGGTCCCCAATCAGGAGTGGACCACCAAGATCAGGGCACAGCAAGCTCATGTGCCACAGGAGGACCCCCACATCTGAGGGCAAGCTCAGGACACCGTGGGTGGGCATGCAGGAGGGTGCAGTGTACAGTCCAGAAACTGGGGGACCCGCAGACAGAAAGGCGAGTCAGTATCCAGGTCATGGTATCAGTTGGCGAGTGGCTGTCACCTCCTCAGTGGTCCACGGAACAACAACAGCGGGAGGGTGCCCCCAAGGTGGCAGCTGCAGTAGGGTGAAGTCGAGCTCCTGGGCACACCCCCGGCATGCAGGGGCCCTGACCTGATGCCCCATTGCCCACATGTACCGCGACAGGAGCCAGAAGCGATCTGCCACCGACAGGGGGTCGCCCACCAACAGCTGGACATCAGGGCTCAGCCAGAGGGCCCCCAACAGCATGTCCACACAGGGTGACTACCACTCACAGTCTCTATCCCTGCCCAAGGGCCCTGCACAACAACCAGCCATAGCATCAGAGGGGCCCGCCCCAGAGACACAGCAGGCGGAAGATGGAGGGTTGCAGTGACTGGGACGAGCTCGGAGTGGGAGGCCCCCCCGACCATGGGCAACCTTGCATGCCTGAGATAGGCCTGCCTGTTGGGGCCGGGACTCCGCAACTCACACACCGGACTGATGGGATCCAGCACAGGCAATGACAGATGAGCAAGGCCAGAGCTGGGAAGACTGCCAGGGTGAGCGTCCGAGCTAGGCAAATGAACTGCCCCGAGCCCAGCTGCAGCACACAAAGGTGACCCATGGTGGGAATGGATGGCGGGCAGGTGCGGGTGCAGTGAAGCCCGGCGGTGCATGCGGTCCCAACACCCCCACCCCACGGCGGTCAGGCACGCGGCGCAACTGGGGGGCTAATTGGCCGGCCGGGGCACCCGGTGGTGGAAGCTGCATGCACACCCCTCCACCAGCACCAATCGGTGCCCGGCGAACACGAGGCTACACAGCATGTAAGAAAGCCGAGGCAGAGGTGGTTGGGCATGGTGTGTAGAGGCAGGTGCAAGGTGTTGAGCAGCGAATAGCAAATCGTCACACAGAGGTCAAAGGCAGCAGAGGTGGGACAGGGAATCAAGGGGAGTGGGGGTCCGGGGCCACAGGCCACCGAGAGGTGTAAACAGAGACTGGGGCAAATGCCAGCGGGGGGTACTCAGGATTGGGGGGCCGCAAAACCATGCAGGCAGAGGATGAGCCCCCACAGTCAAGGTACGTGCTGCGGAGGCTCCTGGCCACTTCCTTCATGCTGATGCACATGGTGCTCCAGCAGATGGCCCTGCTCCACCTGCTAGGGCCAGGCGCCACCCTCCAGGGGGCACGGCGTCGGAGGGCAGCGAATCTGAGGAGGGCAGCAACCGTGCGATGGGCACGGCAGACAGCCATTCAGTGCTGTGCCCTATTGGGCACAGCGGCATCCCAGCAAGGCCAGCTCGTCCGGGCCCGGTGGTCCCTGAATGTGTACAGTCGCCGTGTGACCCTACCAACCCGGAGATGGCACTGGACATGTTCCCTCACCAACGACTGGTGGGAGAACATGCTGGTCACCTGGACGGATGAGGAGTGGATGGACCACTTCCAGATGACCTGCTACCTCCTGACCCAGTTAGGAGAGCTCCTGAACCCCCATCTACGGAGGCTAGAGACCTGCGCTTCCCGCTGCCACCAGGGATACGAGTGGCCCTGGTGGTGTGGCGACTGGGCACCCCGGATTTATGCCGGAGCATGGGGGAGCAGTTTGGGGTGGGGACGACCAACGTGAACAGGACTCTCCTGACCTGATTGTGGAGCTCATCCTCAAGCAGGTCATCCAGCTGCATGATCCCGAGGTGGTGATACGGGGCTTTGAGGAGCTGGGGTTCCCCCACTGCATTGGGGCCATCAACAGCACCCACATCCCCATAATACGTCCACCCACGCAAAGATCGACTACATGAATAGGAAGCAGGCCTTCTCCATCAATCTTCAGGCTGTCGTGGATCACAGGAGGCTGTTCATTGACGTGTACACGGGCCAGGCCGGCCGGAACCTCGACACGCATATATTGCACGTGTCCCCATTCTACAAACATATGTTCGATGGGGAGATCACCCCCAACTTCTACCACGTAATAGAGGGCATGCCCATGGCCCTTGTGATCGGGCCTACCCACCACCTACCCACTTAGACCATGACTCATGAGGGCCTACCCAGTAGCGTGCAACCCCGCCCAGGCCACCGCCTGTTCAATGAGTGCCTGTCATCTGCACGCAGCATGGTGGAGTGGACCTTTGGGCTCCTGAAGATGCGCTGGCACCTCTTGATGAACAGAAGCCAGTTTGACCTGGACCACACCCCCATCCTTGTCCTGCCAGTCTGCATCCTGCATAATGTGTGCAAGACCGGAGGCGCTGCCCTGAACAACCCACCACCTGTACAGAGGCCGGGCCCCGTACCCCTGTACCAACATGTCCAGGGCAGGGCATTTTGCCACATCTCCAAGGAGAACAGGGATGCCCTCTGCCGCCGCATCATGGCCCAAGAAGCTGAGGACAGGGCTGTGCCCAATCCGCGTCCCGGGCCATAGAGTCCTGTACCCCCTCATTAAACATGGGTAGTTCCCCATAACAGCAACCGTGCCTCTGTGCTTTGTTGGGGCTAGGGGGTCCAGGGAATGGGTCATGGGGTTTGGCCTGGCTACAGGCCCCACCCAGGACTGTCACCCACGGGGTGCTGGGGATCCCCAATGGCCGGCCCCAGTAGCCAGCTCTCCCATGCACGGTGGGTATGCACCTGTTCCAGGCACCCAACTGGGCAGCGGCCATGCTGGCCTGCCCCTTGGCACATTGGCCTGGACGGGCACGCAATGGCAGCTTCAACCAGTGGGTGCCGCCCTGCACATTCCTGGCCACCCATACCTGGACATAGAATGCAAGACAGAGGGTGCAGGTTAACAGATTTATTGAGGGCTTATGTACAGTGGAATGGGGGTGGTCAATGTCTGGGGCACTCGCACCCCCTCTTGGCTGCACCACCGGAGCTCGCAGGCCATCGAGCTCTTGTTGTGGCCACTCTCAGGGACTGCCGGATGGATGGCCCAGGCTCCCTGTCCTCCATGGGCTCTGCCACACCGATCTCCACTGCTGGTCCCTGCGAGATGAAAGGGACATGGGGTGATCATTCCTCGAGCGCACATATACCTTTCCACCTTGGTTGACACCTTGGCGGGGTTGGCTGCCAACCCTCCATCCGTGGCATGGCGGGACCTGTCCCACTGGGGCCCCACCTCAGGGCCTCCATCGCCTCCACCAGGAGGTCCATGAGACACTCGGTCTGACCTTCCAGTCTGTCACCGGCGCGCTGCTGCCCACGTTGGAGGGCGGAAGCCTGGCGCCTGTCCCAGAGGTGCTCGGTATGGGACCGGGACATCGTGGCCACCAGGATCTCCTGGTCCCTTTCCCCCTACCCCTGATGAGATCCCTGGTGAGCGCGAGCTCCTGGGAGTGCACCTCGGCTAACCTCCACGATTCCTCCAGCAGCTCCCTGTCGAGGTTCTCCCTCTGCCACTGATTCCTGGCCCCCATCTCCCAGTTCCTCTCCATGCTGCCAGCAGCGGCACCCCTCCCTCAACCGGGCCGCTGATCTGTGAACGAGATGTTGCATGCTGTGTTGGTACTGCTGCCTGGTGCGCACCCCACCCACTACCACGGTGCCCCTTGTATCTTGGGGGCGGCTCCCCTATAGTGGCAGCACCACACTTCCCTCCCCTTTGGGACCCCCCTTCCCTGCCCCCTTGTGGGATGGCCCCCTGGCTGTGCCTGCCCGCAGGTGGGGCTTGTGTCTGCCCTTTGTTCCTTGGGAGATGCTTTGGGGGCCCACCGCCCCTCCCTCCTGCCCCCTCCAGCCAGGCGTGGTTGGGACACCAGCATGTGCTGACCAGCCCCCCTGGCCCCCCTCACCCCCTGTCTCTCCACTAAGCTCTGCACCGTGCTCCCCTGTAGCCCCCAGGATGGTGTGCCCTGCCCTGGCGGGGCCCCTCACCCGGTAGCGGGGGTGTCGCCAGCCCCGCCTCATCCACCTCATCCTCTGTGACCTCCAACTCCTGCACCTCCAGGCAACCTTGGACTGCAATGGTAGTGGTATCCTGTTAGTGTTTATCGGCACCACGGCCCTGGCCCCGGTTGGTGCGACTCTGTCCGGACCTACCCCACCCCACCCCCCGGGCCCGGTGGGACGACCGTACCTGGATCCAGTTCTTCCTTGTCTCTGCTTGCTCCATGCATGCCCCCCTTCCCTGTGGCCTGGAAGCCTGTGGGTCTTGTGGGTGGTGGTGTTGGGCTCGAATCCCCGCGACTCCTCCTCCCCCTGTGGGATGGGGATCTGCCCTCCTGCTTCCTGGCTGGCCTTGCCGTGGGCAGCCTCCCCCCCCTGCTCCATGGGACCTGCCAGGGGGGTTGTGTGTTGGCCCAGCGCCTGCCCCTGGTGAAGGCGCTGCCATGTGTGCGGGAGGCCACAATGTCCCCTTCCATGCAGAGGAACTTGTCCAGTTCCTCCTGGAACTTGGCTGTTTGCATGGCCCGGCTGGACTTGAAGTTGTTGTCCTTGATATGTTTATATCCAGACCTCAAGTCCTTTGCCTGTTGCATGCACTGGGTGACATCCCTATTGTACCCCTGCCGCTGCATCTCCTGGGCAATGGTTTCATAGACCTGTCTGGTCTTGTAGATGCACACCAGGTTGTGCTGTACCCTTTTGGACCCCCACACGTGGATGAATTCCCTGACCTCCTGTCTGGACCAGGGCTCCCCCTTTTGGAACCCACGCATGGGGGGCCCTCCGGCTTGGCGGCATGGGATCTGCCCCATGGCTGTGGTCACTGTGGAGGTGGTCATGTCCTGCTGTGAGTATTGCAATGGGGTTACATGGTGTCCCGCCATCCTCCCGGGTCTCCTTTCCAGGGCACGGGCACCACTGCCTGGCCGGGGACCACCCACTGCCGTGGTAGGGTCCCTGTGCTCACCCGGCCCCGGCCCGCACCTGGGGTGGCACTGGCTCCCTTGGTCTTGTTGAGTGCCTTCCTCGCAGCCATCGTAGGAGCCCGCACGCGTGCGCTATGGATCTGTTCTCCTTTATGAGCTCTTGACTGGGCATCCATTGGGCATGCCTGTGGACGTGTCTGCATGGGGGCATGTGTGTGACCTGTGCCGTTAGCACAGTCTTCATGGGTGTGGATGCTTTTGCTTTTACACGGATGCTCAGGTGTTGAAGACCAGTCTCCACCCATCTCCACCCACGGAGGGTGCTGGCTCCCTCCCCGATGCTCCGTGTGCATTGGCGGGTGTTGGCAGGTGGGTCGGGCACGCATGCCCACCCACTTGTGGACATTTACATGGAAGCTCTCCCACCCATCTGATGGGTGTTTCCGGGTGTTTGGGTGTAGGTGGCATCCATGTAAAATTAGCCTTAGCCACAAAGCAGAGTGGTTGACTGGGCTGCTGACACTTAAAAGGGTGGGAAAAACCCAGACATAATGCTAACTCCTCTTTAACACAGCTTGAACACTTCTTATGCATGTTGCAGGACTGAATAAGGCACCAATACAACCCTGCAACTTGCATAAGAAGTGTTAAAGTGATGTTAAAGTAGAGTTAGCATTATATCTGTTTTCACCCTAAAGAGACATCTGTTTATGCGTGATTTCTCACTGCACTGGTCCTCCTCCAATTACTTGAAACAAATTCTCTTCTTCATTTTTGCATGAACTATTGGGGCATAGGATACTAGGGATGAGCAAACAGGACGGAGTTCAGCTATTCAGACATTTGGACTAAAAACCTAGTTCGGGTTCGTGCGTTCAGTCCGGTGGAGTTTGGACTGTTCGAACATTCAGCGGATTTCGTCACCACCAGGAGCAGCGGCAGACATTGGATTGCCTGGTAGCAGAACCCATGGTACAGCAGAAGCAGCAGCAGCAGCAGCAACAGACAGGCAGCGTGGAATGAGCAGCGGAAGGCAGGCTGAGGCAGGGTTTGAGCTTGGCAACCTGGCTGGGAGGGCAGACAGGCAGCGTGGCATGAAACACAGTAGGGGAGGCAAGCTGGGACCTTGGCAGGACACTCAGATAGGCTGGCGAAGACTGTACAGCACGAGAGAGAGAGAGTCAGTCAGATAGGTGGGCTGAGATCGTCTAGTGAGAGGCCGGCTGGCAGGTTTACAACTTCCCAATGCCACCCAGTGTCATGAGGTCAGTCAGATAGGCCGATCGAGGCCGTCTAGTCAGAGAGAGAAAAAGAGAGGCAGGGCGGGGTGGCTTTTCAATTGAAAGCCACACGCATGGTGGGGAAATGATTGCGCTCGATGGGCAGCCCTTCTCGGTGGTTGGGGACATGGGGTTTAGGCGCCTGACTGGCTTCCTGGACCTCCAGTTTAAGCTGCCCTCGCACACCACCCTGAGTCGGCAGATGGTGCCAGCCTTGTACCGGGTTTTAAAGGAGTGGGTGAGGGAGCAGCTGGCAAGGACTGAGGGTGCCACTGTCCACTTCACCACAGACCTGTGGTCGAGTAAGAATGTGCAGCACATCTACCTGGCAGTGACGGCGCACTGGTGGCAGGACCCAGAGACAGCATTAGGCAGTGGCAGGAGGGGTACTGAATCAGAGTATAGGTGGGCCCTGCTTCGGGCGGAAGTCATGGACGTCACGGCCCCCACACCGCTCGGAACATCGAGGCAGCCCTGACTGCCATGGTGAGGGAGTGGGTCACGCCAGGTGCGCCCTTCACCAAGGGGTGCATGATGATGCACAACGTGGCCAACATATTGAGGGCAGTCCACGAGGAGGCTTCACCAGCATCCCTTGTGCCACACACACCCTTCACCTCATGATCAGGGACACTCTGGGATTGGAGGAGAAGGGTGTTGGGACAGGCACCCTTTGCTCCCTGATCGAGAGGGGGAGGAAACTGAACGGTTTCTTTAACTGGAGAGTGAAGGGCAGCAACCTGCTCCGGGTGAAGCAGGCAGAGCAAGGCTCCCCAGTGCACCAGCTGGTGCAGGATGTGTCCACCAGGTGGAATTCAACGTTCTTGATGCTCGAGCGGCTTCTCAAGCAGAAAACCGCCTTGCATCAGGTTCAACTGGTGACGGACAGTGGGGCACCTCCAGGGTACAATGAGGCAGAATGGGAGATCCTGGATCACATAGTCTTTGTTCTGAGATCGTTCCTGGCCATGATGGAGGCCATCAGCTCCGCCATGGCGACCATCAGCCAGGTGACCCCTCTGATCTAGAGTCTCCTCAGGAGGCTGGATGACATTCTCCAGGGGCAGGATTGTGGCCCTCACGCCAAGAAGCTGGTAGTTGAAGCGGTTGACCTGGTGTGGCAGCTGAAGGCAGGGCTGAAGGCGTGGTTTGATGAGCTCCTGCAGCGGGAGGAATATGTGTTGGCAACCATGCTGGACCCCAGGGTTAAGGGCAGCGTGGCACGCCAGACAGCGCTCTATGGGTCCTGGAAGGGTGATCTGGTGGAGAGGGTCCGGCAGGCACAGAGGGCTCTGGAGAGTGTGTGGCAGCAGCAGGATGCCCCTGGGGATGGTGGGAGTGGGAGCAGCCACCCCTTTCAGCTGGCGGGGTCTATCCCTGCCCCCAGCCCTAACAGTAGCAGCACCAGCAGCAGGCTGAGAAGCAGCAGCACCCCTATTGCTTCTGGATAATGTGGATGGACTCCCTCCCTGCCTGTAACGTAGGTCCCAGAACCCTGAGGGTGGGTCCTGGGGCTGGAGTGGCTGGCTGTTTCTTGATGCAGTGGAATGACAGCTCCCCATGAGTGGAATGACAGCCCCAGAACCCTGACGGTGGGTCCTGGGACCGGAGTGGAAGCTTCTGGGTGACGTGGATGGACAGCCCTCCCTGCCTGGAACATAGGCCCCAGAATCCTGAGGGTGGGTCCTGAGGCTGGAGTGGCTGTTTCTTGATGCAGTGAAATGATGGCTCCCCTTGACTGTAACATAGGCCCCAGAACCCTGACGGTGGGTTCTGGGACAGGAGCGGCAGCTTCTGGATGATGTGGAATGACAGCTCCCCATGAGCAGAATGACAGCCCCAGAACCCTGATGTTGGGTCCTGGGACGGGAGTGGCAGCTTCTCAATGACATGGAATGACAACTCCCCTTGAGCGGAATGATGGCCCCAGAATCCTTGACAGTGGGTCCTGGGGCAGGAGTGGCAGCTTTTGGATGAAGTGGAATGACAGCCCTCCCTGCCTGTAACGTAGGCCCCAGAACCCTGATGGTGGGTCATGGGGATGGAGTGTCTGGCTGCTTCTTGATATGGTGGAATGACATCTCCCCGTGAGTGGAATGATGGCCCAAGAACCCTGATGGTGGGCCCTGGGACAGGAGTGGCAGCTTCTGGATGAAGTGGAATGACAGCCCTCTCTGCCTGAAATGTAGGCCCCAGAAACCTGATGGTGGGTCCTGTGGCTGGAGTGGCTGACTGCTAGGGATGGGCAAACCCAGTTCGGGGGTTTGGAATTTGGCCCAAACTTGGGGTGTTCAGGCCATTCATGAACCCCCCAAATCCAACCTATTCCCTGCCTGAACCGGCCGAACAAAGTTCAGGTTCCAAAATTGTTTGGGCAATGGGCAGGGGGCAGGGGGAGACCCATTTCCCCCTCCCCCTACAGATTGCACAGGTGGAATATTATTATTATTATTTATTTGCTACTACCACCAAGATCTGCATGTTGGGTTGGCTTCACCAGAGCCTGTGCACTAGGCTTCAAGGCTCACCGCTGCGATCCTCCTTCTTCAGCTCTGTTGAGTACGACCCTGGCCGGGCCTCTGCCGCTGCTCCATCCATCCATGCCAGCCAGCCTGCAAGCAAGCTCCTCTTGGTTATTTCCTCACCGGCCTCAGTCATGATGCTGGATACCTCCTCTAAAATAGCTGGCTGTGTCCAACAGGAGCAGAGCCAGCTGACCCTGGGCCAAGTTAAGGATTTTCAAGGGGCAGCGAGAGCTGATCAGATGCTGCTGGAACAGCAACGCTCTCCTGGCACTCAGTGAGCAGGGAACATGGCCTCAAAAGAAATAGCCAGAAGCCCTGGGGAGCCTGGGTTCCCCAGGGCTCACAATGGGCAGGGACATGTCAATTGCGAAGGCCAGCCCAGTGTGCTTCCCCCTCCCCCATGGTCCATGGCAGAGGGAGTGCATGGTGGCTTGCTGCTCTGGTAGCCACGCTAGGAGCCACCCAATTGAATTCCTCCCTAAACATTCCATCTGAGTGGGTGCTCTGAAGCAGTGCCAATCAGCATTACCAGCCTGCAATGCCCGGCCAAGTAGGGGTGCCAGCCACCGAGCCCTGGCCAGGCCTCTGCTGCTGTTCCACCTGCAATGCCCGGCCAAGCAGGGGTGCCAGCTACTCCAGCCCCAGGACCCACCCTCAGGGTTCTGGGGTCATCATTCCACTCATGGGGAGTTGTTATTCCACCATATCAAGAAGCAGCCACTCCAGCTCCAGGACCCACCCTCAGGGTTCAGGGACCTACATTCCAGGCAGGGAGGGCTGTCCATCCATGTTATTCAGAAGCAATAGTGGTGCTGTTGCTGGTGCTGCTACTGCTCAGGCTGGGGGCAGAGATAGACCCCGCTGGCTGAAAGGGTGACTGCTCTCATTCCCCCCATCCCCAGGGGCGTCCTTCTGCTGATGCTGCTGATGCTGCTGATGCTCCTCCCTAGTAGCGATACCACTTCTGCTGCTATTGGCATCTGTTAGAGCAGGATGCTTTCCCACTGATGGAGGCGGATGACTAGCCACTGAAGTTGGGAACCCGGTGGTGTCCACTGCCCCTGCCTGCCCACTTAGCAGCACAGTGCTGTGGCATCCCTTCAGGTGACTCACCATAGCAGTTGTGCCAAGGTTGGTGAGCACCTGCCCATGCTTCACCACCTTCTGGCACAAACTGCACTGCACCTCCCTGGGATCATCCGCCTGGACCAACTTAAAATGAGCCCCTCCCAGACCAATGATGTTTTGCCCCCTCCTGCCTTCTGGCCTGCACCAGGTGATGCAGCACTGACAGCACTGCTGGGAGGGGAAGAACTGTACCAGACATCTCCTCCTCAGGACTAGTGTCTGCCTCGCTGTCCCAAATCAGAGTGATGTCCCATGAAGGGGAGTACTGGGACCCTGAGGCTGATGGACTGCCCACCATGCTGCTGCCACTCTCTCTATGCCCCCAATAGCTGTTGCTGCTGTTTCTGCTGCTCCTCTCCCTGCTGCCATTGCCCAGGGATTAGGCCCTGCCTCTAGCATCTGGGGTTGAATCCACCAGCCCTGGACTGCTGGAGGTCACCTCAATAATGGGGGTTGGGGACATTGGTGGCCCTGGAGGAACATCAGACCCCCAAGTACCTGCACCTGCTCCTGCAGCTGCAGCAGAGACAGCTTCAGTCTCCTGGAGTGCAGGCCTTCTAGTGACCTGTGTGGCAGTGGAGGACTCTGGCAGGAGGCACCGCTGAACCACACTCCAGCTAGTGCCACTGCTGGGAGCCTCTGAAGCCTGACTGCCAAAATCAGGCCTGTGCAATTTGGGATGTAGTGATGGGCTTGGGCTGCTTCTGATACCTACTGCCCCTCTGCTGGCATGGCCCCTGCCACCTCTGCCATGTGGCCCATTGCCCACCTTACGGGCACCAGAACAGGTGGTGGAAGCTCCAAGTGTTCCAGAGACCAAAGCCCAGGCAAGATTTGACAGGTGGTTTGCTACTCACCCACATGGGGTCGCCCATGTCCATATCCTGCACCCGGATGCAGTCCATGTTGATCTCTCTTCTTTTTGGTGGGGTCCACTGTCTGCGGGGTCTTCCAGGAAGCTCAAGTCGATGGGTTGAATGGAACATATGGAAGGAACAGAAAATGGTGGTGACACAGCTCTCAGAGGGACGTGTGGCCGGCCCTATCCAACGTCATCAAGGGTCTCTTGTCATGCCCACCAACGAGTGTCCCCAGCAAGCGGGTGTTCTCTATGGCAGGGGACATTTGCCCGCCGCACCTCCTGAGACTGCGGGCCAAGGTGGTGGGGCAGTTGCTGTTCAACAAGGTGTCTGTCTGCTGCTGCTGCTACCATGGGTTCTGCTACTGGGAATTCCACTGTCTGCCACTGCTCCACCAATGCCTGGCAGCCTGCAATTCCCAGCCAAGTAGAGGTGCAAGGCCAGCCACCAAGCCCCAAGCCTTTCCGGCCTCTGCTCCTGCTGCTGCTGCTGCTGCTGCCGCCGCTGGGTCTCTGACGGCCAGCCCTGGTGCCATGGGCACAACCCGGAGTGCCAAGCACCAAGGCTTCCTGGTCTCTGCTGCTGCTGCCGCCGCTGGGTTTCTGACGGCCGGCCCTGTCACCACAGACATCCCCAGGGGCCAAGCACTGAGCCTGCCTGCCCGAGCAAGCTGGGGTGCCAAGCGTCAAGCCTTCCCGGTCTCTGCTGCTGCTGCTGCTGCTGCTGCTGGGTCTCTGATGGCTTGCCATGCCACCACGGGCCCCCCTGGGGGTCCCTGGAGCACCCCAAGCCTCACGGCAGGACCAAACTGCACCGAACGTTCGGCAACTTTTTTGAACTGAACTACCGAACCTGAACTCGGTTTTTGAACCGAACTACCGAACAGCTGAACCATGTTCTGTTCGCACACCCATCATCTATATATATATACACAGGGATGGGGGCGACACATACAGCTCACAGCAAACAACACAGGGAGGGGTACAAAACTAAAATAAAACCTAAATAAATCTAATGCTACTCTAAATAAATCCAAAAACAGGGGAAGGGAATCAGGGTTGGAATATATACAGGGAGGAGGGAAGGATTCAATGGAGGGTAGGGAGAAAGAACCTGGGGAGGGGTAAAAAATAAAAATAACACCTGAATCTATCTAATCTAACCTAAATAAATGAAACTATTGAGGTAAATTTATGGAAATGGGTGAAGCTGCATGGCAGGAGGGGCGGGGTAAAAATTTACAAAATACAAAATAAATAGGAGGAGGATGTCAATGGATTGGGAGGAACACAAACTGCTGGGAGAGGGAGACTTCTGAAAACACCTGCTGACAGCAGGATCAGTGGCTAGCTCAGAAGGAGTTGGAAGGGGGGAGGGCAATAACTTTTGTTACTCGATGCGCCCGCCTTATCACAAGCCTCATTGGCTCCGTGCAGCCTACCCCGTGCCCAATCACAGACTGCGAAGGCAGTGGTCTGAGGAAAAGAGGGATGGTGATTTGGTAGGCTGGCTGCTAGTCCAAGCCTCTCCACCCCTGGTGCCAGGAAGTCTGCTCCTCAGCTCCCCCCTGCCCCCTTCCCTGTGCCTTCCAGCTCTGTTTTCCTGCCCGAACGTGCCCAAACTCACCCGAACATGTCCAAACTGTTCGACCGCTTCCACGTTCAGTTCGACCAATCGGTTTGGCCATCCGAACTGGCTGAGTTCGGACCGAACACCAAACGGCCGAACTGCATTCGCACATCCCTATAGGATACTAGGAGATGATGCCAGAGCAAAAGTCTTTAAAATCAAGACTTCCATGGAACCCCTAAAGCATGGGCAGTGATAATACAAACCTCCCCAACACTGACCCCAGCAATTTCACCAGGACCATCACTGGCCTACATCAGACTGAAAGGAACCAGCACTTTTCAATTTGTAAAGGTTGGCAGCACTGGGTACCAGTTCCTTCTGAGTGAGTGCTCTGATCATGATGGTGGTATGAGGATGAAGATCCCCATTCATAAGGAACTGAATGAAGATTCATGGGAAATCTCTTTGGTGCCACATTGTGGACTGTTGCAGCTCTGAAAGTGAAATTCCTAAGGAAGCCAGCCCTATTGCTGATGCCAAAGAGGGTTCCAAAAACCCACCTCGGAAACAATTGGGTGAACCTGCCATAACGGCTTGATGGAGGGAGGAGTGAGCGGGCTTTGCAGTGATTCCACCATGCACTCCTTCATTCCAGGGATCATACAGTGACGTCTCTGTGGAATTAGCAATAAATCATTTACAACATTGACAAATGGAAGTACCAGCTTGGAATAGTACCAGGGGCTCTATGCTGCCAAACTGCCGGTACAGGAGCTGTTCCAAAGCATGGGAGCCAGCACAGTCGCAAGTCAACAGCCAGGCTCCAGGCCACACGTTTTACAGCCAGCATCTCATGTAGAACATGCGAAAGCCTAGGAGGGACAGACAGAAAGGAGAGATGGAGGAATAACCCTTCCAAAGTGTCTGGTGTGCTACTGGCAGACACAGCCGGCTCCCTCTGCTGCTTGTCCACCTCATAGCACTCCTGTCCCATCCCGTCTATGCTAATGGCTCCTTTGAGCTGGATTGTTTCCGATTCACCTGCTCCTTTCTTCATTGTCTGGTTTCCTGTGAGACTCATGGGAGGGGTTGAGCTGCCCAGGTTCTGCTGCTGGGGCTAGTTGGGACAGGTGATTTAATGGGGGATGGTCAGGTGAACAGAAGCTCTGAGCATTTAAAAGCTGGGACTAGAAATCTAGCTGGAGTGAGAGGGGGTCATGAGGGGAAGTCTGGGAGAGGAAAGAAGGTCAGTCAGTCGGTGACTGGGTCTGTCTGGGAGGGGCTGAAAGAGTTTGGAGTCCAGACACAAGGGACTGGAAGTCCAGAGCAAACTGGTGTATTGATTGTGTGACTTTTATTTATGTTGATAATAAATTGCACTTGACAAGCAAAGGCCTACGTAAGAAAGCGATTTGAGCCTGATCCTGCATCAACCCACCATGCAAGTGAATGCTCATCACACAGTTCTGTTGGTTGCTCCCCCTCATGTTGGTGCTTTGACTGACTATACAGGAGCATGGCTAACAGGGTCTCACTTCAGACCTCCCTTATTGTACTCCCTACTTGACACTGTCACATGTAGTCTGACAGCCCTGGACGGGTTGTTCTTGGCTGTAGGGGTTGAACAGGGGACCTCTCTTGCTCCCTCTGCATGAGCCTCTGCCCTCTGCGCTAAATGACCTGGGTCTGTTCGCTCTGTAGAATGACAGGCTCATGAACATATAGGCAGTCTGATACCACCAGGCCACTAGACAGAGCCAGCATGCCACGTCTCCTGTGTTACATCAGTTATGGCCCTTGCTCCAGGCATTCAAGTGGGACTTTGCTAGAGTAGCCATACCTCCCCTTTAACCCAGGACACTTATGAAAAATACATGATGCAGGGCTGCTTTGGTTCCAATGCAGCCCTGCACCATGTATTTTTCACAAGCATCCTGGATTAAAGGGGAGGTATGCACCTAACCCCTGCTGTCACTAATACATTATTGGGATTGAGATCGTCATAAAACACCACTCCAATGTGGTACAAAAACAAAACTTTATTGGAACGGCACACTTTGGTTTTCTATTCTTGGCAGGATTATACTACATACACAGTATTATACAGATAGTCCCCAGATAAAGATATCTTACGTGTCCTGTGACTGGCCAAATCCTGGAAGCACGCAGGCTGATTCAGGGAAAAGACTGAGAGAGAGCCCTTTGGTGCTGGAGAGTAGAGCTGCTGGCAAGCGAAGATAAGTTGTGATCCGTGTGTGCAAGGTCTGGAAGGGAGTGAAACATGATTCACCAACTGGTGACCACTAGCCTTCACCCCAAAGTCATGTTGCATGACCAGGTCTCGTATTAGGTCTGGCTTCCTTTGCCCAGGCCAGGAGAACATAAGATATCAATAACACTATATTCTATTGCCACACTGCCATTGTTAACCCTGAGCCCTGTCCTTCTAGGACAGGGGTGGGGAACCCCAGGCCGGCAGTCAAATGCAGCCCATGGCAAGTTTTTATGTGGCCCTTTTCTAGTTCCTGGGTCTGGCCCTTGGATCTAGTTCTTACCTCCAACCACTGAAAAACTGAGCTCAAGGGAAGGGAGCAGAGATGAGGGCATGCAAACCAGGGTAGGGGACAATTCTATGGCACAAATCCATGAACTGAGCCCTCTTTTCCTTGAGTGCATCCCTTAAGCATCTTCCCGTCCCAACTTCTGTGTGGCCCTCAGAGCTTGTGCAAGCTTTCAAAGTAGTCCCCAGGAGGGAAAAGATTCCCCACCCCCATTCTAGGACATGGCTTTCATCGCTGAACATGATGATCAGACAGAAGGCTTCCTGAGGCACACAGCAAATCCACTCTCCACCCTCCACCCCCACAGCATCCCTTTTAGTCCACTCCAAAATATCGGGCTCCTCACAGCTCAGCTCTGTCCCCAGCCCTACCCCCAGATCAGGGAGAAGTTGAACCCTTACTGTGACTTTCCTTCTGAACACAGGTTCTCTCTAGTGACTGCCTGCTACCAGGTCTACTGCAGGAGTACCCCATTTTGGGCAGCAAATGAACAAGCTGTGTTGTATTTTGTTTTCAAGACCTTCGGAGGAAATAATATGGGCGAGCAGGGGCGGTGAAATTTGCTACAAAGGCCACCTTGGGAGGGATGCAGTAGTAGAGTAGGAATATGGGTGTAGCCATTGAAGCGGAAGGATGGTTTTGCCATGCACTTGTTTTTGAGAGGAGGGACAATCCCTCCCTTGTCTGCAACCGATGCCACCACCACTAAACCTGCTGTTCTCATTCCCACCGGTGGAATCGGAGGGAGAAACTCAGCAATGTATCTCCCCAGCTTTCAAGATGTGGAAGGATGAACCAGTCTGCATTTTCAGGATATAGATATAGTGGATGAAGCCACACAAGACAGGGAGGGGAGGCTACCATGCCTTCAATAGCCTTAGTACCCCTCACTGAGTGGCCGAGCCATTCAATGCAGTGCATTGTGTGGCCAACAACTGCCAGATCTTCCCCCAACCTGGGGTGAGGTGAACAGCTGGATGCTACATTACGTATCCTCAAAAGGATTCTGAGAACACGTCGCAGAGCAGCCTTAGCTGGCCCACATCAGGTAAGGCTTTCCAGGTCAGGGTAATTTGTGTGCCTGGCCATGCTTTCCCTATCACTCAGGGAACACATCTTCAAGGTCTTGCACAAGGCCACGTTACAGCCAGGGGCGGGTTTTGTTGGATTGTGCAACAGTCACAAGTAAAAGCCCATTGCAAGCCCTGCAAGCTTATTATGGGGCTTGCCAGTAGGGGGAGGGTCAGGGGTTGAAACAGGTTTTTTTTCCACCTTGTCTCCTTTCTTTTCCTCTCTCTCTGTCCTCCATCTTGTTCCATGCAGTCTGTACAGTATGGAAGCATGTCTTCTGAGCTCTTAGTAAAGTTCTGTTTTGAAGAAACTTCTGCTGTGTGTTATTCAACAGAAAGCTAACTCTACAATAGGTTATGGGCCCAGGACATCTTCAAGGCAATTTTGAAGACTAGAAGCAGCCCAGAAGGAGTGCAGACTGTGAAAGAAAACTCCCAGACAGAGAGGCCTACTGACTGTGAGTAAGAAGGCCTAAATCCCAGAAGGGGAAAGGGAGGGAAGCAAGTATGGCAAGCAGCTCAGAGCTCAGACTTTCAGTAGGAAAGCTGAACAATGTAAACTACCAATTGTGGAAGTTTAAAGTGGAAATGCTGCTGTCTAAAGATGATCTATGGGAGGTGATTACCACGAACAGACCAGCAGCAAATCACGAGGAATGGGATAAAAAGGACAGGTTAGCAAAGGCTACAATAAGTTTATTGGTAGAAGATGACCAGCTAATCCATATAAGAAGTGAGACCACAGCAAGAGGCATGTGGATTGCATTGCAAAACTTGCATGAGAGAACTAGCCTGAATAGCAAACTGTTTCTACTGAGGAAACTATACAAAATGAGGCTTGGCAAAGAAAGAGAAATGCAGGAGCATATAAATGCCATGTTGGAAGTAGTGGCACAGCTGCGTGGCATTGGAGAGGATATAAAGGACAGCCATGTGGTAGCCCTACTCCTCTGCAGCCTGCCTGAATCCTACAGTACCCTCAACAATGCTCTGGAGACAAGGCCAGAGGCTGAACTGAAGCTGGAATTTGTTAAAGGTAGACCTGCGGATGAATTCCAGCACAGAAAGGAGAACTTGCAGAATGATCTAAAGCAGGGTAATGAAACTGCACTGAAAACCTCAGACAAAGCTCCTAGAGTATGCTTCAGATGCAAAAAGGAGAGACATTTAAAGAAAGACTGCTATATATGAAAAGCAGAACAGCAGAAACTGTCTCCATGAACACCTAATCAGAGGGCTAAAGTCACAAACAGCAACACAGTCGCTCAACAATGGAGTAGGTGCTTCAGAGCAACACAAGACAGCTCATCCCAAAATTGGTGTGTAGACTCCGGGCCAACGAGCCACATGACTAGAGATAAAGGATTCTTCACAGGGCTGGATCTGAGCAGTAAAGAAAGGATCTACCTTGCAGATGGGAGAAGCATCAACGCGGAAAGAATTGGACAAGGATTCTTGTACTGCAACCGGTCACAGGGAGACACACTGACCATACCCATGAAAGATGTGCTCTATGTGCCCAACATAGAAGGGTGACTCCTATCCATGAGGCACCTGGCAGCGAGGGGGCTCACCATCCAGTTCCAGGGAGATGAATGCACAATTCAAAGTGGGACAAAAGTACTGGCCAGAGTCACTGAAGATGAACACCTGTACCATCTGAGCACAGCAAAAGAACAGGTGAAGCTCAGTGTGCACAAGCCATATGATGACTGCATCTGCCTGTGGCATAGACGCATAGGGCATAGACACCCAGACAGCATCAAGGAAATGCACAGACAGCAGTTGACCAAAGACCTTAAGGTATCAACGTGTCCCATGGTCATGAAATGCGACTGTTGCATCAAAGCCCAAGCCACAAGGGCTATGCTTCCTGAGAAGAGTCAGAATAGAGCCATGAAACCACTTGATCTTGTACGCAGTAATGTCTGCAGCCCAATGAAGGTTCCCACGCCAGGAGGCAACCAGTATATGGTAACTTTTATTGATGGCTATTCAAGGTACATGATCATGTATGTCATGAAGAGTAAAGATGAAGTATTCGACAAACTTTAGGACTATGTGACTATGACGAGCAAAAAATTCCAGCGTAGACCAAAGACACTGGGGACTGACAATGGAGGTGAGTTCACAGGAAAGGAAGTAGAGGACTTCCTGAGACTCCATGAAATTGAGCACCAAAGGACAATGCCATATACACCTGAGCAGAACGGAACAGCTGAAAGAAAAAAACAGAACGCTAACTGAAATTCTTAGATGCATGTTAACAGACTCTTGACTACCAGAAAGATACTGGGGCAAAGCAGCAGTTGCTGCTACCTACCTACAATATCGGCTGTATACTAGAAGAGTGAGGAAAACTCCATATGAACTGTGGTATGGTCAAAAACCTAGTGTGGGCCACATCAGAGTATTTGGAAGTAAGACTTACGTATATATCCCAGAGGAGAAACATACCAAGCTGCAAAACCTAGCAGTGGCAGGCATCCTTGTAGGATACAGTGAGAATTCCAAAGGCTACAGGATCCTGGATCCATGCACAGACAGAATAATCATTAGTAACAGTGTGACCTTTGTGGAATACTCAAGCGACAGTGTGATGTCTCTCCAAGGTCCAGGTGAAGGAGAACAATCAACCACGGATGAAACCACTGAAAGGGAGCAATCCTCTGAACAAATAGTCGAAATCGGCACAAAGGTAACAGAAGTGCAGGAACAGACACAGCCGACTGCTGATGCTGAGTCAAGGCAGTCGACGAGGTCTAACAAAGGCATTCCCCCCCACTTGTCTGTCCTACAAAGTCAGCACCAGTAAATTGTCAGAACCAGCATCCTGGGAGGACATCTCGCAGATGTCAGAAGGGGGGAGCAGAAAAATGGGTAAGAGCAGCTGAAGAAGAAGTAAAGTCCATGCAGGACAACGCGACATGGACACTTACTCCACTGCCCGCAGAGAGAAAGACTATTGGTTGTAAATGGACTTTTAAAATAAAGTACAATGCGCAGGGAAATATTGAACGGTACAAGGTACCGTTGTCATGAAATGGTACAACTTGTCATGAAAGGATACTCCCAGAAGTACGGAGTAGACTACGATGAAACATTAGCACCTACAGTTAAGCACACTACAATCAGAACATTGTTAAGTATAGCTGCCGGAAGAGGAATGCAAGTCAAGCATATGGATGTGAAAACAGCATTCCTAAATGGTGAGTTGAAGGAAGATGTTTACATGGACCAACCACCGGGGTTTGCAGGTGTTGAAAGGCCGGATCTTGTATGCAAACTGCACAAAAGTATATATGGGCTTAAGCAGGCCGCCAGAGCGTGGAACACTAAAATAAACAAGAAGCTCATGAGGCAAATTTTACCAGGAGCAAAGCAGATCCATGCTAATACACAAAGAGACTGAGGAGCAGGTGGACTTTGTATTAATTTATGTTGATGACTTTATTGTACGCTTTGAGCAAGAAGGGGATGAGTGCGAAATAATGAGAGCTCTAAATCAGGACTTTGAAACTAAGGACCTGGGTAACATAACGCATTACCTTGGAATACAAATTAAAAGAGAAGATGATGGAAGTTATCTTCTCAACCAAAGACAGGCAATAGAAGAGATGATATAAAGTTTCGGCATGGGGGATGCGAAGGCAGCAAATACCCCTATGGAAACCAGCTACCCAAAGGAGATCAAAGAACCGAGCTTATTGCTGCCAGACAATAAGCAATAGAGAAAGGCAATAGGAAAGCTCTTGTACATTGCCACAATCACAAGACCTGACATTGAGGTGACAATAGGTATATTGTGTAGACAAGTCTCAGCCCCAACCCAAAGGGATTGGAACGCAGTGAAGAGGGTCTTACGGTACCTGAAAGGGACTGTGCACCTCAAGCTACGGCTCCCAGCAACTTCCGTGTCAGACCTGATAAGGTACGTGGACGCAGATTGGACTGGAGACCATTCGGACCGAAAATCTACCAGTGGGTACCTATTCTTGCTTGGTGGAGGACCCATCAGCTGGTTCAGTAGGAAACAAGCCTCTGTGACACTTTCCTCGACAGAGGCAGAGTACATGGCAGCGGCACACGCCAGCCAAGAAGTTATGTGGTTGCGACAGCTTCTGAATGATCTGGGGCAAAAATTGGAGAGACCCATGCCGATCCTGGAAGACAACCAAGGATGTATAGCGCTGGTGCAAACAGAAAAAAATCAACCCCAGAACCAAGCACATTGACGTAAAATACCATTTCTTGAAAGACTCACAGGAACAAGGACTCATAGATCTGCAATACTGTCCTACAGAGGATATGACAGCGGATGTGTTCACGAAGCCACCAGCAGGGGAACGCCATCGCAAGCTAATAAGAAGAATGAACCTAGTGGGTTTGAATACTGACTGTTGAGAAGGGGTGTTGGATTGTGCAACAGTCACAAGTAAAAGCCTATTGCAAGCCCTGCAAGCTTAATATGGGGGCTTGTCCAGTAGGGGGAGGGTCAGGGGATGAAACAGGTTTTTTTTTCCCTCCTTGTGTCCTCTCTTCTCCTCTCTCTGTCCTCCATCTTGTCCCATGCAGTCTGTACAATACAGAAGCATGTCTTCTGAGGGCTTAGTAAAGTTCTGTTTTGAAGAAACTTCTGCTGTGTGTTATTCAATAGAACGCTAACTCTACAATAGGTTTTGGGTTGGGATGGGAGATGGAGGATGGGCAGAGCTGGGCACCTACTTGTGTGGCCAGTGTCACAGCCTGCCTCAACCGTGGTAGCTACTGCTCCAGCAGCAGATTGTCCACCTGGATGCCCAGTTCCCCACACTTGTCCCCCGCAGTGTGGCAGTGACAACGGCCCACCATAGAGCTGCACGGGAATCAGACCCCTGCAGCTCATCTGGCTGTACCCAGTGTGCGTGTAAAATAATGTCTGAGACTGAGAGTAAGCCCCAGCCTGGGAGAATGATCCCTACACCGAGGGAGAAGAGATCATGTTGAGTTTGACTCTCACTTCTATTGGGTGTGTTTCTGATTTTCATGCAACCAAAAGGGAAAACAATACGAACCACAGTAGCAGAAAAATAAGAAGAAATTGCCGGAAGAACTACTGTATAGTTACACACAAACCAAATGTAAATGTATATAAAAAATATTTACTAATAAAAAAATATTTGTGTAAATGCATCATATCCATGTACGATGTGTAATCTCAATAAAATATAAACTTCTGTACAACAATAAACTCATCTAATCATCAAATAAAAACTGACACCCTACGTGTTTTGGGTAGGCACCCTTCATCACGGGTATAGTTTCAAAACATAATGGCGTCTTGACTAAAAACAGGACTCAAAAATTCTTATGTGGGGAGCTGCTCACAATCTTGAATTCTCTTTCTGGAGCAGAGCTCTTCTATCGTCTTATCTGGCTGCCTCGGCCAAAAGGTGTTAGCGTAGGGTGTCAGGGTTTTTTTGGATGATTCGATGCATTTATTGTTGTACAGAAGGGTTTTATATTTTATTGAGATTACACATTGTACATGGATATGATACATTTACACAAATATTTTTTTCATTAGTAAATATTTTTATATACATTTACATTTGGTTTGTGTGTATGCAGTAGGTCTTCTGGCGATTGCTTCTGATTTCCATGCGCCTTTACCCGCCCTCTTATTACACAAGCATGTCCTGCCCTTTTCTACAAGGGAATTAATTCAGAGATAATGATAATAGTAGTAATAATTATTTAATTGTTATTTGTATAGTTTCCCCACTCCTACTAAGGGGCACTAAGGGAGCTTTACAACATGAATACAATAATACACCATAAAACCACTAAAAACATAGAAAATCAATTTTTAAACATTTTAAAAGAGGGGCAAAGGGGGAAGAAAAATATATTAACAGGCAGCAGCAGCAGATCCCCTAAAAGCACCTGGAGAACAGAAAAGTCTTCCAGTGCTTTTTGAAGGTGAGGAGGAAGGAACTGAGAGGAACCTAGGGAGGGAGTTCCACACTGTGGGGCCTGCCATAGGATCCTGACAACAGAATCCCTAAAGAGCAGGTGGCATCTGAGCAGAACTGAAATGGGTAACTCATTTGCTACCCACAGAAAATATCCACAATTTGGAGTCCTGTGTCAGGTGCTTGACGGGCTCCCCGGTTACCTGAAAATACCAGGTATCACCATACCAAGTGACTGTTTTATTGACTGGTAAATTAGTAAATCAGGACAGGAATTGGATGGAAAGTTGAAAAAATGATATCAGAAGCAGTAAAATGACAGTGCAAGTTAGAAAACTAGGACAAAAAGCAGTAAACAGGTACATCGGATAGTCTGTTGAGCACGATTTGAGTACCATAGTACCTGGTGTTACCCAGTTGGGATCGAGTAAGGCAACTTCGATGGGTGTACCTGGTTTGGGGCGTTCTTGTTTCAGAGCTCCACCTGAGTACCAATACCCAGTAGGCTGAAGTTCCAGAAGCAGGTCTCGAATATAGTCAGGCTCTATACCATTCAGGGCCCTAAAAATCAGCATCACAATCTTAAATTCAATCCGGCACGCTCTACAGTCAGTCAAATGCAAAGAACGCAGGACAGGCATAATGTGATCACAGCTACCCAAACTAGTAAACAGCATTCGCCACACAACCTAAGTGTCTAGAAGGTCACAGAGACATACCAGTGTGTGTCTGCAGGGGGTGGGTTAGAGGGCAGAGTGGCTGAAAGGGAAGTCAGGACTAGGGCAGAGCAGGGCACTTCTTGCACCACTTTACTCCCTTAGGGAGGAGAGAAGATTTTTGTGGTCATCTCATTCATGTGCAGAAGAAAGAATGAAATTATCATCCCTCCTGCCTGTACTTGCCGAAGATTTTTGTGGTATGGAATTACCAGAGGGGGTCACAGTTTTCTCATCCTTTGACTGCCCCATGACTTAATAAATGTAGTTCTCTTCCCTGTTGTATTCCTGTCTCACAAGACTGGATTTTACGCTGTCAGCTAGAATTCTTGCTACAGCCTTAACACTTTTGGCTGCAGACAAGCGGCCGGGGTGAAGTCTTGGCTCTGTTGATGGCAGTGGGAGTTTTGGCATTCACTTCAGTGGAGCCAGGATTTCATGGAAAAACCATGATTCCTGCAGCCCTCATTCTCTTAGGTTTCTGCATAGTGTCTGCATAGTGATTAGGAGGCATCCGCTCTGCCCCCTTCACACCATCCAAGTAGCACAAATTTTAAGCTACACAATTCAAGGGACCTTAATAATCCTCTCACAAATGCCCCCTTCCTGGAGTCCAGCTGTCGCATGCCAGGAGCAGGCGCCCATTTGACTCAGTTGTTTCTTTCAATGGATCACATGCATGTGTAAAATTACTCATGGCTCTTATGCAAACTCATCATGCCATTTCACACACACCAAAATATATTCTAGAGCATAAGGTCTGACTCATACCTAGATGAGGAACTAAAGTCTACTTGGATTGTATTTATCTAGCTAAACTCTATCTGGTTTTATCACCCGACAGATTCCTGGTCATTGAATCAGGTTTATTTTGGGGTCTTGCTGAGACACTTGTATGAAGTCAGCCAGTGAACAATGCCAGGTCACACAGGTGGAAAATCTCAGAGTCTGTAGTGGTATTGTGTTAAACAAACAGCAGACACGCCCCCCTGCCCCCACCCAAAGTCTAAGGTTCAAAATTCCAGGTTCAATTTGGGCTCACCAAGCTCCACTGAAGTTAACAGAGTTGCACTGACACAAAGGGTGTTTTCAGACGTGACGGGGCGGCTTCGACCCGTCACGAAAACAACACAGAGATTCCCCGCCGGGATCACCCAGGCACGGCAAACAGACATGCCGGGGATCCCGGCGGGGAATCAGGGAGGGGGCGGGGCCGCGCGGTGCAACGTGCGGCCACACAGCCCCGCCCCCTCCACGCTCCCTCACCGCCCGACCTCTGGGGAGACGGGTGGGTGGAGAAACCAATGCCGCCGCAGCATCTGGCCGAGTTCACCACGGCCCGGAATCCCGACGGGGATTCGGGGCTGTGATAGCCGGCCAGACGTTACTTTTTGTTGATGCCCGACTGGAATCACTTTCACCACGCTTCTGTGGATTTTCCCGCCGGGAGCCCGGAAAGCGTGGTTGAAATTGACCACATGTGGGTATTCAGTGTGGCGAACATCTGGCGGCCGCCAAACAGACATACAGGGCACAGTGACCACAGGTGGGTATTCCCTGTGGTTCACTGTGATCTCGTCATGTGTGAAAATACCCAAAAGCAGATCTTTAAATTTAGTTTGGTTCCCATCTCACCCGAGGTGCCACAGTGAAAACTGTTGGTCCCCCGCCCCCCTTGACACATTGGAAATTCTGACCCTTCTTTTGGTGTTTGTGGGAAACCAGGCCCATAAATGGGTAAAAACGTAAGAACTCAGATACGGGGTCGGATCAATGGTCCGTCTAGCCCAGTATCTTGTCTAGCAGTGTCTGGTCTAGTAATTGATGAGTTCTAGGAAGGGGTCTTGGGACAGAGCTCTAATGTGCAATGCATTAGAAGTTCTGCACAGACTCTGCCTCTGGAGTCTGTCTCTCTTAGTTTCTGGGAGACTGCCCCTCTGTGGTAAATGTAACAACAGATGTACCTCTGCAAGGCTAAACAGAGCTGGTAAATAAGCAGGCTTTTAAAGGAATATCATCCTCACAGCTGCCTGATACCAGAGGCTTCAGAGGAAGACTACAAAAATATATATGGAGTAATTCTTCCCCTATTATTCACTCACATATTCCAGTGGTCAAAAATTGCATTCCCCAGTCAGCTTAGCTAATAGCCACTGTGTTCCATTAATTCATCTAATCCTTTTTAGACCCAGGTATAATATTGGCCATCGCAATATCCAGTGAAGTTAGTGGAGAGGAAAGAAGAAGATGGGTTGGTACTTGATGCAGTACTCTAGGCCAGAGGCAGCGAGCAGTTTGCTTGTGATCTACTGGCAGATCACACGCTAGTCTCCAGTAAACCACAGCAGTGTGACAACAAGGGGTACCAACCCCTCAGAGATTGCTTCCGGGAAGGACAGGAGGATTGGTGCCCCGAGGCAGTGGCGTAGCTACCATAGGGACGGGAGAGACATTTGCCCCAGAGCCCAAGTTGGGGGTGGGGGGCACAAATGATTCCTCCTGTCCCTATAGGATGGTAGCTATTCCACGGCCACAAATAATCCCCCCTATCCTGTTGTGGCATGCAGAGACTGGAGAACAGGAGAAGCACACGGGACAGAGTTGGCAGCAGTGGTGGTGACACAAGGCAGGCAGGCACTACCACTCCCCGATCACCCCCGCTGCAGCCTCTTAAACTCCTCTGGACCTCCAGCCGCTGCCACTCTCCCCTCCTCTCTGACCACCTCCGACACCTTTCTGTGGTGCCTCTCCTGACTCCTCTGCAGCTCCGAGCCTGAGGCTGTGCTGCCTGTTTCATGCCGCTGCTGCTGCTTCATGGAAAGATGAGTGTTCTCTGGGCTGTGGAAGGGCAGGGGGGATGGGCCCAGAATGTAGGGGGTGGAGTGGAGGCTGGGCCAGGGAAGTTGGGTGGAGGCAGGGGATCTGGGGGGAGTGGTCTGTGTGAGGGCAGGGAGGCTAGGTGGGAGGGGTCTGTGTGGGGGCATGGAGGCTGAGGCGGGATGGTGACGGGCTGGGGGGCAAGTCCATTTCTTGCACCTGGGTCGATTCCAACCTAGCTACACCCCTGCCCTGGGGTGTGTCTCTACGGAGGAGACAAGTAAGGAGAGCTCTTCCAGTGGCACATGACTGCCTATCTCTAAAGAGGAGTGCTCCTCTCCATGACCAGTTGCTGAGGGACTGGGAGTCAGCAGGAAGGGTCCTGACCTGGAGCACCATGACCGGAACCAGAAAGGGGATGGGGTTCGGGTAAATCACTTGAGGTTGACACCTGGATCAAGTGGATCATAAGTACCATTAAGTTTGGCCACCCCTGCTCTTAGCAGATGGTGTTTGGTAGGGGTGGGACACCGGGGAGAATACCAGATACCGGATTTACCGGTATCGAATCTCCCCGGTCCCGGATTTACCGGTACCGGTGTACCGGATTTTTAACATCGGTCGCGTACCGTTGGTTTTTTTAACATTGCGGCCATTATTTCAATGTAAAAAAAAACGGTAAAGCACCCAATGTTAATTATCGGATTATCGGATTAATCCGATACTGGTATTCCCACCGCGAGTGTTTGGGAATACAGCGCCTTCTGGTGGTAGCCAGAATAACCGCACCTCTTCATAAAGGAAATGACTGTTGGATTGCACTCTCCAGAATCATTAAAATGAGGCTGGCTGGGTGAGTGGTTTTGAAGTGAGGAGGACTGTGAACAGCAAACTATAAATTGTGCCTGTTCTGCCTCCAATAAATAAATACACAAATCTCACACATGCATACTACATCACAGTCTGGCTAAAGTGTATCCATCCATATGGATTATTGTGCCTTTCTGAACCAGTAAAAGGCATGAAGGGGCCCAGGGATAGATAGGAAGCCAACGAAGGGGGTGAAAAATGTGGTGGGGATGGAAGAGAATGAATGGGATGCCTAAAATGAATAGGGAGCTGAAGAAATGGTCAGAGGACAACTTGAACAAGTGGGTGGAGGGATGCTCCTGGGATGTTGTGAGAGCATGTTCTATTAGGCTTTTCAGTGATGCTTGAGACAACAACAACAACAACAACAGGGACGTCAAGTTTGGGAATATCTGATGTTAGATATGTGGCCTTGCCCCCTGACTCTGGAAGCTCCCCCACTTCCTCATGCCCAGCACACTAATCTCCAACTCCCTAGTACTGGCAGGAACATGGGCAGTGCCCTTCACTACGGCCCTCCTTCCTGCCTGCTCCCCTTGGACACCAGTACTGCGTGAGGTGCTGCTTTCTCTGCTCAAGTGCATGAGACTTGACATCTCTGAGATCCAGGTGCGAGAGATTTCATGAGGTGAGAGTGAGTGTGTTCCAGTGAGCGAGTCTCACAGCTCGGGTGTGAGGTGTCTGCAACAGAGATGCACTCCCCCTCTCCCTCCAAATACATTTTCACACTTTGAACACACTTACAAATGCCATTTTTGAGGCCTAGAAGAGTTTTTTACAGTTTGGCTAGAAAGACCCAGACAGACAATCCTCATTATTGCCCCAACCTAGAGCTAAAATGCCCCCCCCCCCCCCCCAAAATGGACATGCCCGTTGAATAGATCCTAGTACTCAAAATGGAAAGGGTGGTTTAGACAATAACGATTTTCCATTTACAGTCCATTAGGTGTCTGTTTGCTGTTTTTTCCGGTTAGATTTTTGATTTGGGGGGAGATGGTAAGTTTGATAATTTGGTATTTTAGTTGCATAATTTCAGCAATATTAGCATTATTGCGCGTGGATAATTGCTAAAAAATAGTGTAGCTGAAATACCGAAATGACCAAACAACTGAAATAACCAAAGTGCAAAACAAAAAGCAAGAAATAGAATGCCCTACATATAACCCTCAGAGACACAAATGTTCATTTCAGTTGTGAATATTATTTTGGCTACTTGAAGAACTCCCAGGCTAACATGTAGCTTAGTGGATAAGATGTTGAACTTATACCTGGGTTCAAATCCCCTGATCTTAGCCATGAACATGCTGGGTGGCATTAGGTCAGTCATTATCTCTTAGACCACTTTCACGTGTTACTGGGGAGGCAAGGAAACTTCCATGAATGCAATTGCAGATCTGTTTTCACGGGAATTAGCTGACGTGGGAATGCACTATTTGGCTTTGAATGCTGAAAGTGCTATAGAAATGCTTACTAATAGCAATATAATACCAAACATGTGACTAATACCCACAAATAATAAACCTGCTACCCGTTTCAGCTCTACACTAACCTAACTGTCTTCACCCTTAGTCTGTGAGCAGCAGCCCCCTCATGTAAAGCAAAGTAAGATGAGCTTCTCAGGGAAACTTCTGATCCAAATTTCAAATACCCCGGAGCTTCGAGGAGAGAGCATTCTGCTCTAGTCTTTTGATTCAACCCATTTCCTTGAGTAACCTTGAAGTGCAAGCTTCACCGATGATGCTTATTCACTCGTGTCTGCAGGGGGGCCATTCCCGCCCTTTCCCCAGGCCTGTATTGGATAGGAGTGGTGAGGCCTGCCCCTCACCTCCCCTTCTCCCCAGCAACTTCTTTTTTTCACTCTCAAACACTCATAAGCCTGAATTAACAGGCACGCGAGCGCTGGGCCATGAGGGATGTGAGGGGGGGAAATGGGAGGGAAAGAACTGGTCTGAGAGAGCAGGGTGAAGAGAGGGGAGCTCAGCAGAGGAAGAAGCCGTTCCCTAATCAGATTACTCTAACGGGAGTCACAACCCCCATCCCAAAGGGGGAAGGGGAAGTCGACGGTGGGAAAATTAAAAATGAAACATATTTGTTACTCGGAGCAGAGTTCTGACCTTATAATAAAAGGATTAGAGGAGTTTCCAAGCGGAAATGAGCATGTGGATGTTTGGTCGGGGGTGTGTGCGCAAGGGAGGGGGAGCTTAATGAAACCACAAGTTTAGGAGGCATTCAATGGCCTATTGAGTGTGAGTGCTTCTAGACATCCGTGAAGTGCCACTGCCCCCATGTGGCCCCATCTTGCAATTGCACTGAGCCATATATGCTGCATGGCTGTTTGGAAATGGCCCATAGTGGAACCAAAAGTCTTTGGGTTCTAAGTATCTCACCCATGGGGAAGTCCTCTTCCTACCCATACTGAAAACTTCATGTTTAATTCTGAATTCTGGTTCTTAAAGCAGCCAGACTCATGAGCAGGAAGGCATATGCGTCAGCACCTCTATTTGTACACAGGGAAATATTGGACAGGCACAAGTTTGAGGACAGAGGGAGAGAGTTTTCTATTTTTTGTGCATTTGGGATCGATAGATATGGATTTTTCTAAGAAAATTTATTAAAAGCCCTTGTGCCCACAGCACCCCTAACTGACTTTGAAAAAGGACGCCTTAATGAGGATGATGTATTGAAGAGACTGGTACAATGCATCATTCTCAGTAACAGTGCACTTTGCACAGACACTGGAGGTGAGGCTGCTAGGGGACTGGGTGCTCTAGGTTTCAGAAGGTCTTCCAAGTCTCTAGCAAACTCCATTCATGATTTAAGAGAGATTTCCAAACTGTGGAGTCACGCCGTCTATAGATGAGGTTGCAATCTTGATGGATATTTTAGATACTCTGCATGTCTTTGTTGCTGCCTGGGGGTCATGGGATTATAGTTAAGTCTCAAAATGGGATCACAGCCAAATATTTTGGGAAACTTGGGGTTAGAGGTAGCTTTGTGAAACAGAATGGGAACTGGAGTCCTTCGGCAGACAAGTCCTTTCGCTCAGGCCTGCCTATGTCAGGAATCACGAGTGTAATGAATTCCTTAACCCTAAAGGGATTGTAAAAGCACCATGAAAAGAACTCAGACCCAAGCTGATTTGGCTCATAGGATCCTGCACTTTCATCAACACCACCCTCTCTTCCCTCTTATTTCCTAACAAAATGGATAAATCCGTGGAATTCAGTGATGTCCCCTATATGAGCCAATACCCTCAAATCATACTGTAGACCCATAATAATAAATGGTAGGTCTCACAGGTGCAGCTATAACAGTGGCAGGTGGTGCAGCTGCACTGGAGCCCAGGAGCCTGGGGCCTGAACTCCCTGGTACAACTGCGCCCCCTGCCATGGGGAGGGAGAGCTGGTGGCCCCCATTCCAACTTCTGCACCAGGACTCATTCCATCCTAGCTATGCCTCATACAGAGCTTTTATTACCTTTGGGGGGCTGAGCCTTTAGGTTTCATGGCTTTGTTGGTTCTCACTTCTCTCCCACCCCCAGCTTTTCTCTGCAAACCATGAAGACTAGAAATTTCCTGTTATTTCAAAGAAAAGTTGAGAAACTGACATATGGCTGAAGAATATTAGGGAAACCACGATGTACCATGAAAGACATGATCAATCATGAGAGTTGCCAACACTGTACCTGTTGTTGCCCTATAAAAGATGTCTGCTGGAATGCAGCAGGTGTAGGAAATTTCAACTTGTCTGTCATACCATAATTATTCTTTCTTTCTTTTTCATGCCAGCAATGTGCCTGATGCTGAACAGTTATGATTAGAGACAGCTCCCTGCCCTGAGAGGCTTACAGTCTAGGATGCGCAAGAGAGAAGAGACAGGGGCAGTAGATGATGAATCATCCACTCCATCTCTGTGTACCCCAAGATTATGACAAAGGAATCCACAGAGCAGTTCTAAAATCAAAGATGCAGCTGGCATAGATGCAGGGAGTGGAGCTGCACCAAGGCCCATGAGCCTGTGGGACCCACATACGCATGGAATGTGAATGTATTCCGCAATAATGAACCAACCAGCTTGTGGGGCAGGATTCCTTCTCTTGCACTAAGGGCTATTTCAACCTAGCTATGGGTAAAACCACACGTGATGGCGGCATGACCTGGGCCAGTTTGGGAAGGTCCCCACATCGCTCCCAGAACTACAACCCCCTGCCATGAGGAGCAGCCATGGTGGCCAATAACAGCTGCCATGGTGAACCAGCCATGGCAGACCCGGGCCAGGTCACAGTGGGATAAAACAAATGTTCTAATGTGGATCTTAGCCCCGGGCGGGTGGGCAGGCCCTAGCCTGGGCTGTTACATCAGTTACAACCCCATGGGTAAACATCTGGCAGCCTTAAACCACATGTGACAGTGACCTGCGGGCCACGGCAGGTCTAAGCAGGCCGCAGACAGTCACATCTGATTTTATCCTATGTCTCTGTCTTAAATCTTTCCATTTAGATTCTATTGTCCTTGTTGAAGGCTGCTTGCACCCCCCTACGTGGGGTTATTAGTTCTTTCACTTGTCTATCTCCTTTGCATCCTCTCTCTGTGAAGCACATCCAGCCCACAGTGACCTTCCATTCGCTTGCATTCTTCTGGGTATCCTTCATCTTCCTTTGCTCTCCCTTAGCTGTAGCTCTAGTTGCAGAAGCGCGTGGCATAAATTCAGTCAGAGTAAAGGTCAAGATCCTGAAGGTTTTCAGAGTTTCCGTCTATCTGAGCTGGATCCCTCAGAAGAGCTCACTACAATCTCCATCGATCCCAGCCCAGCACACACTGTATCTCATGTACAACATAGAATGATGATGGAGTTTCTGCTTTGGTTGTTCCTAAACCCTGATTAGGTCATTATTAGACACCTCTTCTTTTAGCTGCCTCCCCAGCAGGTTTCTATATCCAGCAGGCCTGGCTGTCTAGTGTTCAGAGTCTATTTGTTCATACGCTGCAGTTAACTCCAGATAACGTACATAAAGACATTCACTTTTGCTTACATCCTTTGCAGTCCTCTCTCTCTCTGTTTGAAAGGGTTGCTTAGCCATGTGATTGACGTATAACAAGACAACTGTAGAAACAAAGCCATCAATTCTCACCCACACTTCTTAACTGCAAATGGGTATTTGCCACACTAAAGTGACGTCTCATTACTTTGCTTTAGTGATCTTGTTAAATGCCAGTTTAAAGCCCAATCATGAAAAGAATTGTGCACAAAAATGTATTTGACATGTACAAAGTGTGCAGTGCATTGTGGGAAGAGGGGATGTGAAACTTGCCCTCAGACCCTTGCTGGGATACCAGAGAGGGAGAGAGTAAAAACACACCCGAACCGAAGCCGAAAATCCAAGACAACCCAGTCGGGGTCAGGTCGGGGCACTGGGTACATGTGACCATGGCTGAGGAGCCATCCTACTGGCTGCATGGCCTGGGTATGGCCTGGAAGCACAACAAACGTGGAAACGGCCAGCCCTGCCTGCGCTGTGCTTCCAGCACCATGATGGGCAGCCATGGTAGCCAATGATGGCCAGCCATGGCAGCCCCAGACCGGGTCATAGCAGGCCACAACAAATGTGAGAGTCCGCTGTGGTCTGCTTTGGTCCAGTTGGGCAGGCCCTGCCCCGGGCTCTGACTTCAGAGGTTTTCCAAGGTCAGGGCCTGGGCTAACAGCCGACATGACCTGGGGCAGTGGCCCGCTTCGGCCTGCGGTGACTCAACTTATGTGCTCTGGGTCTGCAGGCCTGAGCGGGCCACTGTCACATCTGTTTTTATTCAGAGAAGGATGAAGAAGATTAATTTTTTTATCAGCTACTCTGACCCCGTAGGGCCAATGCAAGCGTCTTCTCTCTCCTACAACCTCCAGACTTTCACCCAGAGGGGATGGGGCCACATCAGCGGGGGTGGGACAAAGGAGCTCCCACACCCATTTTTGAGGTAAACCCTGCCCGTTAGGTTATAACAGTCTGCAGTGGGCAGAGCCATGTTAGAAAAGGGGCAGGAAAACCCCTATAGCACTGCCCTGTGAAGCCCCAGTTTCTCTGGGTTACTGAGGGCACCCTGGAGGACATGGAGAAATCAGGGCTTCCCTCAGAGCCCAGTATCTCTGGATCAAGACCTGGAGTCTCTGTGCAAAACCTGAAAAGGTGGCAACCCTGGCTTCAGGGCTTTTTCCAGTCTTTATTTAAATAGCTGGCTTATTGCCACTTCCCTGGAGAGACTATGCCACAGTCTACAGCTGTGAAGTTTTCCTCAGAGTCAGCTTAATGACTCAATTTGTTTCCCTTACTCCTAGTAAAACAATGGGGGGAACAAATTATTTACACACAAAAAATGATTCTATGCAGAAAGGCCAAACTCTGCAACCAGGTTTCAAATCTCAGTGAGTTCTTCAACCGTCTCCAGCCAGTGTAAGTTAGTTACATCCCCAGGGACCATCCAGACATAGCTACTGCGTGCTCAGTATTTCCCCCTTTCAAATGTTCATAGTATCTTTTCAAATATATGCACGCACGAGACAGTGGTGCGTAATGCATCATGGTGTCTTGTAGACTGTTCCTAAAGAGTTCCTTCCCCAGCCATTTGCAGACAGGGCATTTGGATTCTGGCACATGCACATTGTATTTCCATCCGTGGTGTGCCTAGTTTAAGTGTGCCCTGGTGGCGAGTGGGTCATTTCCCCTCACCCACTTTGAGAGTTCTGAGGAGAAGTCTATTGGTCCTCCTACACTCGCTCAATTTGATTTACATGTGTCTGTAATCGTCAGCCCGGCTCCACAGTACACTGTATCTCCCACCCACTTGCCTAGCCTCAGGATAGAGCACCTGCTCTTCTCCAGCAGCATATGGACAGGAATGCTGAGCACTCCAGCTTTGTTCAGAAAGAGACTGAGCATGGAAAGCATTGGGGCTTCTTTCCCATGGAGCAGTTTAAGGGAGCAAAGACCCAAGGGAAGCACCACACAGGAATTCAGCACAGATTTATTTGTGATGTGTTGCCTCAGTCAGGACCCAGGACTTGAGGCAGCAGTCTTGGCTTTTGTGAGCCACTCACTGACTCCACAATGCCACCACAGCACCATGGCTTGAGCTTGGCTGCTCACTTCCAGACTCTCTGCTGCTTGTTGTGACCCCGCCTCTGCTGAGTCCAGTTTGACTCCTGTACATAATATATAAGGGTGCCTAGCTCCCACAAGAGGCCAGGGAGAGCAGTGTGTTGGACTTCCTTTGTCTGCTTGCCTGCTGCTCAACCTTGCTTCTGATCCTTGTCCTTGCTCTTGCTTGTGTTCCTGCCCTGCCCTTCCATCACCTGTTCCTGAGCGTGGGTGGGTGCATGTTCCCGTGACCAGCGCACCGCCCACTCATGCCCATGTGTGGAGCATCTGAGGGACAATCCAGGATGCTCCATGTGGGGTCAGGAGTGGGTGGTGCCTGGGTTCTGGGAACGTGCACCCACCCATGCTGCCTTCAGATGGGTGCTCACGTGGGTGGGGCATGGGTGGACCTGCATGGGCCTGTCTTGTTTAAAAATGGCCCATTAGATACCACCCCCAGCCTACCATGCACACTCACCGAACATGCACAGACACGGTGCACACGGACCTGCCCCCCAACCACGCCCATGTAAAAAAGGCCACTGCTTCCCACAGACGTGTGAAAGTGGCCATGCCACCCGCAAACACCACAACTTTTGCTTGTTCAATGATGCAGCCAACCAAGCACCAATAGGAAGCAATGACTTTGAGTGATAGGCTAGTCACAAGTTGGTGGGGGACACGTTTGGAGATCCCAGCTACTGCTGTGGACTGGAACTACTAGGAATGGGGTAACTCAGGATTATGGTGTGTTAACAGAGTTGGAAGAAGAGAGGATTGGAAAAGCAAGGGGAACAGCATCAGCCTCGCCCCCTCCCTTCGTACCTTCAAATCCCTCCTCAAGACCCACCTCTTCTGCTTTTCCTTCCCCGACTCCTCGCTCCCCTCACCTAACTCCTGCTGATACCCTCCATCCAGTACAATCTGTTACCCAAGGTCTGTGTACTCATATCCTCACCACATGGACCATCCAGCCATCATTCTTGATGTAACCAAGCCAAGCGCGTGCACCTGGGACCTCGCACCTTCGTGAATGTTAGTTACACTCCTTGTCTCTCCCTCTGTTCCCTTCTTTCGTCTCCCTCCCACCCCCACCCCCGTCTCCCAGATTGTAAGCCTTAGGGCAGGGACCGTGTCTATTCCATTACTTTGTAAAGCACCAGGTACATTGCTGGCACTATAGAAATGCTTAATAATAATAATAATAATAATAATAATAATAATAATAAACAACAACAACAACAACAGGCCAGATTGAAGAAACATCAACAAAGCTGTATGAAAGCCCCAGATGAGAAAAGGTAGGTGGAAAGGAGTGAGGAGGAGGTTTGCCTACAAGCGTTGAGGTTCAGTTAAAGGACTAGTTAAAGGAAGTTTAACTTCCATTAACTTCCCATTTTGGGGGGAAATTGAAGGAGTAGAATAGTCAGTGATTTAAAGTGGTAGCGTGTGGATGATAACCTTTCAAGAGCCTACTTGTTTGTCAGTTTAGACTAGCCTTCCAGAAGTATAGAGTTGATACATAGAGGCAGTCTTTACCAGACACCAAGCAAGACAAACTCTAAAAAAAGAGTGTGGGAAAATCTCTAATAAAGACCTTTCTCCCTTGAGTTTTATCTTAAGCTGCCTCCTAAGCACCCACCAAACCCCAGTCAGTTTTCTTTTTATTTGGAAAGTTTCTGCCGTGTATGAAATCCCCATCTTTCTTTTTTCTTATTTTTTTCTGCTGGAAGTTGTCAGCTCTAATGAAGAATGTCAAATTTCCTACCAGAAACTTTGAAGCAAAATTTTCCATTTCAAATTGATATTTCTAAACCAAAGGGCCATTTCAGTTTTGATTCTGCTGTCCAGTTTCATTTAGCTTCATTTTCTTGGTTTAATGCAATCAAGCCAGGAGGGGTCATTCATGGGGGGGAGGGAATTGATTTGATTTGAAAGGAAAAAATCATTTTTGTTTTGTTTGGATTGAAAAATATATATGATTATTTTGGTTTTGGTTTCAATATCTCCACTCCGAACTCTTTTTCAGAATCTTCCCTGCCATTACGTTTTTTTTCTTTTCTTTTTTTAAATTTCAACTTTTCAAGATCGGAATGGAAACAAACTTCAAACAGTCAACATGTCCTGCAGGATGAAATCCTCTTTGTGAGTCAGGTGTGAAAGTACATCTAGGAAGCTTGCGTGAACTCCTGCCAACTCTGCAAAGTTAACCTTCTCAAAAGAGGTGTCAGACTCAGATTCTCCACACCCCATGTATATGGATACCAGAGTAGATCGGATTACCCTCCTTCCTGAGTCCCTTGCATCTCATTCATACAGGTGCCTTCATCTGCTGTTTTCTGGCTGCCTTCCCCTTTAAGAGCAGAGCTATCATTCTGTTTCACAGCAGTTGATCATGACACCTTTTAGCAATAGAGTGTCAGTCAAGTGAGTGCTGTAATGATGCAGGGAACAGTGAGTATGTCTAGAGGTTAATTATGTCCCTGTCATGGAAAAATACCTTCTGGAGAGGACAGAGCAGGCAGGATATGAATGAATGCATTGCATTCCCTCTGTATTATAGCCATACCATGTGCTGTCCTTGAGAGGAGAGGGTCTGTGGAGGCTTCCATTATAAGTCCCTCTTTCAAAGGGTTTTATTAGACACTCCATCATAAAACTTTGCCTGGGGCTGAATTGGCAAATGTGGCCTCAGCCCGGAAGCCAAACTCTTTTCATTTTTTAATAACATTTCATGAAAATCCATTTGGCCCCTTTGTAACTTGGACAGGTGGGAAAACAATAGTTCTTTCTATTTTCAGCTCCTCTCTCCCTCTCTGTCTCTGACAGGCGCCCGGACTTGTGGGAGGTGTTTACACCACGCCGGCTGTTGGCATGTTGTGAAGCACTGTGAGACACTCGTTCCATGGTGCCACAGAAACCCAGACTGATGTCCTGGCTGAATTGGGTACTAAGGACTGAGGCTCTGCTTCCAAAGTCACACACTATTAAAAGAGCACAGGAGAAATTAAACACTAATTCCCCAAGCCCAGAGTCAACTTTTCAGAGGATCATTTGTGAATTTGTTTTGTCCGGCCAAATTGTGCAGCATTCTTCCTTAGATGAATTTCATTTGCCCAGCTTCATCAGCCAAGCACCTTATAGAATAGCAAAGACAGAGACCTTCCACATAGCAATGGGAGGAACATACAGGCGGTTTTGTCACAGTTTCAGGTTTGGATAGACAGCTGAATAACTGAGAAATATCTGCATCCAAGGCAGATATTTCCATCTCACACATTCCATTCATTCAGTTTGTTCAATTTTTTTGGTTATTCATTTTATGATGGTTTGGTTATTCAGTTATTCATTTTGGGACTATTTAGAGTTATTGTGCATGCACAATAAACCAAATAAACTGGATTACTGAACAAGAGAATAAACCAAATAACCACGTACACTGAGAAAACTGAATAACCAAACTGGAATATCCTAAGTAAATATCAGAACAGAGCAGGACAAGTATCAGATTCATTAGATTCAATTCAGAGCGGTCAAATAATGTAGCAGTTGGATAATGTATTTGCTTCAAATATTTGTTTCACTTCTATTGCTGCAAAACTACCCTGTGAATTCAGTGACAGTGGTCCCAGGCCTTCCACAGGCATACACAGTGTGTCAAGGCAATATGCAGATGCTAACACACATGTCCCCCCCTCACGTCTGCTACCTCAGAACTAGCTATTCTCCATACCCCAGATAGCCCGCAGCACCCTCCCTACAGACATGCAATCATAGAACTGTAGGGTTGGAAGGGATACAAAGGGTCATCTAGTCCAGCCTCCTGCTCCTCCAATGCAGGATACACTCTGCCTACAGCATCACAGACTGAGACCATTGCTTCTCCAGACAGTTTTTGAAAACATACAAGAAAGAAAGGAAGGAGATTACCACCCTATGCCGTCCATTTCATTGCTCAACAGTTCTTACAATTATTTGATATTTAATCAAAATATTCATTGGTGGGGAAGGTATCAACAATGCCCTTGTCATGGACAGATCATTACCTCCTCCAGGCCAGGCTCCCAGCACATGTCTGCCCCCAGAGAGGTGCAGAGCCTATTCGATCAGCTTGCCCCCGGAGACTGATGGAACCAGATCAGTTCCAGACTTCTCTAGGGGAATTGCCTTCTGATCTCGACGGCTGTTCAGTTGAGGACCTTGTTCTGGCTTGGAACACCTTGCTGGCAGAGGCCATCGACCGGATGACTCCGAGGCATCTGCTCCCCCGTCTCTGGCACCTCAGATTACCTTGGTTCACTGAGGGACTGCAGTGCTTGAGGTGGGAAGGGCAGCGGTTAGAGCGATGATGGCACTGTTCTCGGGCTGAAGCCAACAGGTTGCAGCATAGAACTAGTTTATGGGCCTATGCTGTGGCCATGAGGGCAGCAAAGAAGAAATTATTTTCTGCCCCCATAGCAGCTGCAAAGTCTCGTCCAGCAGAGCTGTTCCGAGTGGTGAGGGGGCTGGTCAGTCCGGCCTCCCTCTGCCTGGGCGTGGAATCTTCCAGAGTCTGCTTATCAACTACTTTGCAAATAAGATGGCTCAGATTCACCACGACTTCAGTGCTGTAGTTTCTGCAGAAGGAGGAGAGTCAGAGGGTGTGGAAGCCCCGTCTGGTCTGGTTTCATGGGATCTGTTTCAGGAGGTGCTGCCAGCAGGGGCTGTGGATGTTCTGGGGGAAGTTAGGGCCACCTGTTGTGACCTAGATCCATGCCCATCCTGCCTGGTCAAGGCCTGCCAGGACACGTTAGGGCTGCTGCTGGCAGGGGTGATCAACGTCTCCCTTCAAGAGGGTAGAGTGCCAGAATGTTTGAAGGAAGCGGTGGTCTGGCCTCTGCTCAAGAAACCATTGCTTGACATTGATTCGCTCACCATCTATCATCCAGTCTCTAACCTTCCCTTTTTAGGGAAGGTTATTGAACAGCTGGTGGCTCAGCAGCTCCAGGAGCATCTCAATGGCCTCAGCTTCCTAGATCCCTCCTAGTCTGGCTTTCTCTCAGGGTATGGTACTGAAACTGTGCTTGTGGCCTTGGTCGACAACCTGCACTGAGAGATGGACCAGGGACGTTCGACCTTACTGGTCCTATTAGATCTCTTGGCTGCTTTTGACATGGTTGATCATGGACTGTTGGTGACTCGCTTGCGGGACCAGGCAGGATTGGATGGGATGGTTCTACAATGGTTCCATTCCTACCTAGCTGGTAGGACCCAACAGGTAGTGTTGGGGGATGTCATCTTCCACCCCGTGACCTCTCATCTGGTGCCCCTCAAGGTTCTATTCTGTCCCCACTCTTGTTCAACATGTACATGTAACCATTAGGCGAGGTCGTGAGGCGATTTGGAGTGAGTTGTCATCAATATGCTGATGACACTCATCTGTACCTCTCGTTTTCATAGGACTCAGGCTCAGCAGTTTCTGTGCTTTCCCAATGTTTGACGGTTGTGGGGGACTGGACGAGGCAGAGCCAACTGAAGCTGAATCCTGACAAGATGGAGATAAAGTTGGTGAGGAGAGCAGTGGGTGTGACTTCCCCCATCAATGACGGGATTTGTCCCCCGCTGGTCTCCCAGGTGCAGAGTCTAGGGGTGCTCCTGGATTTCCGTCTCCACTTGGCTGTTCAGGTGGAGATGGTGGTGAAGGGGGCTTTCCTCCAGTTACATCTGGTTCGGCGGCTTCGGCCTTATGGTTCGGACTCCGACCTGGCCACCATCATTCATGCTTTTGTTACCTTGAGACTGGACTACTGCAACGCAGTCTACGTGGGGCTACCCCTGGTGATGATCCAGAGGCTGAAGCTGATGGAGAAAGCGATAGCCGGGATCCTTACAGGGCCTGGTTGCAGGAAGCACATTGCACCAGTGCTCTGTTCTCTGCACTGACTGCCTATTTTCTTCCGGGCCCGATTCAAGGTGTTGGTTCTCACCTTTAAACCCCTACATGGCCTCGGTATGACCTATCTACAGGACTGCCTCACTCCCCGGGTCCTTGATCCGCCTCTGCAGTCCACTGGGGGTGCCTTTTTGGAGGTCCTCCATGTAAATCAGGGGGGCACTATGGAGAGGGCATTCTCAGTGGCCACACCTCGGCTGTGAAACCCCCTCCCAGAGGAGGCTTGCCTAACCCCAGACCTGCTGACTTTTCATCGAGCTTGTAAAACCTGGCTGTTCCACCAGGCATTTGGTGGAGGGGACGTGTGAGGGAGGGAGGGACGGGATAGGGGGTGTTGAGGGCTAGGGTGGGTGGTTTTTTGTTTTATGTTTATATTTGTATGGCTTCCTCCTAAAGTGGTTTTATATTTGTATTTTAGATGTTTTATATTTTTGTTTTAAAGTGTAAGCTGCCCCGAGCTGCTTTGCAGAAGGGGCGGGGTATAAAATTGTATAATAAATAAATAAATAAATAAAATCTCTCTTTGTGAAATTTAAGCCCATTCCCTCTTGTTCTATCTTATTTAATTTTATTTAATTTTATTTATTTATTTATTTAATTCAAACTTATACCCCCACCCTTCTTCTAAGTGGAGAAATAAATGTTCGCCATCTTGTCTGCGGCATCCTTTTAGGTATTTGAAAACTGCTATCATGTCCCCCATTAGTCATTTTTTTCTAAGCTAAACATTATGAGAGAGAGGGAATTTGACCATGCGTGTATGTTTGTGCATATGTGCACGTGTGCGTACTTGTGGAGGGGTAGGGCTTATTTATTGAGGGGCTGGTCTTATCTAATGAGAAGTTGGGTCTTTTTCAGTGACGGGGCAAAGCCAAGGGTGTAAAGCTTATCCCTCTTTGACCAAAATGTTGGATCAGATGAGTTGATAGCTGAGCTGGTTGGATCAGGAGTTAGTGACTTCCAACATCTGAGATGGATGTCAGAGACGGAAGTCACTAACTCCTGATCCAACCAGCTCTCAGCTATCAACTCCTCCAAAAAACTTGGCTATTTTATCCCCTTAGCTGTGCCTCTCACACCACCACCCCACACACTGCTTCTTCATTAGCCATTTCCTCATTCCACACCCTTCCCAGGCTTCAGTGTTAATTTTCTCTTTCCCTTGGTAGGAATCCCCATTCTCTAGAGATAAAACAGCAACAGCAAAGTCACTTCTGAGACCTGAGGGATGGAGGCCTTCCCCCTCTGCTATGCAGACTCTGTAGGACAGCTTCCTGCTCCATTACTAGGCTCCCAAGGGAATTTCAACTCTCAAAGAACTACTGACTCAGGGGGACCCAAAGGCTGAAAAGAGGCCAGCTTGACAGCTTCAGAGTTTCTGGTATCAAACAGGAGGAAGAGAGGGAAGGTTGACACATGTATGCCTCTAACCTCCGGTATGACTGAGTGGGAGAGGGGCAGGGAGGCCAGGCCATAGCTAGCCCACCCTCTGATGCTGATGCTGAGTTGCTGCTTCCAGAAAGTTGCTGAGGAGTTTTTGAAGGGGCTCTGTTTCAGGGTGAATCTGTGGGAAGATTGAGACCAGCAGATTCCTGGTTGGAAAAGGAGATGCTGGGACATCTTCCTTCAAAGTCCTGCCTCTCAGCTGAGAGAGAAAAGATACCCTTTTGTATTCAGGTCTAATGGAGGGGCCAGCTGATTCTGGGCATGGCAGGGCCAGCCTAGGTTAAAGAGCCAAGGAAAGGCTCAGGGCGTTTTCAGATGGACAAACTATCCCAGGATAATTACAATAATCTCCAGTGATTATTATCCTGGGATAACGAAGTGGTACCTGCTTAGATGGACATTTCTATCCCTGGATATCTTTATTCCAGGATAGCCATGTGAACAGCACATTGGTTTTATCCAGGTTATTAGAGTCTCTTGGATGAATTCCAATCCCATGGTGCTTTTTGTCCATGCTCAGCGCACTGATTTCTGGGATTGAAGAAAATCTAGTTTTCTTCATTTTTCTGATTTCTGAGTTGAAGAAAATAGAAACGTATCCCTTTGTTCTGCAGGAATTTAAACTTTACTCTGCAATGCACTGGGGAATGATGACAGTGGTAATACGATCTCCCCACAGTTATGTGTTTCTAGATACCATAGAGGAAGAAAAAACCTAGACAGTCTGTCAGGTCTTGCCGAAATGATTATCCTTGGATAATCATTCAGATGAATATTATCTCGGGATAATTTAATAACCAGGTGTTATAAACCCCAGCAAACTGGGTTTTATAACACCCTGATATTTTTGTTATCCTGGGATAATAATCACTGTTGACAGCATTCAGACGGACATGCCATCCCAGAATTAAAGCCATTTATCCCAGGATAAATGTCCGTCTGAAAACACCCTCAGTCAGGTGGCGGAACCATGGAGGAGACAGGAGCTAAGGCAAGGCTCTGTCCCCTGGCCAAGCAGGCTCAGAGGGTGCTGTCTGAGACCACATTCACACCTGCGTGGAGCAGGGGTGGCTGGTGGGTTTTGATGTTGGAGGGGCACTGGGGCTGGCGGGCCTAGGAGCGGAGCTTAGCTTAGGGGCGGAGCCAGGGGGACAATATGCGGAGCCAGGGGGATAGTAGGCGGAGCTAGGGGGATGGTAGGCCAGTGGCATGGCATAAACAAGCAGCAAGGAGTTCCCAGGGTTAACATTGGATGGAAGAAAACACAGTCTACATGCACATCAAGTTTAAAATAAATAATGTAAAAACCCAAAACACAGGGACCCATCCTTGTAAAGCACCCCAGTCACAGCCTGAGTCCAATTTTACTACCCACATCCAATTTCCAGCATTTTGAACACAGCTGAAATTGCATGACTTGCAGTGACATCTCAAAATTTCCAATCCTCCATTTTACCACACACATCCTATTTCCAGCATTTTCAACACGGCTGAAATCGCATGACTTGCAGTAACATCTCAGGATTTCCAAACCTCCATTTTACCACACACAGTCCTCCCTGCACTAACCCACTAGCCCCCACTCCCTTCCCAGAGAACTCAGGAGCCCTGGCTCCCAGCACTCCCCTTGCTCTAACCCACTAGCCCCCCTCCCCTCCCACTAGAGAACCCAGGAGTCCTGGCTCCCACCCACCCATCCCCCTGCTCTAACCCACTAGCCCCCTCCCACTAGAGAACCCAGGAGTCCTGGCTCCCACCCACCCATCCCCCTGCTCTAACCCACTAGCCCCCACTCCCCTCCTAGAGAACCCAGGAGCTCTGGCTCCCAGCCCCCCTGCTCTAACCCACTAGCCCCCCACTTCCCTCCCCAAGAACCCAGGAGTCCTGGCTCACAGCCCCCCTGCTCTAACCCTCCTCCTCCCCCGTGTGCCCCTACTCCCCCCAGCATGTCCCCCCCACTCCCCCAACATGTCCCCCCTCACTCCTCCCTCTCCTGTGTGCCCCCACTCCCCTCACCCACCCCACAATTTACTCACCGCGGGCCAGCTCGGGTGGTTCCCTCTCCACTCCTCCTCGTCCTCCCAGTCCCTCACGTCCCCAGGCTTGAAGCAGCGTGCGCGGAAACAGCAGGAGCCGAGCTTCCTGCTGCTTCTGCGCACCCTCAGAAGGGACTCAGGGAGAGGGGGAGGCTGGAAGCTGCGCGCGCGGCAGCTCCCAGCCTCCCCCCCATACCCAGGCACCTGTGTTTGGCGCCCAGGTATGGACTTTCCCCCTGCCCGGCTCCCACAATGAAATAGTGCCCCCTTCCGGTACTATTTCATTGCAGGGTCCCTTTATGAGGAATGGACAGTGCTTCTAGCTGCCTATTCCACATAAAGGAAGAACGCCTCCATTTTGACCCTGAAGGCTTCCTTAAGAAACCTTATGGGGTGGTGGTGTGTGAGTCACTGGTTTGTGTGTGCGCATGCGCACACAAACCAGTGACAGTGTCCTGAGCCAGCTTGAAGAACCTTGTATGAAGTAGCAACCTTCTAAAGGTTGCTACTTCAAACAAGGTTCTTCGAGTTGACTCCACACATGAGCCCTCGGCGTAACTTTTTTTTTTCTCCCTGTCGGCCGGTCGGGGATACTCGGGCCGACTCCTGGGGCCAAGGGGGCATTGCCCCTGAATCTCTAGGGGCGCACCACCCCTGGTGTGGAGTTTGGCTGGTGTGAAATACCTCCCCCCCCGACCCACGTGGCTTTGCTGGAGATCACCTGGAAGAGTACAGAGTAGGGAAATCCAGCTCTGTACTCTTCTAGGTGATCTCCAGCAAAGCTGCATTTGGGGGGAGGGGGAGGCCTTCACACTGGCCAAACTCCACACAGATTTTAGTTCTCACAATTTCTCCTGGAGCCAAAATCTGCGCGGGGCCAGTTGCCGCTGCAAGTGTAAATGTGACCTGAGCTGTGATGGTTTGGTGGGGTTTTGGTGAGCTGCAAGAGGGATCATGCATGTTCCACAAGGCCCCCTTCGCCGCCAAGATGGCGGCGACGGGCTAATTGTCGGGCCCCCCCCTCTGACGCCGAGAAAGACTCCTTAGGGCCGCGCAGCGGCGCTTGTTAGAGGGCGCCGCTGCAGAAATCTGAAAAGGCTGTTGCAGCCGTTTCTCCCCATTGCGCGTGCGCAGACGCGCACCACGGGGAAATTTGTGGAGACACGCCCCTTGTAGGCGGGGCGAGCCTCCTGCACGCCGCTGAGAGCGGCAGAACGGAACGTGGAGGCAGAGAGGCAGCCCCACCCACCTCCCCTCTAGCACTGTTGTCATTGGATGGTTGCCTTAGAGGAGCCGAGGAGGAATTTTTGGCGAGCAACCAGTTACAGGATCGCTTATTTCGCCTCCTCAGCAGTGCAGAATAGGTTTTAATAGGCTAATTACAATTCTAAGTTAGTTTAATTGTTTGTTGAATTCAATTGACTTTTGATTCGGTTCTGAATTCCTTAAGTAAATAGGGTAATCCGGAAGTATTGAATCGATGAATAATTTGAATGAGGCATGCAGACAATTGTGCAGCCAAAATGGCAAGATTGTCGCACTCTGCAGGGGTCCAGTATGCTATTATAGGTAAATAGGCTAAGTTTAAATGTTGAGTCATCTCCTTAAGAGATGGGGAAGTGACCTCGGGTGTAATGCGGGGCACAGCATGCACTGGGGTCATGCCCCTGGGAGCAGTGGATTAGCAGGGTGTGTAGGGACAAGCACTGTCCTCACACCATGCAGGCACGAGACTCCTTACTCATGCCCGCAGCGGGGCTTGTCCCTCCTTTCGGCCATTTGCAATGACCTGTCGAGGGAAGGGACTGTTTGATCAAGGGTACTGACACTGGAAGGCACATCCAGGCCAGTACCGGATTTAAAAAGTTATAAGATTAGTTAGCATACTGGACCCAAATTGCTAGGTGCAATTGCCCCCACCGTCCGTGGTTATCTCGTTATTGGTTGTTAATAAAGAGTGCGGCCAAGTTTAACCCAACTTTGTTGTCTGAGTCTTGATTGGGGGGGGGGGTTCTTCGACAAGGCCCCCTTCGCCGCCAAGATGGCGGCGACGGGCTAATTGTCGGGCCCCCCCCCCTCTGACGCCGAAAAAGACTCCGTTAGGGGGGGGGGGCCCGCAGCGGCGCCTGTTAGAGGGCGCCGCTGCAGAAAGCTGTAAAGGCTGTTGCAGCCGTTTTTTCCCCAGTGCGCGTGCGCAGACGCGCACCACGGGGAAATTTGTGGAGACACGCCCCTTGTAGGCGGGGCGAGCCTCCTGCACGCCGCTGAGAGCGGCAGAACGGAACGTGGTGCCAGAGAGGCAGCCCCACCCACCTCCCCTCTAGCACTGTTGTCATTGAATGGTTGCCTTAGAGGAGCCGAGGAGGAATTTTTGGCGAGCAACCAGTTACAGGATCGCTTATTTCGCCTCCTCAGCAGTGCAGAATAGGTTTTAATAGGCTAATTACAATTCTAAGTTAGTTTAATTGTTTGTTGAATTCAATTGACTTTTGATTCGGTTCTGAATTCCTTAAGTAAATAGGGTAATCCGGAAGTATTGAATCGATGAATAATTTGAATGAGGCATGCAGACAATTGTGCAGCCAAAATGGCAAGATTGTCGCACTCTGCAGGGGTCCAGTATGCTATTATAGGTAAATAGGCTAAGTTTAAATGTTGAGTCATCTCCTTAAGAGATGGGGAAGTGACCTCGGGTGTAATGCGGGGCACAGCATGCACTGGGGTCATGCCCCTGGGAGCAGTGGATTAGCAGGGTGTGTAGGGACAAGCACTGTCCTCACACCATGCAGGCACGAGACTCCTTACTCATGCCCGCAGCGGGGCTTGTCCCTCCTTTCGGCCATTTGCAATGACCTGTCGAGGGAAGGGACTGTTTGATCAAGGGTACTGACACTGGAAGGCACATCCAGGCCAGTACCGGATTTAAAAAGTTATAAGATTAGTTAGCATACTGGACCCAAATTGCTAGGTGCAATTGCCCCCACCGTCCGTGGTTATCTCGTTATTGGTTGTTAATAAAGAGTGCGGCCAAGTTTAACCCAACTTTGTTGTCTGAGTCTTGATTGGGGGGGGGGGGGCTTCGACAAGGCCCCCTTCGCCGCCAAGATGGCGGCGACGGGCTAATTGTCGGGCCCCCCCCCCCCTGACGCCGAAAAAGACTCCGTTAAGGGAGGGGGGCCGCGCAGCGGCGCCTGTTAGAGGGCGCCGCTGCAGAAAGCTGTAAAGGCTGTTGCAGCCGTTTTTTCCCCAGTGCGCGTGCGCAGACGCGCACCACGGGGAAATTTGTGGAGACACGCCCCTTGTAGGCGGGGCGAGCCTCCTGCACGCCGCTGAGAGCGGCAGAACGGAACGTGGTGCCAGAGAGGCAGCCCCACCCACCTCCCCTCTAGCACTGTTGTCATTGAATGGTTGCCTTAGAGGAGCCGAGGAGGAATTTTTGGCGAGCAACCAGTTACAGGATCGCTTATTTCGCCTCCTCAGCAGTGCAGAATAGGTTTTAATAGGCTAATTACAATTCTAAGTTAGTTTAATTGTTTGTTGAATTCAATTGACTTTTGATTCGGTTCTGAATTCCTTAAGTAAATAGGGTAATCCGGAAGTATTGAATCGATGAATAATTTGAATGAGGCATGCAGACAATTGTGCAGCCAAAATGGCAAGATTGTCGCACTCTGCAGGGGTCCAGTATGCTATTATAGGTAAATAGGCTAAGTTTAAATGTTGAGTCATCTCCTTAAGAGATGGGGAAGTGACCTCGGGTGTAATGCGGGGCACAGCATGCACTGGGGTCATGCCCCTGGGAGCAGTGGATTAGCAGGGTGTGTAGGGACAAGCACTGTCCTCACACCATGCAGGCACGAGACTCCTTACTCATGCCCGCAGCGGGGCTTGTCCCTCCTTTCGGCCATTTGCAATGACCTGTCGAGGGAAGGGACTGTTTGATCAAGGGTACTGACACTGGAAGGCACATCCAGGCCAGTACCGGATTTAAAAAGTTATAAGATTAGTTAGCATACTGGACCCAAATTGCTAGGTGCAATTGCCCCCACCGTCCGTGGTTATCTCGTTATTGGTTGTTAATAAAGAGTGCGGCCAAGTTTAACCCAACTTTGTTGTCTGAGTCTTGATTGGGGGGGGGGGGGCTTCGACAAGGCCCCCTTCGCCGCCAAGATGGCGGCGACGGGCTAATTGTCGGGCCCCCCCCCCCCTGACGCCGAAAAAGACTCCGTTAAGGGAGGGGGGCCGCGCAGCGGCGCCTGTTAGAGGGCGCCGCTGCAGAAAGCTGTAAAGGCTGTTGCAGCCGTTTTTTCCCCAGTGCGCGTGCGCAGACGCGCACCACGGGGAAATTTGTGGAGACACGCCCCTTGTAGGCGGGGCGAGCCTCCTGCACGCCGCTGAGAGCGGCAGAACGGAACGTGGTGCCAGAGAGGCAGCCCCACCCACCTCCCCTCTAGCACTGTTGTCATTGAATGGTTGCCTTAGAGGAGCCGAGGAGGAATTTTTGGCGAGCAACCAGTTACAGGATCGCTTATTTCGCCTCCTCAGCAGTGCAGAATAGGTTTTAATAGGCTAATTACAATTCTAAGTTAGTTTAATTGTTTGTTGAATTCAATTGACTTTTGATTCGGTTCTGAATTCCTTAAGTAAATAGGGTAATCCGGAAGTATTGAATCGATGAATAATTTGAATGAGGCATGCAGACAATTGTGCAGCCAAAATGGCAAGATTGTCGCACTCTGCAGGGGTCCAGTATGCTATTATAGGTAAATAGGCTAAGTTTAAATGTTGAGTCATCTCCTTAAGAGATGGGGAAGTGACCTCGGGTGTAATGCGGGGCACAGCATGCACTGGGGTCATGCCCCTGGGAGCAGTGGATTAGCAGGGTGTGTAGGGACAAGCACTGTCCTCACACCATGCAGGCACGAGACTCCTTACTCATGCCCGCAGCGGGGCTTGTCCCTCCTTTCGGCCATTTGCAATGACCTGTCGAGGGAAGGGACTGTTTGATCAAGGGTACTGACACTGGAAGGCACATCCAGGCCAGTACCGGATTAAAAAAGTTATAAGATTAGTTAGCATACTGGACCCAAATTGCTAGGTGCAATTGCCCCCACCGTCCGTGGTTATCTCGTTATTGGTTGTTAATAAAGAGTGCGGCCAAGTTTAACCCAACTTTGTTGTCTGAGTCTTGATTGGGGGGGGTGCTTCGACAAAGCCATGAATAAGTGGGATTGCTGGAATTGTAGGAAAGCCACCTGAGAGACTCAGTCAGACAGACAGAAAGAGACATGGCCTGAGGAAAGACTGCCTGGCCAGAAGGTGGAACTGTATAGGTACATTAACATTGGGTATTAGGAATGAGAAGTTTGGATTCAGTTTAACCTGAGACATCTGAATTTTGGCTGGTTCAGATTAATCCAAATCCAGATAAGAACCAAACCACAATACAAACCATGGTTCAGTTCTTGTCTCAGTTGCATTGGCTGGCTTTTGGCATCCTTTTCAATTTAAAAAAAAAACCAGCCAATGTAACTGAGTTTTCTCTAATGGCTGGCTAACAGGAGGGGGGGAGAGGGGAAGGGGAAGCAGAAAGAGAGATTTCTGATGGCCCAAGCAGCTTGAGGAGATGAGGGAATTTTCTATGCCAGTTTGCTTGCTTGAAGTGACACTGTGGAATGGGGACTTTGGGGATCCTCCGCAGGTCTGCCCTAGTTGTTGGGCAGCAGGACAGGATCCTCAGGGTAGGGAAACCGTCTTGACTTTGGGGTGACTTTGACCAGTTTTCGATGAGATGCTACTGCACAGACCCACCCATCCCACACCCATCCAAATGCTCATCTGAAGGTGGTGTGGGGCAGGGGGTACGCACTTCCGAGAACCACACATCACCCACCCATGGCCACTCATAGAGCAGCGGAGAAGAGTCCAGGATGCTCTGTGTGGGGGCAGGCAAATCTGTGCATAGGGAGGACCCTACATGCATCCCTAGCCTATGTGAACCAGGCAGCACACCCACCCAGGGGTCAGTTCCTGCTATACTAAATGAATTAGTATAGCTAGACATCTCCAAGGGGATGATGCGGCTGGGGTACAACAGGGAAGTGTCCCGGTGCCGGGCAGCAGGCAAAAGGACTTGAGAAGTGGATACAAGTTGTTCCACAATAGGAACCTCCTGTGTGGCCTTGCCAGGTACGCAGAGCCATTTCACAAGGAGCTGGACAGGTTCCTCCACTGCCCCATCTGCCTTTACAGTGCGTGAGATCTGCCTGGAGCAGGAGCAGAGCCAGGACCAGCAGCTCCTGCTGGAGATCTTCCGGTATCTGCACAAGCTGCAACATGGCCAGAGCTCCAGATGAAGCCAAGCCTAGAGCAGCACCCATGACTACTGTGATGCAGAATCCTGCTTCCCCATTCCGTGGTCATATGGTTAATAAAATGGTTACATGTCAGTGCCTAACGGGCTGTCCATGGGTGTTTCCCTTGGCTTGTTCTCCCCTCCTCAGCCAAGGACGGGGTTCTGATGCCATCCCTGTGACTGCATTTCCCCTCCCCCAATGCGTCCAGGTGTTCCCGCATCACCAAAGGCCCAAGGTTACCATCAGCGATAAGGTTGCTGGAGAGAGGCTTCCCAGAATTCATGCTGGGAGGGGGGTCTGGCCTTCTGTTATCTGGCAGCCTTGTGGTACAGCTGCATCAGGGCAGTCAGTGTTTGCTGTGGCCATTATATGTTGGACTTCTCCCATGTCCCTAGCCCTCCATTGTGTAGTGGTGCAGATACAGCAGTTTGGAATGTCTGTGCAACAATGACATTAGGTGAACTGTGACTTAGAGATGATGTACGTTTATGCGTGATGGTTATGACGTTCTGTCATGGAACCTGTTGCTCATGGGACAGCTGTGATTGCCAGTGGAGGGTGAGCAAGTTGGGGTTCCATGTTCTGGGACCTGCTGGAGATGGGCCACCAGCAGGAATGCTGCTACCTTAGGAGGCAAATGAGAGCATTGCATTGCAGGAGATTTGTAACCTCCTGGAGTTCCGCCTGTGCCTTTGGAGGGAGGCCCAAAAGACCTTTGTGACTGTCTTGATGTGTGCTCAGGGTTACCAGAGACAGTGGGGCGAGTTCCAGGATTGCATGCATGAGATGTTGTTGCTTATGGTCTCACAGGAGGTCCCTACCTGACTGTGGAGCCTACTGCAGTGGAAATGCCTGTCCTGTATGAGATCTGGGCCCGGGCACATATCCAACTTGCTCTGGGCAGCAGGGATCACAGTGACCCAAACTCCTTGGTGGATCAATATATGCGGGCATGAGGGTACCAGAGTGAGATGTTTGTATGGGCGGTGTATGCGGAGAGTGTGGGGTTTACGACTCCAGATTTGCCGCTGCCATGAGCCGACAACACTTTTTGACTGTGGCCCCCCTCCACCTCCCATGTTCCTGTGTGTGGGACTCTGCCTGCTTGACTTTGCCCTTGGACTGTGCCTTCCTGGTCCCACTGCTACAGCTGGCCCCATTGTCCTGGACATCGTGCTTTGAGCCATCTGTTTGAATCTTTCACCTGACAGGGGATGGGAATGGACACACTACATTTTGAGGCATTGTATAACCTTGAAAGTATTCAAGGACATTGTATAACCTTTCTCACCAATTGGCTTTGTTCTTATACTTTGTTAGAATAGACTGTTTTTCCTTTACTACAGTAGGGTGTGTGTTGTCCAATACCCTTTAGAATCCAGGGAAGCCTGACTTTCTCTGTCTACCCAGAGAAACCCTATCTTTCTTCCATACCCAAAGGATTGAGCTAACCACTCTGTAGTTCTCCGCTGCCCAAGCCTGTGGGGGTATGACCAGCAGCATCAGGGAGCTGGGGCACTGGGTAGTGGGGACCAGGAGTGTCCTTCCGGGTGTAGGTGGCTGGTTGGAGGCTAGAGGGGAAGCCCCGCCAAGCCAAAGCCCTGGTCAGTCCATCACAGTGGCACCAAATGATTCTGGGTTTAAGGCTGTCTCTGTAGGAGGTCTCTAGATGGGGTTGGAACCGTCATCTGTTCTGAGAGAGAGAGTTTCCGTGCACTTTTGTGGACACACAGTTCTGTAGGGAGGTTTCTGTTTCTCGCTCACTCCGTCAGAGAATCATCCAGTTTGCGGCACGGGTTTCATCACCCCCACTCCAGAAGCTGTGATCACCCTTGAAATGGGAGCCCGTGCCCCACCACTGTTTGTCCTGTAGGGAAGTTTGTGCTGTGTGGGGCTTTTGGGACTGGACTGTCAGTCTGGCGGGGAGGGGGTTGGACTGGTGTTTGGCTTTTTCAGCTGCTGTCCCAATGGTCTCCGTGATGCATTCCCCCTTGTGTTCCTGAGCTGCTCGTAGGTTGTGTGACATGCCCCAGGGTTCTGTTTGTTGTCCCCCAGTGCCCTTGTGGCTAGCGGCCAGCCTTGTGCACCGCAGTGGGTTTATGGGTCTGCCTTCCCGTGTCCCTACTCCCATGCCCTCCCAGATTCCTGCTCAGGACAGGCAGAAGCAGCTGCAGTGGCTTCACTTTCCCATGAACCTCCAAGTGTTCACGTGATGCAGTGGGGGCGTGTTGATGTGGGGGCTGGGTGGTTCTTGGCCTGACCAGTGAATGGCTGTCCATCTGAACTGTGGTCAGGGAGGGGTGGGTGGAGACCGGGTGGGTCGGGGTCATGGACTCCCTGGGTGCCACCCGTTTGAATCCCTCCCCACTCACTCCACGTGTGTGGCCTCTCTAAGGCTGCCTTTGTCTTTGGGGGGTGGGGTGTAGCTTATGGGGTGCTTTTTGTGCAATGGGGACTTGGAGAGGTTGGTTTTCTTTTTTGCTCTGGCTGCTCGGCTCCTTCCCTGGTCCCCTCTCGGTGTTCTGGGTACTTGGGATTGCTGCCATTGTCTTTTGAGGGTGCAGCAGCCAGCAGCACTCCAACACACATTTCCCCTTCTCTTGCTCACTTCCCCCTCTCTCGCTAGACTCTTTTTTAATGACCAATTCATTCTGGGATTGTGGCTTAGAATGAATGGCCCATTGAAATTAACAGGTTCAATTTCCCCTTGACTTCAACAGGAAGTTTTCCCACTGAAGTCACAATGAGCGGGGAGGGGCAGGATAAGCACCAAATAAGAACCAATTAAAATATGAACCAAGTGAATTCAAATCCAATTTTAATCCAAATCTGAGTTTCAATCCAAATTCCCATCCCTGTTTGGGTATAGAACTGAGATGGTGATGGGGCACATGTAAATAAAAAGACACATTGAGCTGGAAATTCCCCTAAAGAGAGTCAGTGTTCGGCATAATCCTTCCAGGACTTACTCTGGGTAAGTCTGACACTGTTACACTCTGTCTTATCTGCCCTGTTTTTTTCCTTTCTCTCTAGGGCCATCCATTGGCACCAAAGTCGGATCAGTTCCCTTCCCCGGAGGATTAAGTTGCCCAGGGAAGAAATGGGGGAGGCCTAGGCTACAGCTGCCAGAAAGTTGACATAAAGTTCAAAGACGTGTTAGATGGGTCTCTTGGAATCGGGTACTATTTTTACAGCTTGCACATTAATGCTACCAAAGTTCAAACAATTGCAAAGGGCCCAAAACTTTGAAGGCGAAGAACATGTCAGGTTTTGTTTTAGTGAGCATGCTCAGAGCTCCGCTCGGGTGGATTTCCTGAAAGCCTCAACACAAGAGGAGATTATAGCCACAAGCTGAAAGGCAGGGAAGTTCAGATGGCGAGCCAGATGCTGTCTGGCCTAAGGCTCTCACAGAAAAGTCTTTAATGTGTATGTGTCTGTAGGAGGGAGAGAGGGGGTGGGCACAATGTGTGTGTTTTGGGGAGTTAGGGGGATGGTTATAATAAGATGTGTGTATGGGTGTGGATGCAAATAGGCACATACAGTATATGTATACAGGACTGTGTACAGTAGGGTGTACTATATGTGACAGGCATGCTGAAGGGGGACTTGAAAAATGGAAGAATATTTCATAGCAAATTGTCCCTGAATTAGGAGTGGGTAATTATTATTATTATTATTATTATTATTATTATTATTATTATTGTTGTTGTTATTATTATTATTATTATTATTATTAATAATAATAATACTAATAATAATGAAAGAAAGAAATGGGCAGAGGGGTTAAAACCTTGAACACAATGGGCATGCTGGGCAAATTAAATTCACTCCTGACAGAAGCAGCAGGCCCATTGAGAGCAATGTGGGTGCCTGGTACATCCTAGTAGCGAGTTCATGCCCGTGACTCCCACCCACCCACTGTAAGTACTGAAATTAAGGCTGTGCAAGGTAGGCAAAATTTGTATTTCTGATTTCTATTCTGGTTTCAGTGCCAATTTTTGTGAGGGGTGGGTTGTGTTTTGTTTCTCAACATTTGGGGATTTTTTTAACAGGGAAAAATCTAGTAGCTGGCGCGGCTACAATTGGTTGGGAAGCAAGCAGGGAAGTAGGGGTGCAGTCTGTCTGAGTAGCTTCTGCGTGAGTAAGGGGAAGCCCTCCGTGTGATGTGTGTGTATGTGTGTGTATCAACTTATACACAGGTAGTGACCCTACAATAAACAGCAAAGGACCCTGGTATCCGTGAGAACCAGAGCACCAGGCAGGGGGATCCCATGACCTTGCCTCATTCCAGACAGAGGGATTCCACTCAGTAGTGTCATTTACTCAACACAAGGATTGGTTACCGTGGCATAGTTCTGCATTCCTCAGGCCAAGCCCCCAAACCACAAAGCGCTCAAAGATCAAAAGTAAACCTAGATCAAAATAGAATCCATTCCTCAAGATCACCATTGTTAGGGCTAAACTTCCCTCCTCACCCTACGACACGCATAATAAATTGTAAAACGTGAAAGATGCTCAAATTGCTGTTGCAACAATTAAAAACATAAAAGTAGAAGTGGAAAGTGGGAGGCACAGAGCAGACTAACACAAACCCTAGAATTGCAGGACGGTAATTGTGTTTCAATTACGGAAGCTGAAAGGACCTTTTGTGTTTATTGATGGTGTATCCAAACCCACGTACATAGTCGTAATTGAAATCAATTTCCGGAGATCATACTGATACTTTATTTATACACGGGTGAAAACAGACATGACTCTAACTACCCTTTAACCACCCTTGGTGGTCATTTATGCATGTTGCAGGGCTGCATAGGGCACCAATACAGCCCTGCAACATGCATAAATAACCACTAAGGGTGGTTAAAGGGTGGTTAGCGTCATGTCTGTTTTCACCCCACATTGCTGGCAATTGTTGTTTTACTCAACATATTTTAATATATATTAAGAAAGAAAGAAAAAACACCTCCACTGTACTTTCCCCATCACCCACAAACTTGGGGACCTGGTACAATTGTACACCCCCTCCTCACTCCCTCTTCTCATCAGGCCTGGACAGAGGTTGTGCCTCCTTTTCAAACCATTTGTCAGCTCTTGTTAGCAAATTGGGTACTTTCCAATGGACGACAGCACCCATAGCTCTGCTCCACCTCACACCCGGGAAGCCCATCCATGTAAAGGCAGGCCACCTGATGTGCTGATGGAGCAGAAGAGGAGCAGACAGTGCCTGCTTTGCTCCAGCCCCGCTAGTCGTGCTCCAGAGCACCGCCAACGGAGCAGGCCACCCAAACCTGGGGCAGTAGGGGCACCAGCCGGATGCTCCCAGCTGAGGGTTGCCCCGGGCAACAGCATAGAGCTGCGGGCAGCAGCCTAGAGTGTCAGACAATCCACCCGTAGCTCTATAGTGTGGGGGAGGAAGATGCCACATGGGCAGACTGCGGGTCATAGCAGCTGCTGGGTTCGTATGCCTGCGGGAGATGTGGGACTGGCCACTCCTGGAGCAGGTCTGGGAATGGCCACCCCCCAGGTCTGCCTAAAGACACCCATTGTGTCAGTAACAAATTGAGATGAGCTGCAAATTCTTTTCCTCGGTTGGATATCTTTCAGGGCTGGATGTGTATGATATGTGTGTAGTGTATTTAAGGACTGAAAGGTGTGTGTGTGTGTGTGTGTGTGTGTGTGTGTGTGTGTGTGTGTGTGTGTGTGTGTGTGTGTGTACACAAACATGTAAGTACCATTTCTGTGGAACTGACAAATGCCCACACCGTTTCTAAAGGCATTTTGCGATTGCAGCCGTCTTGTAACTAGCAACGGAAAGTGATTTGGGCATTTTGTAAAATGCAAAAACCTTTGATGGTTCCCAGGATAACGCTCAGCTGTGAACTGACTCAGGCTATAAAACAAAAGACTTGAATTCCAGAGCAAGAATGTCATAGAACAGCAGGAATGCAGTTGGGGGACATATCAGATGCCAACTTATCTGCTGCTGCTACTGTACTAGTCATGGGTGCCAAAAAAGTAGAGTGACTCTTCTTTGGGTCAGGCAAACAAAACTGCTACAGAAGGATTTGCTGGGGGCTGGATTTGGTGTGGTCCTATCAGCATTCAGGGCTCACTGCCATTCCTGGGAACAGCTATCGTATGTGCAGGTGGTAACGCTGCCCCAGGGCCCATTAGCCTGGGCCACACCTCCCACATTTCAATCTGCCAAGGAGGGATATAACTCCTGCCCCTTTGGCTAATAAGGCTGCGATGAGTGTGCTGGTCCTGTTGTTTCCCTTTCCCCATCACAAAGCCCCTATACACGCACACTGAAGCACATGCATGTTCACACTCTCATTGTGAGCCACCCCGGGATGCCATAGGCATGGGGGGCAGCCAATAAATATAAATAAATAAATAAATAAATAATGTACTTTCATTCATACACCATCGCACTCATGCATCCCTTTACACACACATAACTGGAAGCAACTCCGACTGCTAGGTGGCAACCTGTCTGTGTGGGAGGGAGGTGGGATTAGTTCCAGCCATGGCAGCACCTGTGCGCAGTCCCAGTGGCTGACAGGGATGGGGAAATTGGAATCGGATTATCCGATTCACCTGATTTCTATTGCTTCAGATTCATTTGATTTCAGTGCAAGAACAGATATGACTTTGCATTGCTCATTGAAATGAATAGGTTTGGTTTACCATTGACTTCAATGGGGGAAAAAATTCCCTTTGAAGTCAAAGGGGGGTGGGGGGCATGAATACGAACCGATTTCGATCCAATTCAAATCCAAAGCAATTGAATCCAATTCTGATTTTCTGTCTGGTGGTGGATGCATGGGGGGCTCTGGCAGTATCAGTCAGAGTGCCAGGGGAGCTCCGAGAGCTGGGACAGCTCGCTTATTTGATACCTGCAGGTAACACCCACTATTTCGAGTACCACATTGGGTGCCCAGCGAGTGACCTGAATACTAGTTAGGAATATGATTACCTGGAAATATCAGTTAGTACTGTGAATGGGTTACTGTTTTACCAGTCAGTAAAACAATAAATTGGAACAGGAATTGGGACAGGAAGTTGAAAAAACTATACTGGAAGTCCAAAAATCTGTACCAGAAGTCAAAGAATCCGGACAAAAAAATTGTTTTGGGGTACATCGGGGACCAATTAGTACTGGGCTGGGTTGAGTATCACAATTTTGACCGGTTTACGCATTTTTTTCAGATACTTGTTTTAGCTTTAGGTTTCCCATTGACTTCAATGGGGGAAAATTGTTCTCTCTGGCAGCTGTCACCTCCAAAAGCAGGGGGAATTGCTGCCCCTAGGCAGGATTATGGGATCTGCCTGCAAACAGGGCATTCCCATCTAATGTGAGACTTGGGAGGTACCTAGGGGGCCCATATGCATCACCTGCCTATGCCAGACACCGTGCAGCAGGGGGACTATTCTATTAGAGCCCATTTCAACCTAGCTATGTCCTGGGTTTGCTGCGATGCAAGCACCACGGAGAACTAATATTCCCTGGCACCAGGGCAAGTGGAAAGAGAAGAACTGATTGTTATAGGTGTGTGCTCCAGGGTCCCATGTCGTTTTTCATTTTTGTTATTAAAATGTGTCATTTTCATTTTTATTAAGAACAAAATATCGTTTTTCGTTATTATTGTCATTATCGGTATCGGTACCGATTTCAAACAAAGATTTGGTTTTTGGTATTGGTATTGGTATTGGTATACACACAGTATCTAGTTTTATTTATAGAAAACGGTAAATAAATAAAACAGTTATATAATACAAAATATTCCTATCCTATAATCCTAATATATATAATAAAACAGCCTAGTATCTAACTATATAATCTATATATATATATATACAAATAATATATTTATCTATATAATATATGGACAGGGGGAGATAGACAGTGGAACGGAAAAGGAAAACAACTCAGAGGTATATCCACTATCTCTAATCTATCTCTGTTCTACATCTATAATCTAATATATATATATATATATCTAAACTATACTGCCTATATCTATCTCTATACATACGCGTACAGGGGGAGACAGGCAGGGGAAGGAAAACGGTAAAATGTAAGGGTAAGAATTGGAAAGGTAAAGTGGTAGGGATATATATGGGAAGATTTTTAGTGCAAGTACCAGCAGATTCTGCAAATGTAATTACCCTGACAGAGCAATAGCTAACACAGAAAAAGAGTAAAGCAGTCCAGCCTTGCAATATAAAGGGTTTCAGTGCCCTCCCTCAGAGCTCCCCGATTGGTTCTGGGAGGCAGGAGGCATTGAGGAATCATAGGGTGCCATTCAACTGCCTGGGACCTTCTTGCTCTGCTCATTGGCCAGCAATTACATCCATCAGGTCCTTCCCCTCCCATCACAGGCCCAGTTCAAGAGAACACTGTTTCTGGCTCCAATATATCTGCTCCCTCCCCCCCTCACCACATTTCCCTCCAAAAAACATCTGCCAGGCTGCTAGGCAACAATGAAATCAATAACAACTTTTGTTATCGTTATTGATTTTGTTACTGTTTTTTGTCACTTTCGTTATTGCAATATCTATAACAAAAATGACAATTTTCATTTTAATTACTGATATAACGAAACCGATATGCACACACCTATCATGTTATGCCAGGTCTGTCATATTCATGCACCGCTAGAAGGGAAGAACACAGAACCTGGTGTATGCACAGAAAGGCATACAGCACTGCCTTGCTGGAGCTCTGAGCCTTAGCTGTCAGTAGGGATGGAAAATCAGATGGAAAATTGGAATTGGATTCAATTGCTTTGGATTTGAATCGGATCAGAATTGATTCGTATTCACTCACTCCTGCCAGTGGGAAAATTGAAGTCAATGGGAAACCAAACCCATTCATTTCAGTGGGTAATGCAAAGTCATATCTGTTCTTGCACCGGAATTGATGAATCTGAAGCAATAAACATTTGGGTGAATCGGATTAATCTGATTCCAATTTTCCCATCCCTAACTATCAATCTCTGGGATCCTAAAAGGATCTCAACACCTCACTTTCACATAGATACACTGGCAAGGTACTTTGCTTTGCAAAGTGTATGTACATACTCCTGGTGAAAGGAGATGGTCTGTCAATTTAGGAGGTTGAGGGGCTCAGCTTATTGGGAGAACAAGTCAAGTGGCAGGACAGGCAAATAAACACAGAGCACTTGTCAGTAACAAACATCCCACACTTCATATCTTCCACTCTTGGTGTGATTCCTTCCCTGATTTGGTAGAATCTCCAAATAAGACAAGGATAAATCAGTTTCCTTGGCCTATTCAGTCTCTGGCCTCATTCCCAAACAAACCACTAGGGGATCAATGGATGCCAGTGTTGCTGATGGTATTTGTGGCATACATTACTGTGTGCATCAGGAACTGGACAGAACTGGTGAGGGGTGTAAGAGTGTGCTAATGAAAGTTTGCTGATGATACCAAGTTGGGAGGAATTGCCAATGCAGAAAAGGATCTGAAAATCATACAGAATGAACTGGATGACCTCATGGGCTGGAGTATAAGAAATCGGATGAAATTTAATAGCACAAAGTGCAAGGTTATGCATTTAGGGTTTAATAATACGCATTATAGTTACCAGCTAGGATCTCATCAGTTGGAAACAACAGAGGAGAAGACTAGAGGGACTTGGCGGATATAATTGACCATAAAATGACCATGAGCCATCAATGTGATTTAGCTCTAAAAAAGGCAAATGCTATCCTGGGATGTATTAGGCATGGTATTGTCAGTGGGTTTAGGGAACTACTGTTACCTCTGTATAAGTCTTTGTTAAGACCACATCTAGAATACTATGTTCAGTTCTGGTCACCAATGTTCAAGAAGGATGAACATAAACTGGAACAAGTGCAACAAAGAGCTACCAGGATGTTCAGAGGAACGGAGGACTTACCATAAGAGATGATGAGGCTAAAAGAGCTTGGCTTATTCAGCCTATCAGAAAGAAGGTTGAGGGGAAGTATAAATACATTGTACAAATATATCAGGGGAGTTAACACAATAGAAGGGGAAGATTTGTTCAAACTAAAGATTAGCATGGGTATAAGAACTAATGGATACAAGGTGGTTATAAATACATTTAGGTTGGAAATACATTATGTTGTTGTTGTTTTGTTTTCTTCTTCCTGAAGCATCAAAGTCGACTGGAGCTGGAGGTGGGACTGCTGGAGAATTCTGAACCCTGGGTACTATAATTGTATTTCGGGGTCTGGCTGGTAGGGCCTGAACTGCACGCTTGCATCTGTACCTTAAACCAACCTACCTCCTCACACACCTTTAAACACACAACTTCTCTTCTTAGAACAGCTTATTCATTTGGTGAAGAAGGTGAAGAAAATAATCCTGCAAGGAGCCAGAGGACTCGAGAGAGGCCAGGCTGTGCACTGCAGACCTCACTCCTGCCTGATGGGAGGAAATGGAGCCTCAGACACTTCTGCCCTGTACAAAACACCTGAGGGAAAAGTAATTCAATCAGTGATGGCTAAATAGAAAAGGTCAAAAGCAAGAGGGAGATGTTAATTCTGGGCTTCTGATGGGGCCTAAATGAACCACCGGGAGTCAAAATAAACAGCCCTTTTTAAAGGAACGCTCAGTTCCTCTCTGAGACTTTCACTCAGAACATCCCCAGTTTCCCTTTCCACTCCACAGGCTTCCAGGAACATCGCTTACTTCATTTTGAGTTTCTTTTAAGAGGGGTGCTCTGGTTTTACTGTAGTTTCTTTATAACTTGGTTGTTTTTTCCTTCCTGGTTTTAACCCTGTGTTTTCCTCACTCCTGGACCATAAACCTCCACTTGCCTACCTACTAGAGGTGTAGCAGTTACCCTGGAGGCCGTTTTTACATGGACGGGGGTAAGTGGGTGGTGGGATGAGTGGAGGTGGGTGGGTGTCCCTTTACACGGACGCACACACACCCCTCCCCCCATCTCCACCCACAGGGTCTCCTCTGGTTTTCCAGAGGGCCCTGTGGGTGGAGATGGGTGGGTGATGGGTGTAAGTGGGTTTAGGTGGGGGTGTGCCGGAAGCACGCACACACAAACACCCACCGTCTGTGGTGTTCACATGGGCAAACACCCAGCACACACCCATCCCCCCCACCCACCACCGGCCCATTTACACGGACGCCCCTCCATCGCACACCCGTCCGAACACCGAGCAGTGGGTGACGTTGTCTGTGTAAAAACAGCCGAAGTGAGGTGACTCAGCTGGGCCTAGGGTTGCCACCTATGCACATTTTTAAGGAAGACGTATGAAAAATACATGTTGCAAGCCCTGCATTGGAGCCTAAGGCATTTCAGATGCTTGTACAGCTACCCTCTTGTACTTTAGCCACATATCAAAGGGTGGCCAAATATCTTGTTGATCAAAGTCTTAAAGTATTCTTTAAGGGTACAAGCATGACTGGGAGTGGCTGTGTGACTGTGTGTGTACACCTGTTCATGTCTGGGCATTATGTTGTGTGCACATATATATATGTTTGGTGTAGTGCAAACCCTCTAGTGTTGTGCACAGGAGGGTTTGTGCCTACAGTAGCAATCCAAGGAGTAGGGAACCTTTTCCCATCCATGGACCATTTTTGAACTTAGCAAATGCCCACAAGTAAAAAAGCAGCTGTGAAGGCTGACTTAGATTGGTGGAAGGGAGGACAAGGACTAAAGACCAGTTTTCTCAGAGAAAACAAGCACAGGAGGATGTGTGTACAGAGGGGGGAAAGTGTAGAGATGCTCACTCAAGAGAAAGAGGGAGCTGAGGGTGTATGCTTGAAAGTAGGGGCAGGCTGCTTCCCATCCCTGTTTTAAACAGATGTGAACTCTTTCGTGGGAACGCCTGTGTTCCATGTTTTGAAGTACCTAGACTCCAGCAAAAGTAATAGCATGCATATGATATGACCTTGCCCACTGTTTGTTTGAACACAGTTCAGTTAGTTGGCCCAGTCATATCTGCACATTGCATCACGTTGCTCTTACAACCTACATTTCCTTTGTGTGCCCTTCCCTCAAAGGAAGAGTAGCCATCTTTCCAACACAGACCTGCTAGAGACCTAGGTATGAGCAGAAGGCAGACTGGGGCAGGCTTTGATCTAGGCCAACTGGGTGGGCAGGGAGGCAGACAGGCAGTGTGGCATGAGCAGAAGGCAGGCAGACTGAGGCAGGCTTTGATCTAGGCCACCTGGGTGGGTGGGGAGGCAGACAGGCAGCGTGGCATGAGCAGAAGGCAGGCAGACTGAGACAGGGTTTGAGCTTGGCCACCTGGGAGGACAGACAGGCAGCGTGGCATGAACAGAAGGCAGGCAGACTGAGGCAGGGTTTTTGCTTGGCAACCTGGGCGGGCAAACAGGCAGCATGGCATGAGCAGAAGGCAGGCACACTGAGGCAGGGTTCGAGCTTGGCAACCAGGTTGGGCAGACAGGAAGCGTGGCATGAGAGGCAGTAGGGATTGGGAAGGCAGGCTGGGACCTTGTCAGGGCACTCAGATAGGCTGGTGAAGACTGTGCAGTGCACAAGAGAGAGAGTCAGTCACATAGACGGGACAAGATCGTCTAACCAGAGGCCGGCTGGCATGCTTACATTTTCCCAATGCCACCCTGCGTCATGAGGTCAGTCAGATAGGCCAGCCAAGGCTGTCTAGTCAGAGAGAGAGAGAGAGGCAGGGTGGGTGCTGGGCATTGGAAGGGAGATACAGCACCTCAGCACAGCAGCAGCAGCAGCAGCCCAGATTGAGGAGGAGCCCCGTCCCCAGACTGCCCCTGTCATGGGATGGTATGTGCCACTGTACCATCAATCAATGCCCAGGGACAGCTCGGGGAATCCCAGCAGTGGAAGGTTCACCTTAATGAACAGCAACTCCTCCACCAACTTGGCCCCCAGTCTCAGGTGGTGCGGCGAGCAAATGTCCCCCACCATAGAATACCCACTCACTGGGGACACTGTTTGGTGGACAGGACAAGAGACCCTTAGCAACTTTGGACAGGGCCAGCCACACGTTGGTCTTGCCAGCCCAGTAGGCCAAGGGATTGCTGCTGGGTTCTATGCATGGCTCCTCCTCCAGGTAGGTCTCTACTGCTGCTGAGGTGCTATCGTACTCCCTCAGGTAACTCTGCCTGGGCACCACCTCCACCGCTGACCTCAGTCACGCTGCTTGCCCTGCTGTGCAAGAGCCCATGCTCCCCAGAGTGGCCTGCACATAGGAGCTGCTGGTGCTGGCAATAGGGGTGCTTCTGATGCTCAGCCTGCTGGTGGTGCTGGTGCTGCTACTGCTAGGGCTGGGGGCAGGGATAGACCCCCGCCAGCTGAAAGGGGTGGCTGTTCCCACTCCCACCATCCCCAGGGGCGTCCTGCTGCTGCTGCTGCTGCTGCTGCTGCTACACACTCTACAGAGCCAGCTCTGCCTGCCAGATCCTCTCCACCAGCTCACCCTTCCAGTTCCCATAGAGCTCTGTCTGGCATGCCATACTGCCCTTGACCCTGGGGTCCAGCATCATTGCCAACACATATTCCGCCCACTGCAGGAGCTCGTTGAATTGCATCTACAGCCCTGCCTTCAGCTGCCGCACCAGGGCAACCACCTCATCTGCTAGCTTCCTGCCCTGAGGGTTACAATCCCGCCCCTGGAGAATTTCCTCCAGCCTCCTGAGGAGGCTGTGGGGCTGTCATCCAACACACCAAAGACACAGGGGGCCTCACAGCCAGATGCAGGGGGTCACAAAGGGGGCTGGGACCAGTTGGCCCCCCAGATGCACATAATGGGGCCACTGAAGCATGCCCCGGCAGTAGCCCAGCCCCACCATGTGGTGGGCAACAAGTTAGTAGGCCTCAAACGGAACCGGCCCGGCGAGCCCCACCTGTACATCAGCATGGGACCACACAGCAGCCAGCGCTGCCAGCTCCGGTCCGGTGGGCTCCGACAATGTGTAATCAGCAGCATGGGGCCATGACAGGTGCCCAAGCTCCAACAGGTGGTAATACGCCACCCAATGAGACCGCTGGAAGCCACAGGCCCCATGGATGCAGCAGAAGAAGGAAACGGCCAGGGCAGGACCCCCCTCCTCCAAACAGGTTATGAACCCGGTCAGGCCACAAACCGAGAGGGCAGACACTGTCTTCACGAACCATACCACATGCAAGCACCTCATCTCCGGAACGCATGCATTGGGAAAGAGACGGAGGCCAAGCGCCTCCACATGGAGCCGGCACATGCTACCGCTCGCCTCATAGACAAAGTAGCAAAGAACGGAGCTCAGACTCGCATAGGCACCAGAGAAGGTATCTGAGCAGCACAGGAGCAGTTGAACGGTCAAGGAATGCCACAGGTCACATAGGGCCATGGTTTCCTGGAAGGTCCAGCTATGGGGGGCACCAGGCAATCTGGGTCATGGGAGCCCTGGGGCAGCACTGCTGGCCATGGTCCAGCAGGCAGAGGTTCTGAGCAGTAAGGAAAGAGGGGCCCCATGATCCCATGTGGGCTGGGGAGGGAACCAGGGGAGCTCCAAGGGCACGCGATAAGACCGCAGGCCGCAACAAGGCACGGGTAGCGAGCAATGCATGGGGAACAAACCCAAAATAGCTGCAGGAACCGAGCACACAGAATGCCCAGCAAGCACTGATAGCAGGGAGGTGATGACAACAGGCAACCAGCTGCGGAACGCACTGACAGGAACGCAGGTGCACCCAGGGGAGGGGTGCTGTTTGTTGGAACACACCGGCCAGCAGGTGAGTGCAACTGGCACGAAGAGCCCAGGGAAGGCCCCACCAGCACAACTGAGTATCCCCCATCCAGCTGGCAGCGGGGCGGCCAGGCGAGGGCGGCCAATAAAGGCACACTGGGGTCTGTCCCACAGGTGCGTGGGTGGGACACGAAGCTTGGGCGGGCCCAGGACATGGGCAAGAGTGCCTGGCACCGGACTCCACGGGCACCCTCCACCATGGACGCAGGCCAGAGGGCCGCATGTGGCATGTTCCTGAACCTAACCACCAAGCTGCTCCTCCTGGCCATCCACATTAGGGGGTGCCTTGCTAGGACCACTGTTGCTGCCTGGCACGCCCAATACAGGCGCAGGTGCTCCCAGGCCAGGATCAGGGCCCTACGGGCATCTGGGGTGTAACAACGGGCCCTGCGCCTCGCCCATGGCTGCTCAGCTGTCCTCCGAGAGGCAGCCAGCCAGCACAACTGGTGCCGGGCGGCCATGGGGTACAGCTCACTATGCCCACACAAAGGCAGCTCTGGGTAACGCACCGGGCACAGGAATGATGGGCCAGGGCCCTGGCATGGTGGGACAATGCAGCATGGAGGGCACACTTCCGCATGGACAGGCAGTCCCTATTGCAGCTCACAGAGTTGGTGGAACCCTGGCTAGAGCGACTGCACACCCCCATGCGTGCCCCCATACCAGTGGTCCAGCGCGTGGCCATAGCAGTCTGAGCACTGGCAACACCATATTCCTGCCAGTCCGTGGCTCAGCACTTCGGTGTGGGAGTGAGCACCGTCCATCATGGGCATCCTCTGGGACTTCTGTGAGACCATGGAGGCCGTGCTACTGGACCAAGTGATCCAGCTGGTGGACCAGGAGGTCGTGGTGGCAGGCTTCGGGGCTGGAGGGTTCCCCAACTGTCTGGGGGCTGTGGATGGTACCCACATCAAGTTCCTCGAGCCCCCCAGTGTAGATGGTGGAGAGTACATCAACAGGCACGAATATCATTCCTTGCAGCTCCAGGCGGTTGTGGATCACCGGAGCCGGTTCACTGACATCTTCACTGGACACTCCGGTCACAGCCACGATGCCCGTATCCTTGCCATCTCATCTCTCTATGCCCCGATATACCGGGGGGACTATGCAAACATGGAGATGAGCAGGATCGAGGGGATACTGATGCCCCCTTGCATCCTGGGGGACCCGGCCTACCTGCTCCTCCGCTGGCTCATGAAGGCATACCTGGTCCCTAGGAGGCACTGTGGAGTCGCTGTTCAACTCCTGGCTGTGTACCTCAAGGACCGTGGCCGAGAGGGCCTTCAGTGCCCTCAAGCAATGCTGGAGGTGCCTTGCCGGCCGCCTGGACTTCACTGTGGAGACCTTGGTCCTCGTGATCAGTGCCTGCTGTGTCCTGCACAACATCTACAAGACCGATAGGGCTGCCCTGGCGTTCCCCGTGCCCCAGCGGCCACCAGGACCCATGCTGCTCTATGTGAATGCAGAGAACCCTCGGGAATACCGCTATTCTAAGCAGATCTGTGCTGCCCTGGCGAGGCATATAGCCAGTGAGCCCAGGGCCTGAGTGCGTTGGGCCAGTCCCCGCAGGCTGCCACAGGCCACCCCAGGTCCCCGGGTCCCCACCCAGTCTGCACAGACAGGTCACATCACCAGCAATCCCAGCACCTGTGCCCACCCACAGCCATGTGGGGACCTCCCCACAGCAGGTCCCACCTGTCTCTGGCCCACAGCCAAGCCGATCCCCTGCCCCCTTCCTGTTACCATGAAGCAGACAATAAAACTGTTGTTGTAGCTATACCTTGTGTTTGTTTATTGTCCATACAGTGCCACCTGTGCCCTACCCCCCTACCCCTTCCCCCCTTCCTGCTCCCTGACCCACCCTACCTCCCCCTCCCCTGTCCCCTGTCCCCCCAACCCTGCTGCTCCTTGGCCCCCCCACCCCCACCACCTCCTCCCCCCTCCTAATCCTCCCCCCTGCTTCGCTTGCCCTCCACTCTCCTCTCCCTTCCATCTTGCTCCGTCCTGCCACGTTCCCCTGTTGCTGTGTGCCCTCTAAATCTCCCTCCCCGGTCTGTGTGTTGCGCGTTGCCTGCCAGCGACGCTGCATGCTCTTGCCACGGCTGGGGATCATTCGTTATGATTCCGCCTGGTGGTTGCCGTTCAGTTGTTACGTTTGGCGGTTTCCCAGTGGGAATCGCTTTCACCACGCTTCTGGGGATGGTCCCGTCTCGACCTCTGGAACCGTGGTTGGCTTTGGCCCCTCTGGGTGTTTGACCATGGCGAACATCTGGATGCCGCTGATCAGACGTTCACAGCTCTTTGGCTGCACCGCGGGATTGACCAAGGTTCACTGTGGCTGACCATGGTATCGTCACGTCTGAAATTACCCATAGAGAGCTTCTTACCAAATTATCAAATTGAGATGCAAGCTCAAAGGGGAGCCTGGAAAAAGATTCCATTTCTCCAGAGTTTATGTCCCTGCCCCTTGGGAAAGGTGGAAGATCTTATCCATTTTTATGGAATTGCTCTTTATCCCTAGATGTGAGGGAAAGATATTTGCTGCCATTAACGGGGAAACTTGGTTCTTTTAATAATTTTGAAAACACAATTTAGATCTTACAGAACAATTCTGTTAGAGTGTTGAATGCCCTTGTATTTTCAAATGATTACAGGAACCCAGTGCATGATCTAACGAGTAAGAGCTCAAGATGCTTGAATATAATCTGATTCCATCTATGGGAATAATAATTTATTTATTTATTTATTTATTTATTGTATTTAATTGATGTTCTTTTTTAATCTGAATGTTATTTTTTATCTGTATAGAATTGTTTTGGGATTTTTTATTATGATTATTTGGCTGTTGCCGTTAATAAATATTCATTCATTACAATTACAGGTCATGGAGGTGTGACTTATCTCCTGCTAACTACTCCCAGCTACCAGTAGCCAGGGGTTTAAGCCCCAACCAGTAAGCATTTATGGCTCTATCCTCTAAGAATGTATCTAGTTTCCATTTGAAGCTAGTTATGCTTCTGTCTTTCACTGCCTCCTCTGGCAACGAGTTCCACAACTGTATTGTCCGCTGAGTGAAAAAGTATTTTCTTTTGTTTGTTTTAAATCTGCTGTCATTTAACTTCAGAGATTGTCCCCTTGTTCTCTTATTGTGAGGAAAGGGCAAACAACCGTTTCCAATTTACTTTTTCCACACCACTCATGTTTTTATATATGTCTATCATATCCCCCCCTTAATTGCCTCTTATCCAAGCTAAACAGCCCTAACCTGTTGAGTCTCTCCTCATATGGAAGTCAAACCATCCCTCTGTTATCCTTTTTGCACTTTTTTGAATTTTTTCCAATTCTATCTTTCCTGAGATGAGGCGACCAGAACTTCATACAATATTCAAGGTTGGGTCATACCAAAGATTTATACAGTGGCATTATGATTAGTTTCCATTTTATTTTCTATTCTTTTTGCTATAATGCCTACCATCTGGGTTTGCCTTTTTGACTGCTGCTGCACACTGAGCTGATGTCTTCAAGGAACTATCCACAATGACTCCAAGATCCTTCTCCTAAGATTACACATAGATTTGAACCTAACAGTGTGTATATCGAGTGAGGATTATTTTTCCCTATGTGCATTACATCGCCCTATGTACATCACCCTATGTGATGTGATGAACATCGGTGATGTATATAGGATTGTACATCACTCTATGTACATTGTATGTACATTGTACAATGTACATAGGGTGATGTACATTGTAATGTACATAGGGTGTACACCCAATGTACATACATACACCCAATGTACATAGGGTGATGTACATGTATATTGTATGTACATCACAAAGAGTGATGTACATACAAACAGCGGGGTGCCTCGAGGGTCAGTACTTGGTTTAACATATTCATTAATGATCTGGGAAAAGGAGTAAAGAGTTTCCAATATTACCAGAAATTACAGAAATGCAATAATAATGGACATTACTGAAAATTACCGAAAATTACTGAAATGGCAGAAAATAGGAGAAAAATCACAAAAAAATGTCAAAAATGCTGATGTCAATGGATTTCCCCCTTGCATGAATGAAGGCAAAAAAGCTGTTTCAGCTGGAAACAGCACTCAGAGATTTTTCGTTTCAGCTCTACTACTTAGTTTGCTCAGGAGACTCTGGTGAGGGACTTTGTCAAAAGCTTTTTGAAAATCCATTATCAGCTGGATCACCCCTATCCACATGCTTATTAACAATCTCCAAATTCTAATAGATTAGTGAGGAATTACTTCCCTTTGGTAAAGCCATGCTGGTTTTTACCCATCAAATCATGCTTGTCAATATACCTAGTAATTCTGTTTTTAACAGTGGTCTCCATTGTTAAATCCTCTCTCAGCCTATGTAGCATTTGAGGCACGTTGTGGACATTCTGGGTGTAGGAGGCATTCTAGGAAGCCTTGAGTTCCATCATTCCCCAGCTAAGTAATGGCTCCTAGTGGGTATAAATTACTACCAGGCAGTATAAATTATTACAACTCAAAGATGCTTGTAACTTACTGTGGCCAGTACCATCTTCCCACAGGATCCGCTGCCCCAATGCCCCTCCAGATTCTGCATTAAGCAGATCTGAACCAGACACAAGAATCTTGTCTACGGAGTCCAGCTGCAAAGTCTGGAATGCTTCTTCTAGTTCATTATATTGAACCTGGCCCCTATTCACAACAGTTCTCCTTAATGATTTATAATGACCAGTCCTATTGCTGCTGCCCAGCTTTCTCTATAAAATCAGAAGGGTTTGGGGGTTAAAGCACATTGTTGCTTTTGTAGGCAGAACAGCCTAACCCTCCACCCCATAATGCAAAGCACATTTCTGCGCTCAGTATATAAAGTTGGTGGTAAGCTACAGGCTGCTGCCAATTAACAACAACCGAGAAAGCCTGAGATGCTAACTGCGGTTCATACCGTGTCTGAAAGACTCTCAATGCCTCGGGAACCCCCTCCAGTGCTTTACTTCATACTGGGAGATCTTGTCCCTCAGTTAGAAGAATACTCTATGCCCCGTTCTCCCTTGCTTCCCCGCAGCCCAGATTTCCTCATATGATCTCCAGGAAGCCTCTCACAGCTTCTGTTTTGCTTTATTTACAGAGCCTTTCTTTCACATCCAGGGCTCATCACATTTGCTTGAAGTTTTGGCAGAAAATATTCAGCAGATGCTGGAAAACAAAAGTTACTGTGCATGAAAAACAACTGAAGGCTTGCACGCTGAATGCAAACATGATTCTGATTCATCCTAATCCTGTGTCCTGTGTCCCCTTTACGCCCATTACTGCAGATCTAACAGTCCCTTGGGGAATGGTCCCAGTGCACAGGGCTCCCAAGCATTCACTGCACATAAACCCAGCCACTTGGGCATTCCTTTGCCCTTTATCATACCCTTGCTGTGTAGATTCTTTTTAAGGCCGTTTGTACACAAATGGAGGTGTGGGGATGGGTGTTCTGGCACGGTGGGTGGAGGCAGGTGAGTGTCCCTTTACACGAACACCCCACACACATACACACACCTCCACCCATCTCAACCCATGGAGCCTCCTCCATTTTTGCAGAGGGCTTCGTTGGTGGAGATGGGTGGATGTTGCATGGGAATGTGCATGCATCCCCACCCATTGCCCGCGGTGTTCACACAGATGAACACTGAGTGCACATCCAACTCCCCCGCCCACTGCCAGCCATTTCCACGAACGCTCCCACCGGGGGAACACCCTCCCGCACACTAGGGCTGAAGGTGCAGCAGCTTTTACCACATCACGATTCCATTCCGCCATTTCGGAATTGCCCGCACCACACCGCGGCTTTTCTGCCAACATTCCACTAATTCCGCCGGCATTCTGCAAATTTGGAAACTATCAGGAAAATTGCAGGCTTGTCGGAAACCATCGGAAAACCACTGTTCTGCTATTTTGTGGCACTGGCAGAATGGTGGAAGTAGCAAAAATGGCATGTTTCCGCTATTTGTGAAGCCTGTGGAAGTAGCGGAATGAAATTAGTGGAACTGCGGAAGTAGCGGAATGAAACTAGCGGAATGAAAGCCTCTGCCACGCCGTACCACTAATTGCAGAAACGCTGTTTCTGGCGGAAATAGCTACCGCTGCGACTTTCCGCTACAGCCCTACCGCACACCCAGCGAGGGGGGGGGGCAGCCATGTGAAAACACCCTAACTCCCAGGACAGCTAGGCAATGGAATAATTTGCAAAGGAAGCTGGTGGAGGCCCTGCCAGAAGTGTCACTAGATTCCCACCTAGAATTGGACTTGGGCCAAGTGGTGGGGCTTCTTGACATCTTTCTGATGTGGCCCCACCCTCTGCAGATCATCATGATGCCATAATGCTCAATAGGGAGCATGGCCACATCAAAAAGAGGCAGAGTCCCCTTGCCCCACCCTCTTTCCAACATGACCCGCTCCTTTGGGGAGTATTGTGACAGCATGGTGCTCCCAAGGGCCAAGACCATAGCAACATCTGGGGAGGGGATGCTACCCTTGACCCCTTCATGTTCACCATGGGTCCCAGATCTCAACACCCTTGAAATTTCCCCACTTCTGCTGTGCTGGACCAGGGCTGGAGCAGCTCCAGCATCAAAAGCAACAGGGAAGGCAGGTTCTGCTGGAGAGGTCCAGGCCTCTGCCTCAGATATCTAGGGCCTCAGCCCCCTCAGCCACAGGAGCTAGTAACATCCCTCCACAAGCCTTTAAAAATAGGGTAGATGGACGTCTCTCATGGATGCTGTAGGTACAGTGGGTCCAACTTAATGGTGGGAGGCTGGACTAGATAACCTTTGGGTTTCCTCCAGCGCTATGATTCTATGATAGTTTTGGGAGCATTGCACAGAAAGCCTGAGACTCCCCATGTTCCTTCTCCCTCTGCACAGCTGAGAGGCAGCATTTCCACAGAAGCTATAGCCTAGTGCATCCACAGGGTGGGTCAGAAGAGTCTTAGTCATACACTACAATTTGCATAGGACAGTTACAGAGGGGATGGCAGCTTGCATATACTACACCTTTCCATGGTCACTTTCAGCTTGCGTTGGGCACTTCCCAGCCAATATGTGTCTCCCTGGCCTGATGCTTTTAACATGATGTCACCTCAAACACCACTTCTTAGAAGGCATTAGCAACAGCCTAATACCAGGGCTGTGTTTGAAAAGTTGGAGTTATGAGCCTGTCAGCATTTCCATCACAAACCCTGATTAATATTTTTTTTGCAGGCTGGGTGGGTTAGGGTTAGAAGTTGTCATTCCAGATGTGAATTTTTGTTTTAATTACTTTTTTAAAAAAAATTAAAAAGAGCTTTAAATCCTCTAACTTTGTGTTTCTCCTTTCAAAGCAAAGGAAATACATGCCGTCTGGCTCAGCTTTGGTTTTGCTACATAGTTTTAAATGCTGCTTGCCAGGCCCTGCACCAGAAATACATTAATTTGCACTAGGGCTCATTTCATCTCCTAGGCTCACCCAGTTAGAGCCAACATATCTTAATAGGTAAGGTGTTGGCCAGGGAGACCAGAGTTCAGATCCCTAGTGTTCTTATAATTTCAACTGGGTGAACCAGCTTCCTACCAACCAGATTCTTGACTTGGGCATAGCAACATGCTGATTATGCTGATAGTGGCATTGCACTGAGACATCATGGCATGGCAATTGGTTTGTGTTTCCCACAGCAGAAGCTGAAAAAAAGGGTTAATGTAGCGCCACTCTAAGTCCAGATCAACCCAGTGGCCCATCTAAAGGAAGGTGCAGAGGTCCACCCAAAGCACCAATTCCCAATATTTTTTGCCAGTGTGAATGCATTTTGAGACTTAACTATAATCCCACATAACCCCAGATAGCAATACAGATATTTAAAGTATATGAGATATCAATAAGGATCACAAATGCATCTGTGAGGGTATGACTCCTAGAGGTCATAATCCAGAGTTTGAGAAGCTGTGAACTAGATATCCAATCTCTGAATCTCTAATCTCTGAGAATCTACAGGCACTCCTGAAAGCCAGCAAAGCCTAGTGCATGAGGTGCTGGATTTGTATCTGGGAGACCTGGGCGTAGGGCGTAGGGCTGAAGCAGTAACTCCTTTTTCTGCTCCACTATTGCCCACGACTTTCCGCAGCTTTTCCACTGGCATTTTGCTAATTCCACCAGCATGCCACTAATTCAGAAACTGTCGGAACAATCTTGGAAACTGTCGGAACAAACATTGTTCCGCAACTTCACTGTGCTGGTGGAAATTGTGAAAGATCTAAACTATCATAACAAACATTGTGCTGCTATTTTTGCAGCCGGTGGAAGTAGTGAAATGAAAGTAGTGAAACAGAGGAAGTAGAGGAATGAAAGTAGCAGAATGAACATCTCTATCGCATTGCGCTGCTCATTGTGGAAGAGCTTTTTCCGTCGGAAAAAGCTACCGCAGCTGCTTGCCATTTCAGCCCTACCTGAGCGCAAATCCGTCTTAGTCATAAATTCACTGGGTGACCTTGGGTAAATCACTGTCGCTAAATCTCAGTTGGACATCTGTGAAATAGGGATAATATTGACCTACCTTTCAGTGTTGTTCTGAGCGTGGACTAGATAAGGATTGTAAAGCACTAAGTAAATTAATAATACTAATAACAAAAGGCCATTGTGAAATAAAGTGTTCCCCAGAAATTATTCTTTCTGTTCTCCATTGACTAGTTTTTGCTTTATATCCTGAAAGGGTAGAGCTTTTATTTCGATTGTTTAAATTATTCTAGCTGGCATCACTATAGCTGCTAAACTCCTTGCTTCAGTCTTATCTTGTGTCAATGAGTAATCAGGATGGTCTATTGCACAGTTGAATAGTCAGATAAGAAAAATACCGGAAGCCTCATTGCTTGAATTATTGAAAAGTAGATTTGTCAATTGTAGTAACAAAAGTCCTGCTCTTGGGGAAGGATGAATTAAACTGAACATACCCATTCTTTGCCATGTCCAATATTTAGTGGATTTAACAGGAGAACTGGGAACTATGACTCTGATGTTCACGTCTTGAAACTATCACGTCCAAGTAACCTTGCCATGACTCTCTCACCTTTACCATGTTCTAAGTCAGGTATACTACACTCACCATACCGACCTAATATTCTTAAGTGCATCACAGAAGCCAAGCAAGCATGGTATATAAACATTCAATGCTATTATCATTATGGTTACCTCTTGGGGAAGAGTTTGCAACTCTTTGTTAATTAAAGATGGCAAAGAACTCTAAGACTCTTCGATGAAAGGGGTTAGAGGTAAAAATCAGTCTGTGTACGATAAGGTAGGCATAATGAAAGGTTTCACTCTCCACCAAAAAAAAGGAAAGAAAAGCAAGCAGCAGATTTGCTTCCAAATTATACCATTTCTTGTGGATCTTGTGCCCATCAGATCCCTGCTGGATTCCTCCTCCATTAGTCGCATGCCAAAAGAGAACAGAAGGAAAAGGTCCCAGCTTCAGTCTCTCCCCTGGCTGCAGCTTTGAAGGATAATTACCAGGCCGTGGATTCAGAAGATGAGAGATGGGCCCCGCGCTCAGTGAAGATAGAAAACAAAAACACCAGGGTTTGCTGCAGCTGTTTGCTGAGATTTGGGAGGCTGGAGGAGGGGAGGGAGTTAGTTCTCCTTTTATTGCTGCCTTTTCACTTGAAAATCTGCCTGGCAGCATTTCAACCCAGACGTAGAGAGATTTTTGTGTTGCCAGGGAAAGAGTTGCAAATAATTCTCCAATTAAAGCTGACTCAAAATCAAACTTGGTATCAGCGTTTTTCAATCAGGCCGTATGTGCATGCTCAAGTGCCTGGGAGTCAGCTTGGAGTGGTTGCATCTGTGTCTGGGAGTCCGCCATTCACTGCAGTGCCATGGGCAGATGAGGACGAGCTGGAAGCTGGCATGCTAGACAAGGCGCCATCAAGCACTTCAGCATTTCATTTTCTCTTTCAACCGCCTCCTGATTTTTGAACCCTTCTCAGAAGCTTGGAAATGGAACTTGCTCCCCGTCCACTTTGGTCTCTTTTCTTTCAGTAAACTGAGTGCTGATGAGAGTTTCTAAGGGGACTGCTAACATTTGTGTCCCATTCTCAATTCTTTCAACCAACCAGTCATCATTTGGGGCCTTTTTTTTTTCCTGCTAGGCAAGCCTGGATTTCATTTCCCTCTGTGAATCTAGTAGCCCTACAGCTTGGGCAGTTTTAGACGTTGCAGCTTTTTCCTGGACTTCAGAAGTCCAGGGTCGGCAAACTCCCATGGGGGGGGGGGGGGCGGGATTTAGATGCTCACCCCCTGACCAGAAGTTTCCCAGACACCATTGTAAAAAGCATCACTGAGTAACTCCTGCATGTTTTGAGACCCGGACTTGTAAGACCTCAGCTATCGGGGTTTTACAAGTCTGGGTCTCTAAACGTGCGGCAGTCACTCATCATCACCACTGTTTACAATGGCGCCCGGGAGACGTCCAGTTGGGGGGTGGGCGTCTAAACCTCTCCAGCGGGAGTTTGCCAACCCTAGACTTTTGGAATTTGGGAAGCTGCAAAGTCTGAAAACACCCCTTGTTCCTCCAGTACGCACCAGTATTCTCAAGGATCACAGTTCTTGCCTTATGCTTAGGCCAGCAAAGGGATTTTCATTGAACAGAGTCAGTATCATGGTCTTCATACTTTCTGCCTCAAACTTAGGTTCTACTACCCCATTATGTCAGCTGGGCCATCTTCTCCATGTACCTGAGAACATAACAGCTAGGAATTGCCATGCTGGGTCAGAGCAATAGTCCATCCTGTTTCTGACAGTAGCCAGCCACTACTGGATGCCCTGAGAAGTGTGCCTAAGAAGCAAAAGAGCAGTTTTGGAGTGATCAGTCCTCTGTCATTCATTCTCAGATTCAGAAAATGAGTGGTTTAGGGAGATCCAGAGCATGAGTTTGCAGTGCACCCTTTCCTCATCTTGGCTATTGATGGCTATAATTAAGTCCCTTGTACATCCCAGCAGGGACAGAATTTTAACCTCCACAGACTCAGCCCTGAATTTAGGCCTTATACTGGTCTGAGTGTATCCCCCCTGTGCCCACTGGCTTCAGTGGGTGAACTTGTATTATACTAATAATAAGGATGATAATGAATTTCCCCCCATATTGGGTGCAGATTTTAGTAACAGCTGGGGGCCACACTTAGCCAACCAGCTGCAATGTGCTCCACAGTGTCTGTGATGCACAGGGTCTTACAGACAATTCTGTGTCCAAAATAACAATCTTCTGGGCATGACTGATCAATCTTCTTGAAGGTTTGAGATGTATTATTTATTTTGAATTTATATCATGCCTTTTTCCAAAAGGACGCAGGGTGACTTACAAAAAACAAAAAGCACAAAATCAAAATTCAAATAAATCACTTGAACCCCATCTAAACACACAAGCCTCAAACCTCCCACCCTACCTATCACCCCACAGTACAATGAAACTTTTTTTACAAAAACAACCCCACCATAATTATTAACACACCACCTCATTCATCATCACCAACTCGCCCATCCCACTCCCTTACCTCTCACCCAAGGGAGTTCCCACTTCCTCAGATTCCCCCTATGCTCAACCTCCCTCTCACAGGGGGCATGGTATACCCAGGCCCATATCTTCCAACATTTCAAGTAGATAAAGAGAGACAAGCCCCCGCCACACTCTGCCAATAAGCTTCATCTCTAATAAGCTCTGCCCCTTCACACACCTTTACCTGTGTATACGCACCGCCCAACATTCCAAGTGCAAAAAGGACAGAGATTCTCCTGCTTAACACTCCACTTAGTTTCTTTTTGTCCCATCATCTCCCAATTGTCCTCTCAAGTGCTTTACTGGGAGGCAATCAGGAAAGAGGTGCCTGAGGCTTCAATACTGCTTTTTGTCTCTCTCTCCTGAAAGAGGGACTTTGACCCCTTGAAAGAGGGACAGTGGGATTCAGCACCCAACGAGGGACTGTTCTTCCTAAGTAGGGACTGTTGGGGAGGTCTTCTAACCCCTAACCTTATCTGCTCTCACCCCATCCTCCATATTTCTAATATCTCCAGTGTTAAAGGAGATGCCCTTAGCCTGGTAGTAAAGATTTTGCTGCCAGATCTCCGCAAAAACATTACAAGCCACTGAAGCCACTGAAGCCAGTGGGCACAGGGGATACATTCAGACCAGTATAAGGCCTAAATTCAGGGCTGAGTCTGTGGAGGTTAAAATTCTGTCCCTGCTGGAATGTACAAGGGACTCAAATATAGCCATCAATAGCCAAGATGAGGAAAGGGTGCACTGCAAACTCATGCTCTGGATATCCCTAACCTCTCCTTTCCAAATATGAAAAGCCTTGGATAGGAGATGTTTGGAGGATCCCTCATGTCCTCTGTCTTGAGAGATAATGCAGATAAGGTATGGGGTTAGCAAGGAAGAGAGAGGGGGTGAAATGGAATGAACAGGATGGTTTGGGAGTAGTAAGCAAGAGGGAAAGAGGACAAGGTGGGATGATTGGTTGGGATGGGACAGTTTCTTTTGACAGACAAGTAGAAGAGATGGGTTCTATTAGGCTGCCTGGCTAGATGATGTCGTAGGGCTTACTTTTCCCTTGTAACATTAGTTTGGGTTGAGGTGGATAGGTTAGGGATAAGATGAGCAGGAAGCCTGATACTAGCACACAGATCCCCCTTCTGCTGCTGTGTAGGATTTCACCTAATGGCAATTTTAAATGAAGCAGTAAATAAAACAACAGCTGGGGGAGGCTCAGACTTCACACCAACATTACTCTCCCTGGATGTTTTTCTGCAACTGATCTATTCCCAGGAGGAGAGTGAGAATGTCTGTCAGCGAATGACCCCGCATGGCAGCTCTGTGTATGGGTGATCAGCTTTGATGAATGCAAGTCCCAATGGGGAAAACAAGCACCAGCTTATGTCAGGGAAGGGTGAGTAATTCCATTTGCATTGCATCTTTCTTCTGTGATGGAGGGAAGATACTCAGCCATTGAGAACGGTGGCTGCCCCGTAAGGGTTTGCTGATTTATCTAAGTATTTTTCCATAGCTGTACAAGTAGGAGAACACAGAGCGATGGGAGCTCCCATGAGAAGGTGGTAAACTCCTTGCAGTCTTGTTGCACTGACATTTCAGTTCAGCTCACAGCCTCACAAGAAATCCAGAATGGGCTGCACTCAAATAAGCGATGCCCCATTCATCAGCATGCCAGCAACCCAGGAACGCTACAGGTAGGGGCCCATGTTCACGGTATTTTTCCCCAATGCCAACAATGGGGGAAACGCAATGAGCATGGGTCACTGGCTGTAGGTCTCCAGAACCTGGCAGGTTCATGGGTGGCCTGGCAGGGCTGAAATAAAGACCCCAGAATTCGCAAGTGAGGTTGGATGGGAAGAAGAGGATTAGGGAATCAAGACACCAGCTATCGGGGAGCAGTTCCAAAATCTACTGAAGTCAGTGAAGACATTTTATATTGACTGATACAGAGGGTTTTGAATGAAGTTCTTACTGATGGGAGTAGTAGAGATATAGTAGTAGTAGTAGTCGTCGTCGTCACAGTAAGTGGTGGTGGTATCAACCCTATAATAGAGGGGAGGACAAAGTCCCCAACCTCAACAGCCATGACCAAAACCTTCATATGGCTGATAGCTACGAGACACCCACACATGTGCATACAAAACCTCTCTTACCTTGTGATTGGCTGGCAGAGCTGATGCTCTGTGGTCCTGACTGCTGAGATTCGGAAGAGCAGCTGCAATTCAGCAGCTGAGACCAGGGGCATAGCTTATCATGGGGAGAGGAGGGACATTTGTCCTGGGACCCAAGCTGGTAGGGAGGCACAAATCCTGTCCTGTTGTGGCATGGCCGGGCGGAGCCTGAGCTGATCAGAAGCAGAAGCACCTGCAACGTGCAGCGTTTGTACGGCCCACCTGACAAGCAGTGCAGGACGGAGCAAGCACTGGCAGTGGCATGAGGCAGGCACGGCAGTGCAGCTGCAGCCTCCAGGGCTCAGACACAGCAAACGGAGGGAGGGAGAGGCGCTGCGAGGAGGAAGAAGGGGGGAGAGAGGGACAGAGGAGAGGATGGTGATGGGGGGCACAAGTCCATTTCTTGCACCTGGACCCATTCCAACCTAGCGATGTCCCTGGCTGAGACTTAGCGCAATGAAGTAAGATACAGCACCATTAATGCAGCTCTGGGCTCAGGGTGATCTCTGGCCAAAAGCCACACCAGAACTGCCCATGCTGGTACAATATATAAATCACTTTATTTCCATTTTCCATGGGTTACACACCGCAAAGTGAAGACAAAGTAGTTCAGATGACAGCTTGACAACATTCTTTGAGTGAGAATATTTACACATGATAAACGGTATCAATGTAAATGACATCATCTGTGCTGTTTTGTTCCATCTCTTACATTTGGGACCAACGCGCCAACCACACTCTCTCTGGACATGGCAGAATGCCATTGACAGTGAGTGTTTTTACACACACATTTCTCCTGCATGTTTGCTGTTACATCTTGAACTTTCTGTGTGTCCAAATCATTCACCCAGATCTTAAACATCCAGCTCTTTGAACTTCTGCGTAGAACTTCTCCCAGAACGTTTGTGTTTAAAAAGTTCTCCTGGTAAACTGCTTTGCTCCAGGCGGCTGTGGTCACTTGGTTTCCATGGCAGCCCTTCACGTCTACAGCTGCGGCTACTTTAGGCTACCTCAGGGCAGTGTGTGTGTGAAAAATGCATCTGGAACTTACTTGTGGACTTGTAAACCCAGAAGACTGAAAAATCCAGAACTTTAAGGTGTGTGTAAAAGTGCCCAGTGTTGGTGCAAATCACTTAAAAATGAGAATTTTTTGACACGTGTACACTTTCTTTAGATCTATTGAATCATTCCAGTCAATTGACTCCAAGCATTCAAAATAACTGGGTGAGAAAGAAGGGTAGTTGGCTGCATCGCTGCTGATGACATAATGGCCCCAATAGAGAGTGGCCTGAGGCCTCCACCTGAGCCGCATCAGTTGGTAACATTGGGATTCCAAAATTTTGAGGGAAACAATGCGAGAGCTTGAAAAATGTGAATATCCTCAACGGCTAGGTCCAGAGATTATCAATATTTTGACATATATCATTCCACCATGGGAATTGAATAATTTAGGAGGAAAGAAGGATCAAACAGTTGGGACACACACATTTATTTGATGCTATACAGATGTAGGTTAGTATTGTGGTTAATAATAATAACTATAGATCATAAAAAGTCAGGATTATGGCTCCCAGGTGCATGCATAAGAAATAACTATATAATTAATCACACAAGCACACATACAAATAAATACCAGCTATGTAACACCCAAACCAAGGTCCGTCTGCCTGGCCTGTCTGTCTGCCCCTTTCTCAAGGATCCATCACAAATGGGTTTCCGTTACCCAATTACCTCAAGTTTGATCCCCCATGGATCTCCTCCATGATCCCCCGTGAAGATTCCATCCCCATCCCTACCCCCACGGTATCGCTGCCACTATCAATCTTGCTATGGGAAGATGACACAGATAGGTCCTTCTCTCACCCAATTCTTTGGGGGGAAATCCATGGGGGTGTGGGGCTTGCCAGGGCTCACCTCTGGTAATTAAATTCAAAGGAGGGTTGAGCCCCAGAAAATGTTTCCAGTAGGAGGGTGCACCCCAAAATATGGCAGACCAGAAAAAGGCCAATAGTCCTCATTTGGGGGTTGGAAATGAAACCCAGAAAAAAACTGGATGGTTTATTTGGCTTTGATTAATCACTTTCCTGCCTCAACCCCTGTACTGGACATCATATAGATTAAATCACAAGAACTCCTTGTTTTATATTCAGCTGTAGAGGGAAGCAGGTTAGTCCAGTGGCTGGGTTGCTAACTGGAGAATAGATTCATTTCCCTACTCTGACAAGCTTGGCCTGGGAGGTGTGACTTCTGCGGCAGGCTGGAGCCTTGGCAATTCATTTTTTACTGGGGGTAACTCCTTCAATGTCAGTTGACTTTTCACCATTTTGTCTTGAGTTCCTAAATGTACTTCCAAATGTGTCTCAAATGGAGTTCTGGGTCATCTTGGATTTCCACAGAGTTTTCCATGGAAATTTGTGTATTAGGGGGGGAAATAAATGCACCCATTACTGATACAAAGAAAAATGGGAGGAAAAACCCAGATACACATTTTTTTAAAAATCAAGGAAAAGGAAATGGTTCCAAAATAAAATAATCTGTTGCAGCCTGGGATCTGACCTGATCTTCTCCATCTAAACGTTAGTCAATCCCATGGGCTATCAGTCTCAGACTCACCCTACTGCATCCATACTTGTTGCTAGCTCACCCGTTAGGGAGATTGGGGGGTGGGAGAATGAATGGTTCAGCATTCCAGGAATACCAGGAATACCCCCACCACCACCTTAGTTCTAACCTCCCACCCGCAAGAACACACATTTCCTCTCCCTTCTCTCCTCTCCCTGTTTGCTTCCCAGAGGAGGCGATGATGTGTGCCACAAGGAAAGGGAAAAGGAATGTGAGATTTGGCCAGGAAACAGCATGACTGCATGCCCACCCTTCCAGGCTCCCTTCCCACTGGCATTTGTTCAGAAGAGAGGTTCCATCATTGTGCTAAATGTCCATAATGGTATAAAACATGTTCTCATTGACTGTCTCTCCTTTAATGCTGTGTAGTAGGGGTGTGCATTTCGTTTTCGTACTTATGATAACAAAAATAAAACAAAAAAAAATTCTTTTTTGTTTTTGTAATAATGAAAATGACAAACAATAATAACAAAAACAAAAATGAAATTTTGTTTTTGAAATAATGGGAAAAAACTGAAAAACGTATTTCTGGCTATAACTTTTTTTTTGTTTCTTATTAAATTCTGATTAAACTTAGGGAACTTATTCCCCCCATGGAGGAAACTATGGGTATTTTCAGACGTTACGGGGCCCTTTGGCCCCGTACCGTAACCAACGTCTTCGTTCCCCGCCGGGGTCACCCCTGCACGGCCCAACAGACGTGCCGGGGGGATCCCGGCGGGGAAAGTGGGAGGGGCCGGGGCCACGCGGCGCAACGTGCGGCCGCACGGCCCCGCCCCCTCCACGCACCCCGCCGCCCGCCCTCCGAGGAGACGGGCGGGCGGCGGGGCCAATGCGGCCGCCGCGTCTGGCCGATCGTGCCACGGCCCGGGATCCCGCTGGGGATCCCGGGCCGTGGCACGCGGCCAGATGTTACTTTTTGTTGGCCACAGCCCGCGGTCCATTTGACCACGCTTCCCGGGACCTTCCCCCGGCTAGCTCGGGAAGCGTGGTTCAAATTGACCCCATGTGCAGATTCAGCGTGGCCAACATCTGGCGCATGCTGTGCAGACGTTCAGGGGCCTTTCGCCCCGCCGCGGGGTTCACCGTGGTTCACTGTGGTTCAGCGTGATCTCGTCATGTCTGAAATCACCCTATGTGTTTTAAATTTCAAAAAGATAGAATAATGGGGACTGATGTTAGAAGCAATTGAATGTTGTTATTTTAAGAAAAGCTCCATACACATTCCTGGCTACAACTTCTTTATCTTTCATCCAATTTGCAAGAAACCTGTAAATATTATGTCCCTCCTTAGGTTTAAAAATTCTGCCAAATTTCAGAAAGAAATTTGTGAAATAAAGTGTCGTGATGTTTCAAGCCATTAACTTGAAAATGTATTTCCGGCTGTAACATTTTTATATTCCATCCTGTTTACAAGACATTTCACAGAAATGTATCCCACGCCTTCTCTGTTATCTCTACCAAACTACAGGCCAATTTGATAAAGGAACCCAAGGGGGGGGCGGTAAATGAGGGTTTTTAAATGTTATGAATTTTATTGGTGTTTTAAATATTGTTTTATTTTTGTATGGAAGCTGCCCCGAGATGCTGTATGCATGAGCGGGTGGCAAATAAATGTAACTAACTAAATAAATAAATACATTTTATAAGCAATTGTCCCCTTGAAGACAATTATTCAGATAAACAGCAGCACATGCAGTGCCAGTCAGAGGCAGGCACCTGCCATGGCAGGGGGAGGGAGTATGGGGATCAACCCAACAGACTGACAGACACATTCACTGGCCAATTACTGCATGCTTCCAGCTTTACAGGACCAATCGGTGGTGGTTTCGAGGTAGGCATAGGGGGTGGCCCTGAGGCGGGCATAGAAGGGACATAACTGGGACTTTGTGGATAGCATCCCAGCAAGCAGGAGACATAGACCACTTTCGGACATTCCCTCCAGAATATGCGTGGGGGGATGGGGAGATGTCTGAAAATGATCATAGTTTACATATCCAGGCTGGCCAATTATCATCACAATCAGGGCCGGCCCCAGGGTTTGTGAGGCCATGTGTGATGTCTTGATGTGGGGCCTAATTATGGAAATGTGTAAATTTACATAAAATTTACTCCCTCTGGACAGGAAGGATTACCATACTCTATCCCGCCAAGCGGCCATAGACAAGCATGGCCTCCCAATGCTTTCCCTCCCCATCTCCCCAGCCAAGCATCTACCACCACTCCCCAGGAGTAGTTCCACTGCAGGGGGAGCCGGGCAGGCAGTGAGGCAGGCACAGAGAGACTGATTGCGTCCACTGCCTTACTGGGGGGGAGGGGGGAGGTTAGTCAGCCTGGCCTCCAGGGCCTGTTGCTTCTTGCTGCCTGTGCTGCCTGTGCCTTGTGCACACACATAGTGTGACCAGTCCAGAGGTGCTGCTCTCAAACACACAAGACACCCAAAATGCAGCTAGCCTATTAAGCGCATGATGCCATGAAAAGACATATATATAACCAGTTCAGTTGTGCCCCCATAATCAATTCACACTGAACTCACCCCAAAGCTAGTTCATTTGCGTCCCCGCCACCTTATAATCACTTTGCACTGCCCTCACCCCATAACCAGTTCATTTGCGTCCCTGCCCCCATAATCAATTCACACTGCCCCCCACCCATAACCATTTGATTTATGCCCCCGGGGCAACGTGAATTGATAATATGAGGGGGCACACATGAACTGTCTATGGGGTGTGATTTTAAAGACAGTATTCCAGTTAGCAATAACTTCATTAAGAAGAGCTAGTGAAATAGCAGCCATAATAATCTCAGAACCATATTTGCAGATTTTCCAAGATATAATGGTTATTGCTTTACATCTTAAATTCCTACCTTAGGTAATATAAGTAAGACAGTTGTGAGAATTTTTTTACATTTTTACATGGGCCTCTCCCACCCATGAACATGCAGATTTCTGTGTGTTCATGGGTGGGGGAGCCCCGTGTGAATGACATGGTGCACGCATCCATGGTGAGTGGGAGTGCGTGCACGTCTGCTTAACACGCATCCCCACTCACCCCCCTCTTGTCCCCACACACAGAGCAACTGGGGGGAACGGCAGTTACTCCATGGATGTGGATGAGTGGGGGGTGAGTGGGGATGCGTGTGCAGCCGTGTGCACACCCCACCCACGCACCGATGCCCCCACAGACCCCCACCTGGCAGAGCCATGTAAAAATGGACTGTGAGGAGCCACTTGAAGAAGAACAGAAGGTTGCTACCTTGTAAACAAAGTTCTTCGAGATAGGTCTTAACATTCTCACAAAACCCTAGGGATGGGCGAACGCGGTTCAGAAGTTCATAGTTCAGCCCGAGTTCAGCCTGTTTAGACAACCGAAACCGAAACCGAACATGAACTGATCGAACCGAACTCAATTCCAAATGCCAAAATGACCGAACAGTTCGGTCAGTTCGGATCGCATTCGGGTGAGTTCAGGTGGCTAAAATGATAAAAAATGTGGTGTCACTGGAAGGCCAAACGTGGCAGGGAAGGGGAGTCAGCTGAGGAACAGACTTCCAGGCACCAGGAGTGGAGGGTGGAGAGACTTGGAGTAGCAGTCAGCCTGCCCAATCACCATCCCTTTTCGCCTCAGACCACTGGCTTCGCAGTCTGCGACTGGCCACGGGCTAGGCTGCATGGATCCAATGGGGCTCGAGGTGAGGCGGGCGGAGCAAGAAACAAAACTGATTGCCTCTCCCGTTCCCAACACCTTCTGAGCTAGTCACTAGGGGTGGGAAGTTCGGATCTCCTTATATCCGATACTGCCGGTATTTGGCAGTATCGGGGATAGATCCGATAATTCCTCGTACCGATGTCGATTCTGGCACCGGATTTTTTTATATTGCAGCCATTGAAATCAATGGCCGCAATGTAAAAAACAACAACAAAAAACCACTTTCCCTCCCCCCTCCCAGGCTGCGCAGGTGGAAGGGGGGGACACCCCCCTACCCACCCTGCCAGTCCAGCCTGAATTTTTCTTTTAACCGGCGCCGGACCACCGGACCTGTGGCCTCTGGCCCACCGATGCACCTCTGACTACTATTGCTGGAGGCAACTCTCCTCTGGGTGCCCTCCCGACAGCACTGTGGTATACACACACACCCATCGCCTTTCTACCTGTGCTGTGTGTGTGACGGCAGTGGCAGCAGCATGGCGCGGGTCCGGCTTCAGCGCTGGCTTGTGGCTTCAGCGCTTCACTAGGCCTTCCAGGGAAACCAACCAGGGCAGACAGACAGCGGTGCGGGGCCAGTTTAAAAAAAATCCAGGCTGGGCTGGCAGGGGTGTGTGTGTCCCCCCTTCTACCTGCGCAGCCTGGGAGGGGGAGGGGGGAGGTTTGGGGGTTTTTTTTAATTGATTTCAATAGGGAGGAGGAGGAGGTCGCTGACCCTAGATCTCCGGTGGTGGTGCCTGGCTCCCCAGATGAGGAGCAAGCGGTGGGCTCAGGAGGTGCTGCCAGGTTTGTAAACTTTTTTTTACTTTGAGGACAAGAAAGGCTGTATCAGTTAGAGCAAGCTCACTGGCATGCGGGTAGGAGCGTGGGTGGTGGGCATCAGTCAGGCACAAACAGTGGGCATCAGAGGGTGGCAGCAGATGTCTTCCACAGAGAGAGAGGGTACTGTTGTGTGGGGGGCTCTGGCACGAGCAGCACCCCCATCCAAACATGTGCCAGGCTAGCAAGGGTCTCCACTCTCCAGTTGCCATCCCATTCCCAACGCACTCCCAAATAAGGGCAGGGTCTTTCAAACCAGGGTCACATCTCCCGTTGCCATCCCTAGCACCCAAAGAAGGACAGGATTAGCACGTGCCAGCCAGGACCTTTCTAGTTGCAACCCCTAGCATCTCCTAGCACCCCAAGGAGGGCAGGGTTTGCACGTGTCAGCAGGGTCTCTCCATTGCCATCCCAAGCACCCCAGGGAGGACAGGATTTGCACGTGCCAGCCAGGGCCTTCCTAGTTGCAATCCCTAGCACCCCGAAGGAGGGAGGACTAGAGGCATCATCATAAAATGCATGATATTACTTTGGTGTTCTTAATGTGTTCCCATTTCAGAGAGGAATCGGATGCTGGCCCCAGAACTGGTGCCACTGCCAGGCCAAGGAGGACCCCTAGGCCGAGGTCGCCAATGACATCCCCAGACATCCGGCGGTTAAGGGCAGATGTCTGGAGGTTTTATGACAAGGGCGACGGAGTCGCCACAATCATGCAAGGTAAGACACGGGGACTGGAACAACAGGGAATGAATTGCCCTATGACCTGTTAGGAACAGAAGTCCCCTGCAGAGGGAGATTGGCCACCCCGTCCACCCACTTGTGGAGACAGAATGCAGGCAGGGCATGACAGACCATTGGTCTGACACAGTATGGCACTTCTTATTTTCCTGTCTTTTTATGCTCTTTTTAGTTCTGCCAGAAAAGATTCTGGCTTCAGTGGGAGGGGACCACATCGGGGCTCATCGGCCAAATCGAAAAGCAGCATGGCAGGAGAGTGAGGTGGCAGGCAGAGGACTCTGGTATGGCCGTGTAGCCTCAGTCACAGCACCAGAAAAAGGAGATGAAGGCAACCCAAAAACAACGCCATGTAAGCCCTTCCCCCCCCCCCTCCAGCCCTGATGTGGAGACCCCCAGGCCCCGGGAGAATGCTGAGGCCAAGGTCTTTCGGGCCGAATTGGAGAGGCCCACCTGAGACTTCATGGCCAGCCTGCAGGTAACATCAGCCACCATGGAACAGTTCCAGGTGGTCCAGGTGGAGAGGAAGAAGGTGGAGGTGTACAGTCAGTACATCTCCGTCGAGGTGGAACGCCTGGAAATGTACCACCAGGCGCTCTCCAGGTGGCATCGGGACGTGGAAGGGGCCATGGCATTTGCCGTATCCCATGGCTATGAGCTGGACGAGTCCTGGGTGGTCGGCCCTCAGTCCTCTGCTGAGCCCCAATGGCTCTTGCCTTTCCCCCAAGTCCCGGGGGACAGGCCCAGAGTCTTATAGTTTAATTTATAAGTTTCCTTTGAATGTTTGCTTTTGGTTTCAGAATGTTGTTGTTGTTGTTTTGTTGTTGTTATTTAAATAGTTTTAATAAAAGTTGTTTTATTTCTTGTAACGAGCTTCGTTTTACCTGTCCAAACTTTTATCCCTATGTGCTGAAGTTCTGGCTGGCAGGTGGCAGAATCTCATACAGCTTGTCGATCCCTACCAGAAGCACCTGCCACCCCATGTAGCGTAATTATTAACCCAAAGATGTACTGTGCCAGCAGCAGTGTCTCAACTTGCAGACAGCCCCCCAGAAGGTGCAGGACTTGTGTTTGTGTGGGTGGGTGTGACAGAGAGACAGGCTCCTTGGCAATGGGCAGCAGGCGGTGGGAGCTGGTGGTTGGAGGGGCTTTTATTTACAGCAGCTTCAGTGGGCATCCACGGGTGGGTGCAGAGGAGTAGGTTTTGGGGGTGTGTGTTATGGGTTTGGGGGTCCGCACCGCCACTTTACCGGTTTTGAGTGACTCAGTTTCCCTTGCGCACAGTTCTCTTGAATCAGTTCTCTCTCTGGCTAATTCAAGTGTGCCACAATGAAACTCCTTTGTCACACAAGGGCCTGATCCTTCCCGTTTACAGACTCTTTACTCTCTGGGTTCGCAAGAGCTTGGGGGCTCTTGTAGCTCACTTGTGTTCCAATATTAGACACCGCCACTTCTTCATAAAGTTAAGAAGTAAGTTTATTGATTACATAAACAAGATCGTTGAAACAGAGTGGTAACTAGAAATAAAAGGTAAACATAATGCATTCCTTACTTATACTGGTGGAGTTCCTAAATTAGACATTTTACCCTAGCAAGGTCCAGCAGTTCTGGTTTCTCAGTCATAAAAGGCGAATGACTGGGCTCTGACTTAGAGAGCAATACTGTCTCTCAGTTCATGCTTTCCAGCCTAGTTGGTGGCTGGTCTTTCGTATGCAGATGTTCTCTCGAAGCAGCTTTGCAAGAAGTTCTGTCTCTCTTTGCATCTTACTCTCATTTAAATAGCATTTAGCTTCCTTTGTCTTGGATTTCCCGCCTTTGGGGAATCATGGGTCAGGGCACGTAGTCAACCCAGGCAAACATGAAAGTCAATTTACATCTCAACAGGCTGTCTAGCAAGCAAGATGTTTTCAATACACATCTTGTTATCTCTTTGTATTTCCCGCAGGCTGGTGACATGTGAGAGCCCTAATTCGAGTGGTACAGTTCTCAGAGTCCGAATTTGAGTTTTACAGTTCTCAATGTCAACATTACAAACATGTGGAACCTTTGACATTACATAGTGTACATGTATAGTAACATTAACATTACATACATGTGAAACCCTTGGCACCAGACATTTACCAAACATGTAGTCCCATGTTACACGTGTGTGACCCCATGTTTCTCCGTGACAGGGGGGTCGTCAGACTGGCGTGCGGGCACCAGGATTCTGGATGCAGTGGACTGGAATGCAGCCCCAAGTGACTGGAATTATAGTCCTATAATCTAGTTGATGGTTCTTGGGACTGGCAGCCATGACTGATTCACGGATAGTGGAATGACAGCCTAAAGCCTATGGGGCACACTTCATTCAATCATGCGATAGGTGGTAGCAACAGGTACAGGAACGCACGCAGGCAAGCACATATAATATGTTGTGTTATATTCCATCTCATTATGGTAGGTTTGCTGTGTGGTGGATGTGGGCAATGGGCATTGGGTGCATGAGGACAGATGGGAGTTCTTCCTGATTCTGGCAGGTGGAAGCCAGGGTAGCTAGCTGGATACACCTACCTCTCCCCCTCCAAGCCCCATATCTCTTGTTCTAGCGGGGAGCCTCTGTCTCTTTCTCTCTCTCTGGTCATATAGTGCTGGTGACAGCATGAGTGGGATCGTGTCTCTCTCCTTCCAGCAGTGGGGAGACTTTCTCTCTCTATCTTATTTCTCTCTCTCTCTCTCTCCCTCTCTCTCTCTCTCTTTCTCCATGAACAGCAGGTTGCATAAAGAAAATGTGGAATGACAGCGCCCCGTGAGTGGAATGACAGGGCACAAGAACCCTGAGGGTGGGTGCTGGGGCTGGAGTGGCAGCTTCTAGATATTGTCCATAGCTCTCCCTGTCTGTAACTTGGCCCCAGAACCCTGGCGGTGGGTCCTGGGGCTGGAGTGGCTGTTTGTTGATGCAGTGGAATGACATCGCAATGTGCGAAGAATGATGGCCCCAGACCCATGACGGTGGTTCCTGAGGCTAGAGTGGCAGCTTCTAGGTATTGGCCACAGCTCTCCCTGCCTGTAACTTGGCCCCAGACCCTGGTGGTGGGTCCTGGGGCTGGAGTGGCTGTTTCTTGGTGCGGTGGAATGACAGCACCCCGTGTGAGGAATGTTGGCCCAAGACCCATGACGGTGGGTCCTGGGGCTAGAGTGGCAGCTTTTAGGTATTGTCCACAGCCCTCTCTGCCTGTAACTTGGCCCAAGAATGCTGATGGCGGATCCTGGGGCTGGAGTGGCCGTTTCTTGGTGCGATGGAACGAAGGCTCTCTGTGCGGAGAATGAGGGCCCCAGACCCATGATGGTGGGTCCTGGGGCTAGAGTGGCAGCTTCTAGGTATTGTCCACAGCCCTCCCTGTCTGTAACTTGGCCCCAGAACCCTGATGGCGGGTCCTGGGGCTGGAGTGGCTGTTTCTTGGTGTGGTGGAATGAAGGCTTTCTGTGGGAGGAATGAGGGCCCCAGACCCATGACGGTGGGTCCTGGGGCTAGAGTGGCAGCGTCTAGATACATATTGGCCACAGCCCTCCCTGCCTGTAACGTGGACCCAGAACCCTCACGGCAGGTCTTGGGGCTGGAGTGGCTGTTTCTTGATGCAATTGAATGATGACTCTCTGTGAGTGGAATGACGGGCCCCAGAACCTGTGGCACAGACAGCATGGGTGGCATTGGCAGCAGCAGACATTGGATTGACGGGGCGCAGAACCCATGGCATAGACAGCAGAGGCAGCATTGGCAGGCAGCAGATATTGGATTTCCTAGAGGCAGCATTGGCAACTGGTGCAGACATTGGATTGCCCGGGCACAGAACCCATGGCATAGACAGCAGAGGCTACATTGGTCTTAGCAGCAGTAGACATTGGGTTCCCCGGGCACAGAACCCATGGAACAGCAGAGACAGCAACAGCAGGATTTGTCTCTATACAGCACCCATGGAGCCAGGATGGTTGGATTTGCCAGGGAATACCTCCCATACAGCAGCAGGATTGTGTGGGTAAATTTGGATTGGCCAGGGCAGAGTGCCCATGGACCAGCAGACAACAGCGGCGGGATTACCAGACCAGTGGTCCACATCACCCAGGGTTGCCAGGGTAGGCAGACAAGCACTGTGTCATGAGAGGCAGGCAGACTGAGACAGGCTTTGATCTAGGCCACCTGGACAGATGGGCGGGCATTGTGACATAAGAGGCAGACAGACTGAGGCAGGCTTTGATCTAGACCACCTGGGCAGTTGGGCGGGCTGGCAGGCAACGCGGCATGGGTTGGGTGTGTGAAATAGGAGAAGGATGGCAATGGATTAGGAATAGGAAGGAACAAAAACTGCTGGGAGAGAGGGAGCCTTCTGAAATGCCTGCTGTTCAGAAACAGTGACTAGCTCAGAAGGTGTTGGGAAGGGAGGAGGCAATCAGTTTTGTTTCTTGCTGAGCCTGCCTCACTGCAAGCCCCATTGGCTCTGTGCAACCTAGCCCGTGGCCAATCGCAGACTGTGAAGCCAGTGGTCTGAGGCGAAAAGAGATGGTGATTGGGCAGGCTGGCTGCTACTCCAAGTCTCTTCACCCTCCATTCCTGGTGCCTGGAAGTCTGCTCCTCAGCTGACTCCCCCTCCCTGCCACGTTTGGCCTTCCAGTGACACCACGTTTTAGCCACCTGAACGCAATCCGAACTGACCAAACTGTTCGGTCATTTTGGCATTCGGAATTGAGTTTGGTTCGGTCAGTTCGGGTTTAGTTTCGGGTTTAGGTTCGGTCGTCCAAACAGGCCGAGTTCGGGCCAAACTCCGAACTTCTGAACCACGTTTGCCCATCCCTAGCATTTCAGAAGGCTCCCTCTCTCCCGACTGTTTTCCTTCCTTCCTATTCCTAATCCATTGCCATCCACCTCCTATTTCACCCATCCAACCCATCTACCTCATATTCTCATTTATTTAGCTTAGCTTAGATAGATTAATTATTTTTTGTTTTTATCCCTCCCTGTGTTCCCTGTGTTCAATCTTCCTTCGTCCCTCCCCCCTGCATTGAATCCTTTCCCTCTCTCATATATTCCATCCCTGATTCCCTTCCCCTCCTCTGTTTTTTTATTCATTTAGAGTAGGATTATTATTAGATTGATTTAGGTTTCATTTCAGTTTTGTACCCCTCCTTGTGTTGTTTGTGATTCCCCCCCATCACATATATATATAT
>QEPC01012438.1:4631482-4646932 GCA_003113815.1 Sphenodon punctatus
ACACAGTCTCCCACCACACACCAACACTCACCAACCAGCCAAACAACACTACCAAACCCAACCCAAACGGCCAAAACACACAAAATGAACAGCCACCCAGCCAAACACACACTCTCTCGACAAACAGCTCCGTACGCACTCGAATTTGCAGTTTCTGGCGCGATCACGGGCTCTCGCGGTACTTTTTCAGAACGGCCAAACTGAAGTGAACCGAACGGCTGAACCCAAACTCAGCCAATTACCCGAACGCATGAACCGAACGCAACCGAACTGAATGGCTGAACCCAAAACGCAATCTGTTCACCCATCCCTACAACACCTACACTTCCAGCTTCGCATGGAATTTTTTTCTTATATTCCTAGAAAGGGTAGGAAGGAACTTTTATTCTGAGGGGGAGAGTGCTTTTTATACTAGAGGAGCTCGAGACCATCATGTGGTCTGTTATTTGAACAGGATGTACATGCAGAACCCAGTTGTAAGAATGTTGGGAGCTATCTTGAAGAACCTTCTTTACAAGGTAATAGCCTTCTGATCACTCACATGGGGAGGAGTTGTTTATTAACAAACAGCTTTATCTCCCAGTCTGATCTGGTGTCCCCGCTGCTGCTGCTGTTGCTGCTGCTGCTGCTGCTGCTACTGCTGCTGCTACTGGAGCACTACTAGGAGGCAGAAGCAGGTGAGGGATGGGGACCAGAGCCATGGAGGGGAGGCAGAAGAACTTATTGGGGGAGAAGTTGGCTGCAGCCTGCCATCCAGCCAGGCAAGCATGGGTCCCAGCTGGCAGAGGGGCCATGTGCAGCCACACAGGTGACACATGCCTGAGGGCCAGCCCTGATCACAATCACATCCTGCAGCACTGTGACAGAGGACATAAGAGCATCTCCATTGGCTCTTTCCTAAACAGATGCTTCTGACTTCCCAGTAACAAGTACAGGAGAGAATATGGGATGGTCACAGAACAGAATGAGAATATTTGGTTGACATTTCTGGTGGCCAATTGTCATCACATACCCATCGTATTCCACAGTGACGTAAGAGAATCCCTGGCATAGGCTCATTCTCTGCATATGCTGTGCAGGTGTATAAAATTTGGGCCCTTTATCACATCTTTCTTATATTTGGCAGAGATGATACCTAAGATGTGAGATACAGCCCTGCCAAATTTCATTTATATTGGTTGGACTACAAAGTTGTTACAGTCAGACATACATTTATAAGTTAATTGCTTATACCACCATTACTCTTTATCCAATACTTCTGAAAGTTGGCATAGATAGTATGGCATAGATAGTAAGCATAGTGATGGATATAAGCTTGCCATGTTTCATATACATTAGGTTGGAGGCAAAGAAGTTACAGCCAGGAATGTATATGCAGATTTTCCAGAATAATGTAATTCAAATGCTTATAAAACCTGGCTCCTTTAGCCAAGCTTTCTTTAGTTTGGTACACATAATGCTTTCCAGTGGAGTTACAATCCCACCAGGTTTCATCCAAATATAATGGAAAACAAAAAATCTACAGCTGAAAATTTGTTTTCCATTGAAACCAATAGAAATCAAAAATGAAAGGAAAAAACTAAAATAAAAATGTTATATTTAAAAAAACGAAAATGACAGATTTAAATAACAAAAACAAAAATGAAAATGAAAAATGACATGGGTCCCTGGTGCACACCTCGACTGTGTATTTTGTGTTTTAACACTTCTACACTTGCCTCTTTGTCTTTGTCTCTTTGGCTATTTTAGTTGTTCAATTATTCTGGTATTTCGGTTATGTCATTTTTGGTAATTGCACATGTGTGGCAGTGCTAATATTGCCAAAGTTCTGTAACCCTAATACCAAAATGATTGAATAACTGCTATAACTGAACCAGAAGAACAGAAAAAAATGGAGAAGGGTGGGGGGAACAGAAACAAAATCTAATCAGAATAACCAAAATGGATACCTGACAGTGTAGACAAGATATCGTTCATTACCCAAACCGCCATTTTTTGCTTGCATAGCGTATATTTGATGGGTTTCTTCATTTTTTTCAGGTTCTCATTTTTTTTGCTTTCTCAACAGCATTCCAGCAGAAACGAGGCTGGAGAGGGAGGGGAAGGAGGAGGAAGAAGCAGACTGATGAACCGTTGGAGGCAAAAGGATTCTTACCTAAGCGGCAGCCTAGAGGAAAGTCCTGTGATGCTTATGGCAGAAACGTGTTTGTCCTTCATTCAGCACACACCCTGCTTTTGTACAGCATGGCGCGGGCCTGCACATGCTGCTTTGTTATGGCAGGTTGTCTCCTAAGTGTGGGCGACAAGCAAGCATTCAACAGCTGGTTCAGACTTTTATTTTTTAAGGGAATGTCAGCAGGAATTCTTTTTAGAAGAAGAACTACATCCAAAGAATTACATGGGCTTTGCAAATGGATGTAGGGTAACATGGTTATGATAAATATGACAGACAACCTTGACAGTGGCCCTTTGTCATAATGCAAAGAGAACTTTGTTGGCTGTTACTCTTGCAGTCTCTCTGTCAGATAACACAATCCCGTCAGCTTTAGACTCAGCCACAAGTTATGAAGCGAGTCTTAATTATGTTTCATCGCGTTGTTCCTGACAAATACCTTAGGGGAAACGGAGCAACAAAGGGAAAACCCTATGTGCTAGAATGCAGCTCAGCACTCAAACACTGTGAATTTATAAATTAAGTCCTCGTAGAGCTAAAGCACAGAAAGCGTCCAAAGGGGATGGAGGAGGAGAGGGCTGGCCAGGTGGGTTCCATTAGGAGCCTCCAACAGCTCGAGGACACTGGAGCTGATAATCCCAGCTTTATAAGGGTGAGCTCACATGCCAAGGTGACAGACCTGAAGACAGAAATGAAATTTCCAACTCCCATCACAGATTTTTTTTCATGACATTTGTACATTTTCGCACCTCCTTTTTCACCCAACAAGCTGCCGTCCCCACCCCCAGCCCCGCTTTTAATGTCTAGGTGCAGAATATGGTGGGTGGGAGCCAATGAAATTAGTCATAGAAAGGCAGGCGGCATGTCAAGCTGAGTGGAGTGTGCACTTCTACACTTTCCATGCAAGGTGAGAGGGGAGAAAAACCACTTTGGTTTATTTATTAGCTTGCTATTGATCACGGCCATCCAAATCGGTGACATAGGTAATGGCAGCTGTCTCAAGTAGCAACCCACAACCAACCTTCCTCATCCTGGCAGAAAGGTCTTTGATTTAATTTCTCTGCATGGAAATCAGATGAAAAGCGTTGGCAAGAGGATGCATGTTCTTATTGTTAATGTATTAGATCAGGACTCTGGGGACTTACGTTCCAGCTTCCCACGGCCCAGAAAATCCTTCCAAAATGGCTCAGGTGAGAATATCCCTCCCTTGTAAGATCCCAGCATTGAACCATAGTAGCATGTCCCTCATCTTCATTCCTTGTGGGACTGGCAGCCAGTTTAGAGATAAGTTACTCTACCGATTTAATGCCAAGCTGTACGTAGCATCTTCCCAAGCACTCCCAATTGCCAAGTAGAAAATGAATAACTAATTTTGAGACTGGGCTACTGATCTACAATCACTAACATATACTCAGAACCCTTTATCCATTTGCCGACGCACTGACGGAGACAGGACACAAATACTGGGTTTTTAATGGTCACACTCTTTATTAATCTAATTACAACAGCAAAACAACAACAACAACAACGATGATGACGATGATGTTTATTTGCCTAGCCATAGGCCATTGCAAAGACAACAGAAGAACAGATGAGAAAGGTATATATATAGACCAAATTAAATTATGATACAAACAGTTTAAAAGTATACAAAACCAAAAATCTCCCACCTCCCTTTTAACCAACCAACAACATCTAAAATAAATTTTACCAACAACCAATCAGAAAATTCAATAAGGCACCCACAGGCCCCCATAATATCCATTTTGAGATCCACCGAGTTTACCTTCAACTCATTAGCTAACAGACCAGCTAACAGACAGGCCGTCCCTCCACTGGGTCTACCCTTTGAATGTGGTTGGGTCGCCGTTTGCCAATACACATTAAAACCCGGGAAAATAGTACACCATGTTTCTTGGACAAGAATGATGTCAAACCCTTTTAGAAAGGCCATACACTCAGGGTCCGAAGATTTAGATTTCCACCCTGCCACGTTCCAAGAAATAATAGACAGAGAGGTAAACTCGCCCTTATTTAGCAGTCAGTCCATTTTGGATTTCAGCCAATCCAGCCTGCCCCCTGATCCTGTGTTGCTATAATCACTAATATCAAATTCCCCTCCTTTCTCTCCTCCCAGGACCAACTGCCTGGCTGCTGAAGGTTCCCCCTGAGCGGGGTCTAAATGCTCATCCGCTTCCCCACCCTCACTTATCTGCCCCTCATCGAGGCCCTTAAATGGGGATGATCTCATTAGAGGCATCATGCCCTCAGCTGCACTAGATGGCCCCTCCCACAGATCCTTTTTAGGTTCTTCCTCACTCCCCCTTTCCACCACTTCCAGTTCCCGAAACTTCATTCAATTACTGGTAGTATTACTCCTCTGTCTAATCCCAGGGTTCCCAACAAAAACAAAACCTGGATCACGTTCTCCATCAACACATACAGGGAACTGGGTAGCTGCTAGGGACCCCTGCACATCTATAACAGCTACTTACACTGGAGCAGTACCCTTGCGAGGCATCACTTCCCTCGAAGTCACTTTCCCAAATTCAGTTTCGCATCTCCCCAATTACAATTAAAATTAGGTGGGGGAAATAGCCTAGTGCTATATGGGTCCAGTACTTGAATTTTAGCAACCACAAACAGTAACCCAGGGGTGGTTCCGATGTACCCTCGATTACCACCCCAATTGTACATACAACATCTCCCCCTCTCTGTGGCCCCTGCCATGGGTGAGGGGGACCAAATCCTTCCAAACTTGAGTAAGGATGAGGGCGTCTTCTGACGGGGGACCGTACTTGTCCCTACCGCCCTCGCTTGACACCCCTCCCAGGGAGGCTGCCCCACCGCCTGCCATACCCTGATTTTCTGGTGGGTGGGCCTCCCCATCTCTTAAAGGGATAACTCCTATTTATGATCATGTCTAACCTAGTCTAACCTATAGTACTGGACCCCTGCCACTAAGGGGTCACCGGGGCTACCCGGATGAGCCTGACCCCCACCTACCCTTCACGACCTTTCCAATACACGAACCAGCATCTATTTCAGAGCTCCTAGGTAATGATCGTTACCCTTGGGCGACAAGTGAACCCCATCCCATCTATATAGTGTGGGGCATCTATGCGTCAGCCCCCAGCTGTCTATGTGCTCTCCACCCAGGCCTATGAGCCACCTTCCCACATCCCTATTGACAGTCCTCTGGGTCCTGTCGATCTTTCTTGTAGGAATGTGCGAATGCGGTTTGGGGTTTGTACCAAATTCAGGGTGTTCGGGCCAGCACCCCAAACCCAAACTGCCCCCTGACCGGACCGGCTGAACTAAGTTTGGGTTCTGAACCCATTCAGGTGGGGGGGGTGGAGGACAAGGGGAAACCCATTTTTCCATCCCCCGTCCAGGCTGCGCGGGTGGAAGGGGCGCTGGGGCTCACCTCCCCCCACCACCCTGCGCAGCCTCAGAATTTTTTTTGTTTTGCTTTTAAACCCCCATCCCAGGGATCACCCTACCTAGTGGTGCTGGGGCTCCGGCCCCAGGTCCGGCGGCAGCAGTGGTAGCAGCAGCAACAGTGGGTCCCACAGCGCTCTGGACCATTTCATGCCTCTACTAGGCCTTCCGGGTCAGGTGACCCGGTCACATGACCTGGAAGGCCTAGTAGGGGCCTGAAGTGCTCTTGAGCGCTGCAGGACCTGTGCCTGTGGCCACTGCCGAACCTGGGGCCAGAGCCCTAGCACCACCAGGTAGCTCAGGCTCTGGTCCTGGGTCTGGCAGCAGCAGCAGCAACAGGCCCGGTGGTGCTCTGGAGCACTTCAGGCCTCTACTAGGCCTTCCAGGTCAGGTGACTGGGTCACCTGATCCGGAAGGCATAGAGGCCTGAAGTGCTCCGGAGTGGGACCCACTGCCACTGCCGCTACCACTACCGCTGCCACCACCAGACCCGAGCGAGAGCCCCAGCATCATCAGGTAGGACAATCCTTGGGGTGGGGGTTTAAAAAAAATAATCCGAGACTGCACAGGGTGGAGGGGAGGGGAGCGCCAGCACCCCTTCCACCTGCACAGCCTGGAGGGGGGAGGGGAAAACGGGTTTCCCCCTGTCCCCCGCCCCCGCCCAAATGGGTTTGGCCGAACATACAGAACCTTAATAGTTTTGGGGGGGGTGAACCCCAAACAGGCCAAACACCTAACCCCCCGGTGTTCGCACATCCCTACTTTCTGGGGTGGACCCCACTGCTGCTCGACCAAATCAGTCCAGATGATTAGAGCGAATGGGAAAAGTTTCTTAATTTCCCACAAGTCCCTCTTAATGTCCTTGATAGGTTGCATGCCCTTCAAATGGGGTATGTCATTCTCGCCCAGGTGAAGAACGAGGATGTCGGGAGGGGGGTCCCCATACCGGCATCCGGAGGATTGGCAGGAGCTGGTACCATCTCATACCTCCATGGCCTTTCCAGTGGATCTCAGCCTGCACCAATAACCCAGCTGGGTTCCCCATCTGGTCTGGCCGGCAGCCTTGCCTGCCCAGTGCACCAGGCTGTGGCCAACAATCCACACCCGTTTCCGGAGCCATGGGGGAGCACCTGAGAGATGAAAGGAAAGTTAGGATTGTGGGGGGGGGGTGCCCCGCACATAAGTCTGGAAGGCCCCCGACCTCCAACGGTCCACTGCCCAGATACCCTGCTCAGACATGCCGGCCTCTGCCGCGAAGGCGGCGGCCCCTATCCAGAATGAATGTGTACCGTATGCGGCCAGTGGCAACCCAAGGCGGGACAACACAGACCTGAAGACCACAGTGAATTGGTACCTGGTCAAATGCTGACCCCCGGCATGCCTAAAAAAGGGGCCTGGTACAGTCTGTCGTACCGCAAGGTATGCCTCAACAGCCCTGACTGGACACAAATTGATTGTACCAGCTCTGTTCAGCTTCACTCCTTACCCTCTTCCCCTCTGATCAGTTTTGGAGTGACAAATGTGCAAAGCCATCATCGTTGGGCCAATCTGGATGTCGCTGAGGCACAGTGCCCTACCTGAAGTGTCCCTGGCTGATTCGACTCCAAGTTCGCTCACGCGAAACGCTCCAAAGAATGCTAACTTAATCAATGAGTTAAACAATGAAATCTCATAACAATCAAAACAGATCTGGGGAAGTATCCTGCACATATCCAGCAGCAAATTCGAGGTAATGGGGGCCCTCTGGTCTAGTAATCTACTTTGCTCCCTGGACCAGCGAAGGCGCCTGGCAAAGAAACCCTGATTAGGGGGGATGTGCCCTGTGAGGTTACTCATGAAATCGAGTGCCGAAAGCTTCCCAGCTATGGTACCCGGGGCCGCCCCCCTTCGCCTCAACTGCAAGGCAAATTGGAGCATCTGCTGCTCTGGGATCGGGAAACTCGGGTCCCACCCATGTGCCAACCGGTATTGCTGAAATCCCCTGAAGGTTTTGTCATAGGCCGCTCTCGTGCAAGGCACCAGGGATCCCCAAATGGCGGTGTGCAGCTCTACAACCCAAGGTTCTACACTGATGCTGGCAAAGGCTCTGGGGTCACCCGGGCTTGTGGTACCAGCTAGCAGAAACACGCCATCTGGAAGCAAGAGAGGGCATCAGCTACACCATTGTCTACACCAGGAATGTGCCTGGCTTGGAAAAGAATATTGAATTTCAGACAGGTGAGCATGAAAGCCCTGACTGGCTTCATGACCGTCGGAGCCCGGGAAGACTGGGTGTTAATTATGTGGACAATGGTTTGGTTGTCACACCAGAACAGTATAAAATGATTCGCCAGCTCGTTCGGCCACAGATGGACAGCTAGCACAATGGGGAAGAGCTCCAGGAAGGTGAGGTCCCTGGTGACTCCTAATTCGGTCCATTCGAGAGGCCATGGGGCTGCCACCCACCTATCCCTGAAGAATAACCTGAATCCAGCACCACCGGCCGCATCAGAATGCACCTGAAGCTCAACTTCCAGCAACAGCTGGTCCCTCCAGAAACTGGTGCCGTTGAAATTTGCTAAAAAGGTGGCCCAAATTTGGAGATCTTCCTTCATATCTTTGGTGACCCTGATATGGTGGTGAGGAGGCGGGTCACCTACCAACTTGCTGTAGAGGCGGGACAGGAAAGTCCACCCTGGCACCACCACCCGACATGCAAAATGAAGGCTCCCCACTACTGACTGGAGGCAGCGGACTGTAACCTTCACCACCCCCAGGCACTCTTCCACCTTGGCCCATAAGGGGATTAATTTATCCCGTGGAAGACGGGAAATGGCCGCAACCGTATCCAGTTCGATCCCGAGGTAAGTCAATCTGGTGGTTGGCCCTTCCGTCTTCTCGTGAGTCAGGGGGATGCCTAATTCCTCTGCCACCCTGTAGAAGGTCTGCATCAGCCCTGAGCACTCCGTGTCCGCCCCCCTGATGAAAAGGAAATTGTCTAAGTATTTTTTAACTCCCCCCGTTCCATCCCGTTGCTTTACAATCCATTTGACGGGGGAGCTAAACCTCTCAAAAGCCGAACAAGAGATTGAGCACCCCATTGGCATGGCTTTGTCATAGTAGTACCCGCCGTCGAAATGGAAACCAAGCAAAGGGAAATTCTCAGGGTGGACTGGGAGCAGACGGAAAGTAGACTTAATATCACATTTCCCTAAGATGGCACCAGGGCTGAAAGACCTAACTAGTGACACTGCAGAGTCAAATGACCCAAACCAGACCAAAGTGAGGTCCTTGGGTATGGCGTCGTTGACTGAGCTGCCCCGAGGATGGGACAAATGGTAGATGAGTTGGAACTCGCCCAGGGCCTTTTTTGGAACCACGCCTAATGGGGAAACCACCATACTAGGGAAAGGAGGGGGCCGAGAAAGGGCCAGCCACCCTGCCCTCTGCTCGCTCCTTTTCAATTTTTGCCTGCACCACCGTCTCCATCCCCAGTACGGATTTTAAGTTGGGAGCCACCCTCTGCTGCTGGACATCATGGGCGGGTATCTTAAAACCTTGTCGGAAACCCGCAACCACGTAATTCACCTCCGACTGGTCAGGGTGCACTTGGAGGGACAGCTCAAGTTGCACGGCCTTAACTGGCGCTGGGGCTTTTACCAGTGGGACTTGAGCTGCCAACTCCGGGGTCACCTCTTCCAGTGCCCCCAGGATAAGGTTTACCTTTAGGGACGGGTTTCCTGCAGGGACAGGCGGAAACCATGTAGTGACCAGCACAGGCGGGGCAGGAATGGTGAAACCTACAAGCTGTATGGGAAATCTCCTGACGTGGCTGAACTCCCAGCACTACCCTTCAGAGGATCCCATCACCTTTTTCCCTTCTTCACGAAAGGACTCAGAGGCCGAGGAGGCCCCACCTTTCGCCAGTAGATGGCCACTATCAGGCCTGGGCACATTCCCCGACCCACTCATGCAATTAAGCCAGAGATCGTTGGCATGCAGGTCCATCTGAGCCCTGGGTTATATGCTGCGTGATGCCGAAACACTTCATCATACCACAGCCAGGCCCTTGCCCAGACCGCCTCATATGCGTGCTGCACTATGTCAGCATACTTAAGTAAGTCTGCGGCTCGACTGGGGTAGGCCTGGATCATGACCCCCTGATAAATGGAAACAGCCACGGTCCAGTTCGACCAGTTCCTTTCCGCTTTTGGCCGCTTAAAGCATTCCCGTAGCTTTTTATCGTCCTTCTCAGTCAGGTCCACTATGGGATCACTGAACAAGAGGGCAAAAATGTCAACATACTACCCCGTCCAGATTCTTTCTCTGGTAGTCGGGAGTAGGTGGTTCCAAATCGGGGCCACCTTCGGGAGGCTGGGTGGCACCAGCCCAATTGCTTAGCAGAGGGGAACTATGGACAGTGGGGCCCACACCTGGAGTGCCTGCCCTTCAAGGGGCACAGCGCCCAGCCCAGGAACCTGGATGGGCCATTTCCCTGTTAAGCCTGCTCCGCTGCTGACCCTGGGTAAAGGGGAAGGAGGGGCGGTCACCGGGACCTAAGTCCCGTTCCACCATACCAAATGAGGCCTTCCAACAGCCCCCATCTGGTGGGGGGTGATTGCTGCTCTGCTGGCCCCCGTAGCTGCTTCCATGGCTGTAGGCCCAGCCTGGGGGGCTACCCCCATGCCCCCGATATCCATCCCCCAAGAATGGGCCCCTGCCTCACTTGGATTGTAGACTATCACCCCTTGTTGTGCTTCTGGCTTCTGGGCATGCTGTTGGGCCAGCACCTGGATGGCCCTCTCAATCTGTGCAATCCTCTGGCACAGGTCATCACTATCTTCCCCATGTGGGTCTGCAGCTGCTGGTGCCGCCCCTGGGAGAAGAAAGGGGGGAAGGGGCTCCCCGGCCCAACCCCACATGGGGACCAGCCCAGTTGTCAGCTGTAGCCTTAACCAGGGCTGGGGGCCCGAGGTAGACAGGGGCATGCCACAGATTCCCAGATGGTGGCAAGGCCCATCCTGGTGGGGGCACCCATCCCATGCCTCTCTCCCCCACAGCCTCAAGCATCACCATCACCAATGGGAGGGGGGCTATATGGAAGGATCAACAGGCCCATAAGGACCACTTCGCGGGGGCTGCGCACCCCTGCATGGCTGCATCCCCACCACCCCCACCCTACAACCCTGCTCGAGAAATCAGGCCAGGGTGTTGACCACACGCCCACCCCAACATGAGGGCGGGGGGCCACGGAGGGCCCGGGCTCAGTCCCAAGGAAACCCCCAGCTTGTGCCTAGAAGGGGGATGCAAAACCAGCACCCGTGGCTAGAAGGGGGTTCTCATCAGGACCCTGCATGAGCTCCCTCAGCAGGGCCTCACACCCTGCGAGTCTGTCCCGTAGGAGGAACTTCCCCCCCCCTCCCTGCACCTCACTGGAGCGGGGCGCACAAATTCTTCGCCTATTACATCCCCCACTGTGCTTCGCTTATCTTCAGCTCTACTCACACCTTATTTCTAGTGCTTATCCACTCACTACCTATCTGTATCTTCTTATGTACCCCACCCTTCCTTTGCACTCTTCCCCCTTGTATTCCTTATCTCTCCTGTTCTCACTTTCTGTTACTATGGTTCATTTATCATCCTTCTCTTCCCCCCCACTTTCCCTGTAATCGTCCGGGGGATGCCCTCCTGGAAGTCCCGCATTACCAACAGGTTTGAACAGACAGGAGGGCATTCTTGGTGGCCACACCATCGCTTTGGAACTTCCTTCCGGTGGATGGTTCACCTCAGCCCGAATCTTCTCACCTTCTGACGAAATTGTAAGACCTGGTTCTTCCGCCAGGTGTTTGGCGGGGGAGAAGGGGAGGGTGGGATGGGTATGTTGGGGTAAAAAAATTTGGGGGGGGGTCACTGTGGGTTTATTTTGCGCATGATTCGAGTTTTTTATGGAGTTTAATAAGTTTTATATTTTTATATTTACACTGTGATTTTATTATGAATATTGTGAGCCACCCTAAATCGCTTGTAGCGAGAGGGGTGGGGTAAAAATGTACAAATAAATAAATATAGCCAGTGTACTTTGCTCAAATCTTCAGTTCTCTGACTCCTACTTGCCTGAGAAAGGACCCTGTGAGGTCTGAAAGCTTGCACAGTTCCACCCACAAGAGTTGGTCCAATAAAAGAGGTAATTGGAACTACTTTGTCTCTATGCTTATTCCTAACACAGGAATGTTTGACAGACATATGCATTTGAAAAAAAAAGAAAATGCAAACATAATTCACTTTTGATAATGATCATTGATTGGTTAAACACAACATCCCCTTCTCGGGCTAGGCATCCCTGGATGTTGTTTCTAGTTTATTCTTGGGTCCCATGTTCTCCATGGGTCAAGGCTCCTGTATTTGAGGCTCTATGGGCCCGTATTTTTATGCCCGTGCTTCTTGCGCTTATGTTGTCATTTGTTCATGTACTCCATGTACGGAGGGTCCTTACTGCAGCATCCCCCAACACATGTAGCCCTGTGTGATTGTACAGTCACTCCGCACCATTCTGGATCTGACCCTGACTGGGAGTAATCAAAGCCTGGTTGTTAGGGCAATCTGGAGATCTAGGTACACCAAGGAATGGTTACTTCAGTATTCCTCCCTCAGACCTTGGCCTCCGCTTCACCCCACTTCTTGTGGCAGTATCAGTTGGACTTCCTACCACTAAGAGAATGCAGGAGCAAATACCATGGTGCTCTGTTTTACCTTTACCAGCATCAACAACAAGGTTTCTCCTCCCCTCAGGAACAGCAGGGATGGTGGCTGGGGTTGGATGAGTGAGTGACATGGTTCCATTGCCATCTTCTCTTCCTGCCATACCCAGAGTCCTTTGCTGTAGGGGGTGGGTCTGACAGGGTTCTCCACAGCAATAGGACTGGAGTTCACACCTCTGAAAGCTATTGTTTCAGGTTCTCAAAGGACTTGACTGTTCACAAGAAGATGAGCGCCTGCTAAATGTGGAGGGAAGTCATGGCAGACATGGCCCTCTCCTTTCAGATAGTCATCATCACTGTGCAGCAGTGGAGGGGTTAACAGCCTACATCGACTGCCTGGTGGTAAAGAGTATGAGCTCCCGGACAGCAGCACCCATGAAACGCATGGAATTTTTCATTGCATGAGAAGGACCATCTGTCACCCTGAACACCAGCCGGGCTATTTAGTTGTGACTTCCCCAAATAACCACCATTCATTAACGACATGGGAGTCTTTCCTGTCCAGGATCAAAACTACAAGGACCGAAGGGAGCGCAGGGTGAGGAGGGGGAGCCTAGCGAGAGAGAGAAAATGGGTCGTTTTTCAAAGTGATGAATGGGAGGAAAGGAAAGGAGAAGGGCTGGACAAGGGAAAGAAAAGGGAATTGATTTCCAGATAAAATTTTGAGGAGGCTTAAGTAAACATCTTGGCCAGAGAGAGAATGTGAGGGGGGAAGAGTGGGATATGTATGACCCAGGCAGCAGTGGAAACATTTCAAAAGGACACAAATATCATTTCAAATATACCCACTAGCTCTTTCAGGAAATGTCCTCTATAATCCCCCAAACCCCTCTTCTCCTTTAGAGTCCCCTTATTGTTGGTAGATGAAATTCATCCTTCCAGCTATTGACGCCAGTTCACTTTGTTGTTCTGTGGTTTTTAAATTTGTATTGTTAAACTGGGTCACATGATGTTCTGAAGTTCCAATCAGAACAAATAGCAAAGAATGAAAATTAAACGACACATTTGTCAAATTCTGCAAAGCTTGCAAATTTGAATGTTGATTTCTGTAGAAGCAAACAGATCAATTAATTCAAAGAGTATTCTGCAGTTCATGGAATGTGAGGTCTGATCCACAGTGTCCATGTCATGTTTCTGCCCATTCCTGATTCACCAGCAAAATGTCATTGCTCCCTCGTGTGTATTACATAGACCTGGCTGGACAATGAATCAGGCCCTATCTTGGCTGATCTTGTTCCGGCTGGGTTCTCTGTGCAGCATCAGCCTCGACTGGAGGGACGGGGGGGCGGGGGGGACGGTGTAGCCATTGTTATCAAGGATGCATTGTCTTTTAGGAGATATCCGGTGCAGGCTCCACCAGGTGTTGAGTGTCTCCATCTTGTGTTGGATTTGGTCGGGGGCAGATTAGGGGTGCTGCTGGTGTACCGTGCACCCAATTGCCCGGCGGCATCCCTACATGCTCTTGCTGATCTGGTGTCAGATGTGATCCTCCGGACCCCTAGACTAGAGGTCCTGGGGGAATTTAATATCCACACTGACACCGATCTTGGAGGAGCGAGGCATGAGTTCATGCCTCCATGACAGCCATGGCGTGTATGTAAGACCTGGCTGTTCCATCAGGCTTTTGGCGAGGGGTAAGGGTGGGAGTGGTGGGGTGGGCGTTGGGGTTTTCCCCCACATATTGTAATTTTAAATTGTTTTTTTATTTTTTAATATATTTTTATTGAGTGTTGTTCACTGCCCCGGGCTGCCCTGAGGGCAGGAGGGGCAAGATATAAATTTTAAATAAATAAATAAAAAATAAATAAATACATTTCTCTTCTTCCAGAGTCTCTCTTTCTCTCAGAAGCAGCAGAGTCTGTGTGATTCTCAAACTTTTTATACCTTGTTCCCTCCGTCCTTAGATTGCTTTTAGACAAGCAGGTCCAACTAGCGCACTGAAAAACACGCTTTGAGAAAAGTCATGTGGAGGGCGTTTAGATGCAGCGGAAGTCACCGGCTGTCATTGGAATTCTGCCTCATGCATTATTCCAATATCGATATCGTGGTCTTTCAAATGTTCTTTTAAAAATAATATCGATATCTAGGTCTTTCAAATGCGCTTTAAAAAATAATGCGCGAGCCAGGATTCCAATGAATGCCGGCGACTTCTGGTGCATCTAAACACGCCCCAATGCGGCTTTTCTCAAGGCATGTTTTTCAGTGCACTAGTTTGGCCTGCTCGTCTAAAAATGCCCTTATTGTCTGCTGTATTTGACTCATAGGATGCAGCCACACAAACTGCGAGGCCTGATCCTCACATGGGTCCATGGCATGCAAGTGCAGTTGCCACACTGCAGAGCAAGTGCTGACAGTTGGTCAGATGGTCATGAGGAAGCTGGGTGGGCCTGCTGCTCTTGGATCCGCCACCAAGGCCAGGGTGGGCCAGGGTACCAGCCACATGAATGGCCACCTGATCCTGCCCCGCTTCCCTCCCCCACCCGACCTTAATCCCATCCCTGGCCATGACATGGCTGTGTGCAACAGGCGACAGCGCCTGCCACTCAAAGCCCCACCACGGAGCTCACTGTTTAGTGGGGCAGAAGGAGTCTGGGCACACAGGGTGAAAACAGACATGACGCTAACACCACTTTAACTCTGCTTTAACATTTCCTATGCATGTTACAGGGCTGCATAGGGTACCAATACAGTCCTGCAACATGCATAAGAAATGTTAAAACAGAAAGCGGAGTTAGCATCATGTCTGTTTTCACCCACAGACGACCATGCTTTGGGCAGCCTTATCCCACTTGGGGTAAGGCTGCTTCATGACATGTCATAAGAACATAAGAAGTGCCATACTGGGTCAGACCAATGGTCCATCTAGCCCAGCATCCTGTCTCCGACAGTGGCCAATCATGGTGGCTTGGGAGAAGCACCCAACAGGTCACAAGGGGGGATCCATTCCTTGTTATTTTCCCCCAGCTCCCGTCATGTTCCCTGATCCTGTCTGGCTAATAGCTGCTAATGGACCTGTCTTCCAGAAACTTGTCCAAACCTCTTTTAAACTCAGCTATAGAACTGGCCCTTAGCACAGCCTCTGGCAATAGATTCCACAAC
>QEPC01012438.1:4648747-4672484 GCA_003113815.1 Sphenodon punctatus
CCCCAAATCCTCCGCAGTGAAGACTGACACAAAGAACTCATTCAGCTTCTCTGCAATGTCCTTATCCTTCCTGAGGATGTCCTTGGAGTTTTTCCTCCCAATGTCCTTGGAGTTTTTCCGATGACGCATCATGCAGCAGTCAGTTGCTTGGGAACATCTGTTGGGCACTGGCCACATGGTGCATCATGTGACCTGGCTGCCCAGGGTGGGGGTAAGGCTACCCAAGACATGGAAGCCTCCCCAGGCTGTCTCATGTGGTTTCACCCATACACGCACCCTATATGCATGGTTGTCACATTGAGGAGTCTGACGCCCACAAGACAAATAGGCTCATGGTCTTCTGTTTTAAGGACCTTTTTCTAATGTATGGATCAGGCCTACAACAAACCCATTCCCTACCCTTGAGCACACGTCTCAGCACCTCCTTTTCTCAGCTCATGACCCCTCATCTCCACTTCCTTCCTCTGAGTGTGCTCCATCAACCCTTCTGCCCATTCCCCTGCCTTGAGCACATCTGTAAGCTCCCCACTCCTTCCCCAGCAAGGTCATAAGCCCCTATCCTGATAACAGGTTTAAACTAAATCCAAAATAGTTTTGGGGGGGGTCCGCATCCCTTCCTTGGCCCCCTTGCCTCACTCCTCTTTGCCCCTTTTCTCTCTCCCTTTTGCCTTCTCCCCCATACCACCATTCCTCATTCACTCCATCCACACACTCTCCTACCTCAGCTGCTGCTCCCATAACTCCCCTTGCTCAGAGCATGTGAGCTGAGGTGATTTCCAAAATGGGACCAGCTTGCACACATTTGGACATGAAGTTCAACTGGTGGCTGCAGCACCAATCAGAATTCGTGTAACAGAAATGGAGTGGGCTCCTGCTGTTACTCTTTCAGACATTCCTCTTAGCTCAGCCAGATCAAAGGTAAGGGCTTGGCAAATGGGTCTGTTTCTCAAACACCCCTGGGGTACATTCCGCCTCCACTAACATCAGTCTGAGAACCATTGCCCCAGGGCTAGAAACAGGCTTTCCTTTTGAGGAGATGTCTTTTATGATGATTTGACCAAATATCTTTCTCCACGTTGCTTTGGGGACAGTTGAGGAGTGAGTGCTTCTATGGTCTGTGCAATCCCTGAGCGGACCAGAGTATGGCAATAATGAACTGGGCCTTCCTCTGGGGTCCGACCATGCTGCCTAAACACAGTGGCGTAGCCCTGGGCTACAAATTGTGGGGGTTGCTTGATCCTCTTGACCCATATAAGCCCCACCCCTTTTGACCCCAGGACTGTGGGAGGAGGAAATTTGGGGGGATACTTTCCCCATGTCCCTGACTGTAGTTACACCTATGCATTCCACAGCTAAAAAACTGCCATCTCTGGATGCCTTCCCTGGCAGAGAAAAGCAGCCTTCAGCCTCATGTCTCTGGGGGCCCTTGGAAGAAGAATGGAAGAGTCAGAATGAGCCCATTCTGTCATGCACTGTTACATCCTGCTGCTTCTTTTTTCTTTACTTTTCTTTCTTTTAAGAACAAAAGAGCAAAGACGGGAAGGGGGAGACAGAAAAAATTGCCGAGCCATTAAAAACAAAAATGAAAGCCCATCAATGAATTAATACACCATTAAATGTTAATAATTAGGAGACTGTAAACATTTATGGGAGAAGATTAAATTCAAGTTCTGCTCCATTAAATCGCTGACGTGGCCTGTGTTTTACACCCACCTCGAGGGAGTACTAGGAGTAGACAGAGGTGGATTGTTCAAGGAGGGTTTTCCCCTCCTTCCTCATGTTGAACATCCTTTCCTCACTTTCAGCGTGGTTGCAGGATCTCTCACCACTCTTTGGTGTTTTACATCCTTCTTTTGGGTCCCCTCCCATATTCATTCCTACCTTCTGCTGTGTTGTGAAGGCCCCATTCCTCATGTAATGAACAAGGTGCCTTCTTGCTGAGAGGAGGTTGATTCCATAGCACCATACAATTTGTTATTACATGAGTGACTAATGGTGCAAAAGTAGTTTGTAGACAAAGGTATTTATGCTGCAAAAATCAATCCACCACCATCTCAATTCTCTTTCCTCTGCTATTTTCTTTACTAAGAACAATGTCATCTTCTCTGACATTGGAGAGGATGTTGGGGAGATACCTACACCCGAAATGTTCTTTGCAGGTGAGGAATCTGAAGAACTGTCAGAAACTGAAGGGATGCTAGAAGAGCTTTTAGAACAAACACCAGGTTTGTAACCCGAGAAACTAGAGACTGGTGAGCCTGACATCAGTACCAGGCAAATTGATGGAGGCCATTGTACAAATCGGATTGTTCAACACATTGACAAACATGTCATGATGGGGAAGAATCAGTATGACTTTTGCAAGGGGAAGTCATGCCTCACTAATCTGGTGGAATTCTTTGACAGGTGTGAAGAAGCATGTGAATAAGGGTGACCGAGTCTATATAGTGTACTTGGATTTTCAGAAGACCTTTGACAAGATCCCCCACCAGAGACTAATGAAAAAACTTAGCAGTCATGGGATATGGGGTAGTGTTCTGTCATGAATCAGTAATAGGTTAAAGGATAGGAAATAAAGGGTAGGAATAAAAAAACGGTCAGTTTTCAAAATGGAGAGTAGTGAACTATGGCATGCTTCAAGGGACTAGTGTTGTTTAACATATTCATTCATGATTTGGGAAAGGGGGTGAAAAGCAAGGTACTCAAATTTCCAGATGACACAACGTTATTCAAGATAGTTAATACCAAGGCAGACTATGGGTGATTTCAGACGAGACGGGGCGGCATTCGCACCGTCCCGGAATCACCCAAATGATTCTCCTCCGGGATCACTCTGGCACGTCCAACAGACGTGCCAGCTGATCCCGGTGGGGAATCTGGGGGGGACGGGGCCGCGCAGTGCAACATGCAGCTGCATGGTCCTCCCATGCTCCCCCGCTGCTCACCCTCTGGGGAGATGGGTGGGCGCCATGGCCAATGCGGCTGCAGCATCCACCTGATTTGACCACAGCCCGGAATCCCGCCGGGGATTCTGGGTCATGGTTCCCAGCCAGACGTCACATTTTGTTGGTTCCCGCCAGGAATCTCTTTGACCACGCTTGCGGTGATTGTCCCGCGGGGAGCCCCGGAAGCGTGGTTGAAATTGACCCCATGTGGAAATTGACCGTGGCGAACATCTGGTGGCCACCAAACAGACGTTCAGGGCGCTTTGGCCCCATATGGGTATTGACCGGGGTTCACTGTGATCTCGTAACGTCTGAAAATACCCTATGAATTGCTGCAAAAGGATCTAGCATGGCTAGGAGAATGGGCAACAAAAATGGCAGATAAAATTCAACATTGACAAGTGCAAAGTGATGCACATAGGGAAAAATAACTCTAACCATACATACGCATTGCTGAGTTCTAACTTAGGTATCAGTAAATCTACCCTGGAATCATTGTGGGTAGATCACTGACATAATGTAAAACAACAATCAAAAAAGCAAGCAGCATGTTAGGAATAATCCAAAAAGGGAAACAAAAAATGTAAAATATCATAATGCCACTATATGTATCTACGGTGCAACCACACCTGGAAACCATGTCCAGTTCCGGCACTCCATCTCAAAAAAGACATAACAGTACTGGGAAAGTTTCAGAGAAGGGCAACAAAAATGATCGAAGGCATGGAGTGACTCAATATGTTAGGGCTCTTCAGCTTGGAGAAGAGACGAATGAGACGAGATATGACAGAAATTTACAAGATCATAAAAGGTGTGGAAAAGGTAACTAGGGAGCTGTTATTTACCCTTTCTAAAAATAGTAGAACCAGGGATCACTCCATGAAAATAACAGGCAGCAGATTTAAAACAAATAAAAGGAAGTACTTTTTCACCCAATTTGCAATAAACCTGTGGAACTCATTGCCAGAGGATGTTGTGCAGGCTAGTAGCATAACTGGCTTCAAAGAGGGATTGGATAAATTTTTGGAGGCCAGGTCTATAAAGGGCTACCGGTTGGGTTGGTCAGGGAAATGAGACCCTTGATTGTCAGGAGCTGGGGGAGTGTGCCAGGAAACGGATTACTCCACTGTAACCTGGGGCAACCAAGGCTGGCTACTATCAGAGACAGAATGCTAGGCTGGCCCATTAATAGCACTTATGTTCTCTCTCATTCACTCTCTCTTCCTCGCTCCATCCATCCACGCACCCAGAAAAAGTTTTGTTAACTATATTAGACACTCCCCCGTGGAGTTAAACCCTTGTAGTTAAAGGTATAAATGTTTCCAGTCTACACAAGACCATAGATGCATCCCATTATTCCCATTTTCACAGACAAGTGTAGTGACTTGCCCAATATTGTGTAGTGACTTGAGTCCCAGTGACCTGAGTCCCAGCTGGGAACAGAACCCAAGAGTCCTCTGCCACGTCATCTCTTAGGGTTCATTCATGCAGCGCTCTTTTAAAGCGGCATAAACCTGTGTTCTGAATGCTGTGTGAAATCCTTCCTGTGCTTGTGTATGATCCCTCGTTCTCTGCCTCTGGATGCAATAAACGTGCTGTTGAACTTGAGCAGATCTGTGAATACATTGCCATGGGACAAGGCAAATGCAGATTAAGGAATGGGCGGTGAGTTTATGAGGAGGGAGGGTGTTTTGAAAACAAGGCCAAATTTAGGATATCGAGGGCTACTTTCCCACACATTTTGGACTCAGCGTTGCCCATTAATAGGGTGAAGTAGCTGAACAGTGCCGCAAAGTTCCTGAGAGTCTCTTTCTCCTGCTGAGACTCGGGCTTAAATGAATATCCATAGCAAGTAATGTATCTAACAAATTTATCGACTTCAGTTCAGACCCAATGAAGTGGATATTCAATTCAGTGCCACTTTGCCGGATATCTGCTTCAGATATTTCAGTTTGGCTGTTTTGGAAAATGAAGAACCAAATTGCCAAAACCACTAAAATAACTGACCAAAAGTACTGAAATAAATGAAGTATCCAAAACAAAATAGCCAGTAAGCAGGCATGTGAATATCTGTTTCGGCTGCGGATATCATTCACATATTTGGAGGGCTATCCAAAAATACAAACAACACCTGTGAATACAAAATCTGCTATTAATTTCAACTCTAGATGAGACTCCTTTGCTAGTTCAGACTGTAGGTAGCGAGGCTGGGAATAAAGTCAATCTCTGGCTGGGTGGCAAGTCAGGACATCAGAAGTAAGAGAGCCAAATCCAAATCAGGAAGCAAATGTGGAGAGTCAGGAGACTAGAGATGTGTTAGGGATGTCATTCAGAAGGCTTGGGGCAAAGCATCACTCAGGAGATGGGGTTCAAGGTAAGAACAGGGCTGGAGCAGGACAGGTGGTAGAAACAAGTAGGGATGTGCAAACAGAACTCAGTTCGGCTGTTCGGTCGTTCAGTTCGAAACCCGAGTTTGGGTTCGGCTGTTTGGTTCAGCAGAGTTCGATTCAGCTGACCGAACATCCAAAAATAGCACTATCACTACCGAAATGGATACCGAATCCAAAGATTTTTTGGTATTGGTATCATTTAGCCCTGGGACCACCCCTGGTCTCCACCCCTGGTGCCAGGAAGTCTGCTCGTCAGCTGCCTCTCCTTTCCAGTCACATTTGTCCCATCTGAAGTCACGTTTTTCCCGCCCCTGAACTCATCCAAACTCACCCGAATGTGACTGAACTGTTCGGCCATTTTCGAGTTTGGTTCAGAAGTTTGGTTCAGATGTCCGAACAGAGCGAGTTTGGGCCGAACTCCGAACATCTGAACCGCGTTCGCACATCCCTAGAAACAAGGCAGGGGAGGCACCAGGCCAACAAAACACACACAAAAATATACTAGGAAGTGAGATAATTTACTATTAAAATATATACAGCAGACAATAATATAAATACACAACAGGATAAAATACTGTATTAGGATACAAAATCAAGATCAGAAAGTATAAAATCAAACCCCAATGCTTTTCAAGCATATTACTCTTCTTCGGGGGATTCTACATTGAGATATAATATAATATGAATAAGATAATCACAGACATATAATATGGGTGCTGAACTAATATACCATATATAGAGGGATATTACCTTTGCATGATCATAATATCAGATCAAAAATAGATTCCAATATTATCTGAAATAAATCTGAGAATTGAAAAACGAAAGGGGGAAAAAAAGAAGAAAAGGAGAGTGGGTCAATATACCACGATTCAGCAGCATATATAATAAATCATACCCCAAAAAGGTTTTTGGGTCTTGACGATATAAACTGGAGTGGCAAATATATAGAGAGAAAAAATATGAAATGGCAAATATACATAGGAAATAGATGCATTGTCCCAATGCTCCTAGTTAATAACAGAAATCTATATAAAAATAATCAAAATGTCTAAAAAAAAGTGTTAGGAAACTATAGTATAAGCCTTCCCCTATGTTAGTATAAAACCATAAAAAGAAAAAGAAAACACTTTAACCAACCTTTGGTCAATGGGCATTTTCAGACGTTACAAGATCACGGTGAACCACGGTGAATACCCACATAGTGATTGTGGTCCCATAACGTCTGTTGGGGGGAACAGAAGTTCCCCCCAGATGTTCAACCCCATGAATCACGAGGGGGAATCACATTCAGCACGCAAACAGAGGTCCTGGCCGGACCATCTCCATTTGTGTGTTGAATGTGATTCCCCTCATGATCAAGGGGACCATATCGTCTGTCCCCTGGCCACGGCCCGGAATCAGCGGCGAGATTCTGGGCCATGGTCAATGCCCCGGGGGGGGCGGCAGGCTCTGCGGCCGCATTGGCCGCAGCGCCCTCCGGTCTCCAGGAGGGCGGGCAGCCAGGGGTACGTGGGGGGGGTTGTGCGGCTGTACGTTGCACCACACAGCCCCGCCCCCTCCCCCAATTCCCTGCTGGGATCAGCCGGCACATCTGTTTGACGGCCATTTTGATCCCGGCAGGGGATCGATGGGTGATTCCATGACGGGGCCAATACCGGCCCCATCACGTCTGAAAATACCAATAGAGTGCATCTAGGAAGGGTCTTTTAAGGCTCCAACTTGATTATGAACTCAAAACTGCCACCTATATTTTCTATATAGGAAATATGACAAAAAAAAAAAAAAAAAAAAAAAGGTCAATCAGTATTATCGTACACAAATGCACACACAGGAATCAGGACAGAAAGTTGAAAAATTGATACTGGAAGTCAGAAAATCGGTCCTGGAAACTGAAAAATCAGTATCAGAAATGGGACAATTGGTTCCGGAGTCAGAAAATTTGTATTGGAAGTTGGAAAATCAGTACAAAAGGCAGTAAATCAATATGTCTGGTAGCGTTTCGGGCACTAATGCAATTTCAATGGGATTTGACCTATTTTTGCAGGAACTTGTTTCAGCTCTACCTTCTGTCTTTCTTCCTCCCTCACAATCCTTTCTCCTCTAGGAGATTTGACCTGTCATGGCAAAAGAAAGTTTATCATTGAAACCTTTGAATCAATGGAGTAATTAACGAGTGTTTCAACCCATGGAAAATAGATAACCTACACCTCTCTCTAGAAAAGGGGCCTGTCGGCTTCATTCTGCACTGCTCAGTGCCTCAGGGAACCATTTCAGCCCCTGCAAAGTGGATACAAACTGCTGCCAAACCAGGAACTAAATCCAGTTCACAGCCACTTAGCGCTCAATCTGCCTCAATGTAATTGACAGAACAAGCTGCCAGAATCAGGCCCTGTAGGTTTTTCTTCTGTTAGGCAGCTGTGGAAAGGAGGCGGGGTGGGATTTTAATAAGATACGATCAGATTCCATTAGTTCTAAAATCCAGAGAGCAAATCCACCAAGAGGCACCCGCTCAACTTCACCCTGATAAACATGTCAAGAGATGACAATCATTCCTTTCCTTCTGAGTGAAGCGGTGCTATGATTGGGAATTTCGTGCTTGGGGTGTAATAATGCCACAGTTAATCATCCAAAATAAACCTTCTGATCCTTTGTATTTATTTGTATTGTTTAGGAGCTATTTGAAGTCAGACAAGCTGAAAGCATGTGTTTAAATGTGCCAAACACATTTAGAGTATTTCCTGAACATCTAAATTACCTTTCCCTACATCCCCATCTCTTACCATTCCAAGTTTGAGGTTAATTATCTCACTTGAAGCACTTTAATAGGAGTTCAATATGCGTGCACGCACACATACGTACACTGTAAAACACTATCGGACTTGGCATTTCTACAGGGCTGTTCATAAGTGATTCATACACATAAATGTAGCCTCAGAACTGAAACTGGTTGGAAGATTTCAGAGAGATCCAAATTTTAAGGGGAAAGATAATTTAACTGAGGAAAATTTTGGCAATTTTAGGCAGATTATTTATATTATAATAATAATAATAATAATAATAATAATAATAATAATAAATAAAAAGTTTTTGTTTTGCTTGTTATTACAAATGCACCAACCCTCTATGAATTATTCTAATCCCCAGTTTACTGAAAAGGCACAGAGACTAGCTTGCTCAATTCACATAGTGAGTCAAGAACTCCAAAAATTACCTCCTCAGTTTGCTTTGGTAACTACAAGACAACTACTCTCTTCCTGCAGAAATGGAACTCAGGTAAATGCTAATGAATTTTGTAAAGGGGAAGAGAGCCTCAGTAATTGCAACCCAAAGCTCTGAAGAGTCTCTAAAAATCTCTGTGCACCATAAAGCTTGTCTTGGCATATGTCTGAATGACCACACATCTGAAAGACTGGGTGTTAACAAACAAAATGGTAGCCCACACCAGGTGGTTGTTCACTTACCTGTATATTAGGTGTTCACCTTCACTGGTCACGTAGCCACCACTAGGGCTGTAGCGGAATATCACAGCGGAAGCTATTTCCGGTGGAAACAGTGTTTCCACAATTAGTGGAACGGCATGGCAGAGGCTTTCATTCCGCTAGTTTCATTCCGCGGTTCCGCGGTTCCGCTTATTTAATTCCGTTACTTAGTGGAATCGTGGAAACATGACATTTTCACTACTTCCGCAATTCCGCCAGCACCACAAAATAGCGGAATAGCGGTTTCCCGCAATTTCCGCAAATTTTTTGCAATTTTTCCGCAATTCCGCGATTTGCAGAATTCCGGCGGAATTAGCGGAATATCCGCAGAAAAGTCACGGTGTGGCGCGGGCAATTCCGAAATGGCAGAACGGAATCGCTGCACGGTAACAGCTGCTGCCGCATCAGCCCTAGCCACCACCCACCAGACATGTAGCCCTCACTCACAACAGGGTCCCAGAGCATGCGGAGCCTGCCCTATGGGTGAACGTGAGTTAATGTGTGACCATGCGTCCGCATACCATCAATTAGGTTGTCTGCAGCCTCACGCGCTTACAGGTCCTCCAGCACCACAGAGTTGCAGGTGAAAAGCCTAGAGCATTCTGAGGAGAGACTACTTCCAGACCATCTCTCTCGCTCCCAGCATTCTTTCAGCTCCTCCTAGCTAGCAGTATGTGCCCAGTGATGCTTACTGTTTCCCAGCCACTGCATTCTCAGCAACCCCTTGCAGAGGCTTACCATCGATGTGACCATGGTTCAGACTGACAGCCAGGCAACAACCAGCACCACTTCCACCACTGCCCAATATCAGATGCCTACTGATCCGTCCATCAGCATTGCATTCTCTGGACCAAGGAAAGAGATCAAGGCCTTCATCACTCTATGTGGGGAGCAGAAGGTCCAGTATGCACTGGTAAGGTGCTATAGGAATGAGACAGTGTTCCAGGAAATCTCTCCCTAAATTGTGCAGCAGGGCTACATCAAAGACATGAACCAGTGCTGGCAGTGAGCCAAAGACTTGAGGGGTGGGTACAAAGATAACAACTTCCCCTACAGCCATGGGAGGCAAACATCGACCAACTACAAGCTGCTGGACTGGTTCCTCTGTGTGAATGGAGTCATCATGGCATCCTGCCTGTATGCCTGCACCTTTGCCAGGGGCCAGAAGTGGGTGGATATGGCTCCCCCACTTCCCACTCCCACTGCAACCACTCCTGCTCCCCTCACGGAACCCAAAACTGCTGGCAGTTCATGTCCATCCCTGCCCCAGAGCCAGCACAGTTCAATGCAGACATGGACACCATGACTCTCATGATGTATCCCCTCAAGCTTGAGAGCCAACCCTTGTTCAAGGAGCCACTGGAGGTTCTGGTGGAGGCCACAGAGGACCATGTGCCACCTTTGTAGAGAAGATGGTGGAGGCAGAGGAGAACAGTAAGTTAATGCAACTTGGGAAGGGGGAGGTTACATTTATGCAACTGCATGATAACATCTTCCATTTATTTTCTAGTTATGTGGTGGGTTTTTTCCTTAATATGTTGACAAGTGTCCAGGACAGCGTGGAGAAATAGCAGCAAAATCCCCAGGAAATAGCTCCACCGGCCAGGAACAGGAGGCATGAGAAGTGGATGGCAAGGCACCATGGAAGGATAGTGGGCTGGCGGTGGGGAGCCAAGATGGCAGACAGGTGGGGGGGAGGGGGGATGGTGCTAATGGCAGTGCTTGATTTCTGTATGTTCTTCACTCCTCTACAGTGATCATATGGGAACCACATGGCGCTGGGATCCCACCGCAGCAACCGCTCCAACAGCTGATTAGGCCAGGTACTCATTCCTGCTTTTCTTCCGGTGTATGAAGGGCTATAAATTGGTTGGGAAGGGCAATTGGTAAATTGGGTGGGCAAGGACTGAAACACTGGGGAAAGAAAGTGGGTGAACTAATGGCTTTCCCTTTCCTTGTTGCCTTGCTACAGGTCTGCCAGTGCAACGGGCATGGACTGAAACCCCAACCACAAGCACCCAGAAGAACCAGAATACTCCGGTCCTGAATGTCCTTTCTGGGCACTCTCAGTCCTTTTCAAGGATGGCGCCTGCAGCGTCTACATGCTGCAGGCACCATTTTGTATATAGGCAGCCCATTCTGAGCATGCCCAGAACTTCTGGACATGCTCAAAACGGACTTACCTTTTCAAAAATGGTGCCCGCAGAGTACTGATGCTGCTGGTGCCATCTTTGAAAAGGACTGGGCATGCCCAGAAGGGATTTTCAGGACCATCTGAGCATGCTCAGTTTTTTGTTTTTTTAAAAATTAATTTTCATACTTACCAGCCCTGGAAGAGGCCACACTGATCAGGACCCCCTCTGGAGAGTAAGTACTCTGCTCCTGGCCCCCCTGCTAGGCTCTCCACTAGGCCCCCCGACTGCTTCCCAGGCCCCGAGACCATGCCCATAATTTCCCTTCCTGGGGAGCTATTCTTTGCACCCTGTTCACGTCTGCCCCCCACAAGTCCCCTTCCTGCCTGCCCCCTCACCCCTGGGTCCCACTCAGCCTTCTGAATGTTGCTGGTTGTTGGCAAGAATGGGGGGAGGGGTGTTCTCATCTTGTTTAGGGAACGAGATGGGAAACTCCCCATTCTCATTGAGAACTTGAGAGACTCAAGCAGCGTGTTCTAGCAAAAAGTAACCGAGCTGAGTTGCTTGTCATTGGGGTAGGGGCTGATGTACCTATGATCCAGTTTTACTGTGGGTCGGGTGGATTGGAGGTGATTGGTGGAAATCCAAACTTTGTTACCCAGCTTAAGGTCAGGAGCAGACTGCCTCTTCTGGTTTACCTGATGTTTGTAGGCAGCCTTGGCAGCATCAAGGTGTTTCCAAAGCTTGAGCTGGTTCTGGTGCAGGTGATGGAGTAAGTCAGCAGTGGCAGCAACTTGCAGTGTGTGGGTCAAGAGCAGGAGAGACTGGGGGTGATATCCATAATTGGAATTATGCCGGGTCAGATAGGGTGGAAGAATAGGTGTTGTTGTTGTAGGCAAACTCAGTGAGTAGGAGGAGGTCAATCCAGCTATCTTGGTGAAAACTGAGGAAACAGCAAAGATATTGTTCCAGTGTCTGGTTGACTCCCAGTCTGCCCATCAGTCTTGGGATGGTGGGTGCTGGAGTTGAGGAGCTCCACACATAGGGCCTTGAACACACCAAAAACAGGATACAAACTATGGTCACCTGTCAGACCCAATGCCAAACAGTAGACCATAAATGTGGAGAACATGTTGAATAAGCAGAGAAGCTGTTTCTTGGGCCGTGGGGAGTCAGGAGCCGGTCATGAAGTGAGCCATCTTAGGGAGTAAGTCTACTACTACAAGAATGGTGGTATGACTCCAGGAGGGAAGTAATTAAATGATGAAGTCCATGGAAATTGTGAGCCAAGGCTGGGTGAGTGTGAGTCTGGGAGGGTCTTCGTTCGGGCACAGATATCACAAGACTGGACATATTGGTGAACCTGGGTTCACATCCCAGGCCACCAGAAGGTACAGGAGATCAGGACCAGTATCTTGCTGTAGTCAATGTGACCTGCTTGGGGAGAATCATGGCACCAACACAGAAAAGATACTTGGGGGTGGCCTTTGGGAACGTAGAGGCACTTCTTGCGTAGGCACTTCCATCTTGCCATTGGAATTCAGACTGAGCGTCGGGGTCTTGTATGCCCTATTGCATATGTTGGGTAAAGGGGTCATGGGACAGGGAAGTTCAGAGGAGGGTTAGGAAGTCAGGCTGACCGGTGGCTCACACAAAGTTGACTGGTGACAGGATGGTGATGTGAGATGCAGCAGTAGGTACATGGTATTCACTTTTCCGCAACAGGATTCTTAGATTCAGGTCAGTATGTGATACTAAAATTAAAGCACCTGAAAAACATAGCCCAGCACACCTGATGTGGATTAAGGCTTTTGGCAGTCCTGAGGAACTTAAAGTTTTCATGATTGGTGAGCACCCATGTGGGGTAGTGAGCACCCTCCAAGTGGTGTCGCCATTCCTCAATTATAGCCTTGATGGCTCCTTGTCAATAGTACCGTAGTTATGCTCAGCTGGGTTCAGTTTATATTAATATTACGCACATGGATGAAGGATGTAGGGGCCCATAAACTGGGATAGCACAGCCCCAATGGGTTTCCATCTCCATCTGGAATGGCTTGGTGGGATCTGGGTGTATCAGAAGTGGGGCAGTCATAAAGGTGACCATTACTTTAATCGAAGGCTTCCTGAGTAGCTGGAGACCAGAAAAAAGGAACATCCTTCTTCAGTAAAGTCATCAATAGGTGTACTACCTTAGAAAACCACCAGATGAACTGTCAGAAGAAATTGGCGAAGCCTAGGATATGCTGCAACTCTTAAACATCCGCGGGGGTGGGGGGTCCACTCCAATACTGTAGAGACCTTGCAAGGGTCCATGGACAGGTCTTCAAGGGAGATAATGTACCCCAGTAACTCAATGGTGTATTTGTGACATTGAATTTTTCTAATTTGGCATTGAGTTTGTGCTGTCAGAGGCGCTCCAGAACCTGACACGTTGAATGTGGAGGCACCGGAAGTGGAAAAGACAAGGATGTCTTCTAGGTATATAACAACAAAGCAGCCCAAGAGGTCATGAAAGATGTCATTCATTAAATGCTGAAAGGTGGCCAGGGCACTAGCTAGGCAAACCAGCATGACTTAAGTACTTGAACTGGACATACCAGGTATGGAAAGATGTTTTCCATTCATCCCTTTCCCAGATCCATGCCAGGTTATAGGCTCCACATAGATCTATTTTGAAGAAGATGGTGGCGGAACAAACTCTTTCTAATAATTCATTGTTGAGGGAAAGGAGGTACCTGTTCTGAATAGTGTTGAAGTTCAAGTTTATTCAGCGATTAGCCATAAAATTAATACATAATTAACTGACCAGCAGTTATAATACACCAATAATCAAAAGACTTAAAAACAAAATGCATAAATATACAATCATCATCTTTAGACTTTTGCACTACATATCTGTACAGCTAAAAAGGCAAAAGTAGCCATAGGCCATTTTTACACAGACGGGGGTGGGGGGTGTTCTGGCATGGTGGGTGGAGGTGGGGTGGTGTCCCTTTACACAGACACACACATACCTCCACCTATGGAGCCTCCTCTGGTTTTCCAGAGGGCTCCGTGGGTGGAGATGGGTGGAGGTGGGTGTTGCGCGGCAGCACGCACGCATTGCCCGCGGTGTTCACACAGGCGAACACCAACCCCCCGCCCATTCCCCCACCCACTGCCAGCCATGTACACAGACACCCCCACCGACAGAACATCCTCCCACACATCTGGGGGGGGGGGAGTGTCCGTGTAAAAACAGCCATAGATATAATATTGAACTGAGATGCAGCAGCCAACAATAGTTCTAATTTACATTCTACAGTCAGTAATACTTTGCCTTTTAATATTGGGGTAAATCATTGAAGTCTTGGCTGCTCATAATACCTACAATAAAATAACATGTTCTAAATCTTCAGTTACTCCTGTTCCATTATATCTTCCTTGGGTCACTGCTGATTCAAATAATTGAAAGCAAAATATAGTATAAATTCTGCGGAGAGAAGGATTTTACAATACCCGAAGATATGTTTCAAAGCCGAAAGTACACTTTATAGCAGGATACCAAGGAGCCACCTTCCAAGTTGCAATAGTAGCTAAATCTTCTTGATATGTAATATCAGTCAATCTTTTTTTTTATTGAAACATTTTGTTGTCTTGGGGTTTATTCTAATAAATACTGAAAGGACAGGTCAGTCCTGAAAATCACATTGAACACCTGAGAGAGCCAAGAATACTTATAACAGCCTTTATGTTCAATTTATTCTAACAAACATAAATATGGTAAACATGAATGGTCCAAAGTACAACGTTTTGTGCAGTATTTTACCAAAACAATGGAGTACAAACATTGAATTGAGTCTACCCCTGTCTCACCACGAAGAACTGCACCTGTCACACTTTTTGGCACTAACAGACATCTAAGAAAATGATTCTGAGCAGACAGTTTCCAAAATATTGCCGGATAGATAAGAAATAATCTTACCATTTTGAATAGTGATCTGGTTCAAGCCCCAGTAGTCTATAGAGGAACACAAGGAGCCATCCTTCTTAAGAACAAAGAATAAGGGAGTCCCTGCAGGTTAGACAGAGGGATGAATAAATCCCTTGGCTAGGTTTTTCTGTAGATAGTCCCGTAGGATTTGGATTTCAGGTTCTGAAAGATGATAGATATGTCAAAAAGGACTTGGTTCCCCTGGATGCAGATTGATGGAGCATTCATACAGGTGATGTGGATGAAGCATGTCACCTCTCTTTTTATCAAACACTTTGGCCAAATCTTGGTATACAGGAGGGATTTCAGTATGTTTTGGGGTCTAATGACTGGGTATCAGATTTCCTCTTGGATGCTGAGTGGTTTAGCTGCTACCAACTGTGTTCCTGGAAGGTAAGACTACTGACAATGAGGAGATTTGAAAAAAGATCTTCCTGGATCCCCACCAAAGAGAACTAGTCATGGGAAGCCAGGGATCAGGGCATGCCCGGCTGAATTGAGTAGGTCAAAACTGAGTATCTCTCAGTGCCCTTGAACAGAAACTACCAAGGAGGCTGGGTGTCTCCCATTTAACAGGACCCGAGGTCATTAAGGACCCATCAATAGATTCCACTGTGATGGGAGGGTCCCTACGAAGGAGGGGAATCCAATGCTTATGGGCAAAGGTGCAGTCCATAAAATTTAGGGCTGAAACGAGATGCCTAATGCTTCTTGTGAGAATGACTCACGATTCTCGCAGGCCTTGCAAAATTTTGCAATGATCTCACAAGGGCTGTGAGATCTTGCAAAGTTCTTGGAATGTCAACACTTTTAAATTTCAACGGTTCCCCCGCCACTATCAGCTGATGGGCAGCCTCAGGAGCTCTTGACCTCTCCCTTGAGCATGTACAAGATGAACCACAGTGCCGCCAAAAGGAAACTTTGGGGAAATAAACTCACATTTAAGGAAAATGCAATGGGCAACCCAACCAAAATAATGACTGCGCTTGAGCCTTCCCTAAATAAGTGTCCAAAAGGACAAGTTCGATTAGCAGCTTTAGTAGGCTGAGAGTCACCAGGTATGGCGAGTGACTCAAATTCAATAACCCAGTCCCAGTGCTTTGTTGTTGTCAGGGACCTTGTTGCCCCAGGGAAATGAATTCCCTATTGTCCTGGGGGGGAGGGTGGCTAAAAATTGCCCCTTTTCCTCCATGTTTACCTCCCAGCATGCATCTATACCAGGAATTTGCATACTTGGATCAGATTCATGTTTAATACAGCTCTGTTTGTATGCAAGCAAATTTGTATCCAGCCTCAGTGTATTGTTGTCAGGGTTGTGGACTTACGTTGCCTCAGGGAAACAAATTCCCTATTGTTCCAGTGGTGAATTTAGAGGGAGTGGCTAAGAGGGTTGTAGCCACCCCATTCATAAGCATCTACTGCAGGGGGCCTCTCGAGCCCCCCAAATGCCCAGGACTGCAGACAGCTCTCCAAAGGCTCATTTGCAGCTTCAGCAGCAACCAGACAAAGACACGCAGACTGTTGAGAGAAGTAAGCAGTCCCCACTCAGCCCTCAGTAAGAGGGGGCTGCCCACATGCCCAAGAAATACAAGCAGGGGGGTGCCCGTTTATTAGGCTCTACATGCTAAACATGTGAGTGGGGACTGCTTGGACCTATCCAGGACTTTGGGGGGCTACCGCCTGGATTATTAACACCTACTGCCTCTTCCCTTGTGCTCTATCATGATCTCTTCTATCAGCTGGAAGTCATCTTGAATAGATACCATTGGGTTGTCACAGGTTCATACAACAAAGGTGTGCAGAGAGATTCTCTCAGTGACTGCGCCACTGTTGCGGAACTCTCTCCCCGTGGACGTTTGTCAAAGCTCGAATTTGATCATTTCCCAAATGCAATATAAGACTTGTTTCTGGCCAAGCATTTGGCAGGTAGAGATAGGAGCTTGGGGTCTGGAGGGTATTTGTTAGGGATGGGACTTTTGGTATTGCCAATAACTGAAAGTACCCAATAATGAGCCTATCGGATTAATCCGATATCTCAGTTCTTTTCTCAGTATCAGCGGTATTGGGTTTTTTGCACTGGTTTTTTTATCGGATTTTTAACATTGTGGTTTTAACATTCTCTTGGTATCATATATTTAACATTGCGGTTTTCCCCACTGACTTCATGGGAAGTCCATGAGTTTATTACTCAGCATGAAAAGGTAAAATGGAGCTGTCCTACGTTTTATCTTTTACCCAACAAAATATGAGTTTTTCTCAAAATTAAAATTTCAATAGGAAAGTATTTATTTGTTTATTTAATTATTTATATTTTTATCCCACCCAATCCCAAACTATGGGTTTTGACTACATTTTTAGATTGTTCATTGGGGAAATTCCCAGTGAAACACTTAATTTCCCATTGGTGCCAACACTTCCAAAAAAGATGGCGATGTTTTTGTTCCATATTTTCCTGTGAAGTTACAACTGTTTTCAATTTCTAAAAACAATAGCAATGGGAATTTTTCCATGAAATTTCCCTTAGGAAAAAATTAGAGATTTTCAGAGAAGCTCTAGAAAGTAACTAAAGAGTGACCACCTTCTTTGTAAAACCCTGCCTTCCCATTTGGAAAAAGCCCACCAATTATTTTGACCGGTGAGTGTAATATCAACAGGAAAGCCCATTTCATTCCTTAGCTGATAAGTTTTGGTGGCTGATCTAAAATGTACATGTGCAAGCACAACCCCATGGAATGGGAGTCCTTTCCTCAGTCTAATTATAAAAGGGAGGCGTGTCCAGTATGGTCAATGGTGCCCCCTCCAGAGTGGGCAATGCCAGGACATAAGGTGCCCACTCAGTGACAGTATAGCCCACCAACTGTAGTTTCCTGCTCCACGCGCATGTACAATTGGTCACAATTGCCTTTACTTCACATTGAGAGAATAATAAAACACAGAAAGTCTCCCTGAGAGCAGGCGTGCAGTAAGGTTGCATATGGACAGAAAACTGCATCTGTTTCGGCAGGCAACCTCTCTCCATTGGAAGATGCAGTACACAGAAAATGAGATGCAACACATATAAAAGATACACTAAAGTTTGTGCTCTGAATCTAGGCTGCTTTCTGGTACCCTTTCAAAATGATGGGGAGGGAGTTAGCTGTGTGTCTCTCACTGGCTCTTCCGTCCATCTCCTTCTGAACTTGATCTTTTCAAGGTTCCCATCCCAGAGACCCTCTGGGACTCCATGAGATTCTTGCCTTCAGACACATCATCTTCCCTTCCCCTCTACCCCATTTATACATTGGTGACATCCACCTTGATGAGAGGGAATGTAGATTACTGAAGTATACAAGGCATCTCAGGAAGCTAATAGGAACTGGCAGTCAAATCAGTCCCTTTGCTTTATCTCAGGAAAATCCTATCTCTACTTTGCATCTCTTGCCTTGGGCAGCCTCTGGAACACTACAGTTCTGTACAATCAGCGGGGAGGGAGAGAGAACATATGGGCCCCATCTAGGCCCTGTAGCCCATCCAAGTCGGTCTCTGTTGTTTTTGGCCACACCGACCGGTTCTCTCTGTGCAGCAGGATGGAGCTCAGGGTCCTTGGTGGCGGGGGCTTTTTGCAATACGAAGCTTCCTGCCGAGGACCATTCAAGGGCAGCCCTTGTAGCCGATCTAATTATACAAACAATTTTGTTCTGCTTCTCCAAATAAACACAGCGAGGTCTGCGGGACACGGCACGATGGGAAATTAGAAACGAGAACGCTTGCTAATGGGCTCCTTAGCTGCAGGGGTAAACAGATTATTTGAAAAGGCCTCGGCTGCCCCTCCGACATCTACAGTCATCCCCTCCCCCTTTCCTTTCCTCTCCCCCCCCCCCCATCGCACCAAATATTAACAAAGCTTGCAATTTCATCAAATCTCTGAACTGTGAAAGGAGACTTCTGTAGATTTGATTTCAAGGTTTTTTCCCCGTTAAGATATGCGTTGGGAAAATTAGATTAGAATGCCGCTTGCAAAAGGAAGAGGGCTGGGGGGAAAGAGGAGGAGAGCTTGCAGTAGGGGGAGTCCAAGTTCAGCCTTTGATGTCTTAACCCCACCGCCACCAGTGAATGGTTGCACGTTGCAAAGGGGTGTCCCTCTGCCCCCACTCCGAACTTCCCCTCGGGATAAGTTCTTTGGTTTCTCTCTACAAGCCGAGCACTGATCTGTCAGCGGTGCATGTGGTTTATGGAGCTTTCATCCCTTCACAGCAGCTATCCAGTGGGGACACAAGATAGTGGCGAGCCAATTACAGCAACCTGAAAGGGAACCTGACTCTTCAATTCTCCAGGTTTCTGCCATAGTGAGAGCAAGAAGGAGGCTACTTTCTTAAAGATTCCTCTGTGTGTAAAAGCCTTTCTTTATCTATTTATTTATTTTAAAAAAACCATTCTGCTGTCGGCAAATAGTTTCGAAAAGGCCGGGTCCTTTCCACGCCAGTGACATCGATAGGGAGTGATTCCTGGTCTCTGAGTTAACCCCGTGCTTCTGATGGATGGTGTATACACAGGGACAAATTAACTTTGATGGGGGCCTGGAGCGATTCCAGTTTGGGGGGAATGGGGACTCTTTGCACATTCAGCTCTGCCCACAAGAGCCCTGACCCCACTCTCTCTCGGCTAGGTTTGGAACTGGCACTGCTGCAGGTTAGGAGGTGACTGTTGTTGTCACCATTCCAAAACCAGGTGGGGAAAGATGAGAGTTGAGGCTGTATTCATTTGGGCGGGAGGGTATGTCCTGAGCTTAAGCCCCTAAATCCCCTTCATTAATTTGGTCTACATGCAGGTTGCAGGTCTATGACAGCAAGTTTTTTTCCTATAGTGCTAGTCTCAGCATGATAGTTGCCATCTCTCTGGGTTTTACCCCAGAATCTCCAGGGTCTAAGAGAAAACCCCATTTTCTCCATGTCAGCCAGGGGCACCCCCAGTAACCTGGAAAAATTGGGGCTTCCAGGGCTGACCATGTCAGAAAAGGGAGTAGACCATTAGGACTTTTCCAGCCGCTACCTGATGCAGCCCCACCCCTGTGGAGCAGCATGATGTCATAATAAGGGGTGGGGTTATGTCAGAAAGGGATATGCTAGCTCCCTTCTCCCAGGACTCCATCCCCCTCACTAATGTAACCCACCCACTTGGGAAGGTGGGAAGGTAACCCTGCTGAGCAAGACTGATTGATTTATTTGTTCACATTTATACCCCGCCCCTCCTGAAATAGCTCAGGGCGGGGATGTTATGGAAACATTGCTTAGTGCAGGGCCAAACTCTCAAACAGACAGACACAGAGCTGCCTGCCCCTAGAGTGGCTCAAGGGGTGTATCCTCATGTCTGCCTGTTGCAATTCTGCTTTGGTCCATGTTAGATAAATTGGTGGATATGCCCCGGCTGCAGTCATCCTCCCCCCGCACACCATGGAGTTGTGGCCGCTCACCCAACACTCTAGGCTGGCAGTCACAGCTCTAGGGTGCTGACCGGGGCAACGGCCAGCCGGGCATGGAGCTGAAGCGTCGATGTACCCAATATATGGACAGAAGCTCCACTTTTGGACGTTGTCCCTGGTTTGGCTGGCCTGCTTTGTGAAGTGTGTTCTGGGATCTTTCTGCTCTGCTTTGCACATCTAGCAGGCGCTTCTACACAGACCAGTCAACCCAGGGATAAAGCGGGTAGAAACAGAGCTGCTGTCTGTCTAAAAGCACCCTCTGTCTATCAACAGATCAGTACAGTATGTATGGTGACAGGAACCACGGGCTGTCTCTTGAACCAACCTCTTGGGGGGGCGAGGGGCAGGGGAGGAAGTTCTGGGCAGTGATCCAGCCCAACAGCACTATTGCGTTATCCTGACTGATGTCCTGATCTCACCATCTGGATAAGGTTTAGAGAGTTTCTGCTCAGCAGCCCATGCCATACCTCCAGCTCACCTGATTGCTCATCCTCCAGTATATAAGAATGCCCCCAAAGAAGAGAAAGTTAGCTAGTCAGAACAATTCACAAGGCCTTATCTAACAGGGTCCCTACTACAGACCCCCTTTTTAGCTGCTGGTAGGAGTCCTGGGAATTCGGGACCATTCAGCCCATGATAAACAGCTCCCACCCCAAAAGAAGGATTTTTTGCAAGGTGTATTAACTATTTTTACTAACTAACAAAATATATTAACATGGTTTCCCCTAGCTCTCCATTCCAGAGGGTCTAGGGGGGCAAGGATTCTGGGTGAAGACTCGCCTGTCCCACAGTAAGACTGCAGGACCTAAGTGCTGTGAAATTCTACTTTTATACTAATCAGGAGTTTCCACAATAGCAAGCATCCAGCAGACAGGAGTTTATAAGGCACAATAACTACTTTAACACAATAACTACTTCTCAGTTTTTGGACTGTTGTTATCCTACTGGGGAAAAATGTTTCTGTTAGTAGAACTGTATCCACACTAAAGCGGTGTAGCTAAGGCATGGGAGACATGGATTCAAATCCTGTTTAGCCATGAACTCATTGAGTGCCCTTGAGCAAATCACTATTTCTCAACCTCAGTCCCTCATCTTAAAATAAGAATAATAATAACCTGCCTCACAGGGTTGTTGTGAGGGTGAACTAGATAAGAACTGTGACGCACTCAGAACACATAAAATGTTATATATATGAATAAAATTAATAATAATAATAATAAATAATAATAAATAATGAAAGAAAAAGAAAAAGAAGAAGCATGTATTAATATATCAGCAAAAGAACTACCCCTTAACTGAACTAGTCCTATCATGGCAAGCTCCATGTTTAGACTGGGCCCAAGATCAGAGTATAGCTTCCATCTTGTCCACACACATACTCATGCACATATAGAGAGAAGACAAATGGATTCTATCAACACCCAATCATGAAAGGAAATCTAATTCTAATCACAGTCCCTTGATGGTGTCTTGGCAGTAACATGTGGTTGGCCAGGAGTCTTTTTTCATTACCGCTCCGTGTAATTTATAATTGTATCAAAAATAAAGAACTAATTGCAGTTGCTGCCTTGCTCCATGCCTCATCACGCTTCCTATCTACCAACAGATGGACAGTTACTATCTGACGGAATTCTGGGTTTTGAATGTTTTGTCCCACGCAGGGAAGCGAGAGGGGCAGGAATCTATAATACCACGTATGCCTGATGGAGCATCTCTTGTCATGGTGGATCCTAGACATCATCATCAACATTAATAATAACTTGCACTCGTTGACATGTTTCATGTGAGCATTTTCTGAATGCTGATTAGCTAAATCCTTACAATCCTTGTGTGAGGCAGGTCAGTGGGGTTATGAACCTCCTCATTTCAGGGCCAGATTCAGGTATATGTAAACTGTGTGACCACATTAGGCCCCATGTGTTGGAGAGAGGGGCACACAGGAGACCCACAATTCATTATCTATGAATAAAGTTGAAAAGACAGCCTGAGTGTGAGAAGAACTAGTATCAAATACAGAACCACAAGGCCTCAAATGCAGAAAACCCTGACTCATCACGTTTCCTGCCAACAGATGGACAGTTGCTGTCTGACAGGATTCTGGAGTTTGGTGGGCCCACGGTGATTCAGCCCATACCACAATTTTTCATGGGGCCCAAACTTCCCTGGATCATTTTGTGCAGTAGACGGGGAAACTGAAATAACAAAAGTTTCAAACTTGAGTGTCTGAAGCTATGTACCAAATAGGAAAGTTTATAAAAGTGCATAAGTAATTTGGGACCCCAGGTTCAAAACTCACTTGGTCACGCTGGAAGTCAGGGGCCTCTGCCAGAGACTTACAGAAAATGTTACCCCATAATTCATATTTAAGAATTCAAATGAACCGTTGCACAATCAGAGGCTCTGAGCACTGACAGTTGTTCCTGAAGTCAATGGGAGTTGCAGGTACTAAGCAATTTCCTAAGCTAGGACACTTATTTAAAGACTAACTATGGAGTTAGATGTTGAACTCTGGGTATCTAAGTTTGACAGTTTGGCCATTAAGGGGTATATTTTCAATAAAGCTGAAATGGATAGTCAAAAAATGATCTACGGTTAATATCCGGTATTCCTGATAGCTTATTAGGTAATAATCTAATAACTGCGGAGGTTAACCTCCAAACCAGAATACCAGATATTACCATTTGCCAATTACCATTTACCAACTATAGTTTACCACAATACCATTTACCACATTTTATTATTATTATTATTATTATTATTAACAAGCATTTATATAGCACCAGCAATGTACCTGGCACTTTACAAAGTAATTGAATAGACACGGTCCCTGCCCTAGGGCTTACAATCTGAAAGATGGGGAAGGGGGGAAGGAGACGAAGGAAGGGGAACAGAGGGAGAGACAAGGAGTGAACATTCACGAGGATGCGAGGTCCCAGGTGCACGCGCTTGACTTAGTTACATCAAGAATGATGGCTGGTTGGCCCATGTGATGAGGATATGAGTACAAAGACCTTGGGTAACAGATTGTACTGGATGGAGGGTATTAGCAGGAGTTAGGTGAGGGGAGCAAGAAGTCGGGGAGGGCAGAGTGGAAGAGGTGTGTCTTAAGGAGGGATTTGAAGGTACAAAAAGAGGGGGCAAGGTGGATGTGGGCAGGGAGGGAGTTCCAGGTGTGGTGGGCAGCTAGGAAGAAGGGACAAAGGCGGTTAGGGGAGCAGGGGAGGCATGGGAGGGCGAGAGAGGGGACAGAGGAGAAGCGGAGTTCACGGACTGGAGTACGGAGGGAAATTAGCGCCGAGAGGTAGGGGGGAGCAAGGTTGTGAAGAGCTTTATAGGTGAAGACTAGGAGCTTGTGCA
>QEPC01012438.1:4697414-4725289 GCA_003113815.1 Sphenodon punctatus
AAAAAACCGGCACACTGAAATCCGGTACCGGGGGCCGGATTACCGGGCCGAATCCGATAATGCCGGTACGCCCGATACCGGCATTATCGGATACCGGTAGATCCGGAATTCCCATCCCTAGTTTTTAGTAAGCAAGAAGCCTCTGAGCTTCCTCCTCATAGGTCTTATGACTGCCCCATTGAGCTCCTCCCTGATCATGAACCTCCATATGGGAGGATCTATAATCTATCCCCGAAAGAAACCGAAACCTTACGGCTATACATAAAAGATAATTTAACAAAGGGGTTTATTTGTCATTCCACTTCCCCTGAAGGATCCCCCCTTTTCTTTGTTCCAAAGAAGGAGTGGGATCTTCAACCATGTATTGATTATCGAGGTTTAAACCAAATAACCATTAAAAACCGGTATCCCCTTCCTCTTATTTCCGAGCTTCTTGGGAAACTTCAAGGAGCAAACGTATTCACCAAGTTGGACTTGAGGGGTGCTTATAATCTGGTTCGAATAAGGGAGGGGGACGAATGGAAAACGCATTCCATACGAGATTTGGGCATTTCGAATATCGTGTAATGCCCTATGGCCTTGTAAATGCTCCTACTATCTTTCAGCATTTTATTAATGACATATTAAGGGATCTGCTTGATGTATATGTAATAGCATATCTTGATGATATTCTTATTTTTTCTTTATCCCACGAGGAACATATCCATCATGTACGCACGGTCCTGGAACAATTGTTGTGCCATAAATTATATTTCAAATTGGAGAAATGTGTGTTTGATACATCCTCAGTTCCTTTTCTAGGCTTCATCGTCTCAGTCCAGGGAATACATATGGACCCCAGTAAACTCGAGGCCATTAACCAATGGCCAGCTCCCAAGACAGTTAAAGCCTAGCAAAGGTTTTTAGGGAGTGTTAATTATTATAGACAATATATTCCTCTTTATGCTAATCGTACTAAACCTCTTACACTGTTACTGAAAAAGGGAACGTCATTTGTGTGGGGGGACCCACAACAAGAGGCTTTTGGTTGCCTCAAACAGGCCTTCATGTCTACCCCCTTACTACAACATCCAAATATTTCTCTACCCTTTATAGTAGAAGCCGACACATCAGACATGGCCCTTGGAGCGGTACTTACACAAGTCCATGAGCCGTCGAAATGATGACTCCCCTGTGTCTTCTACTCACATCAACTGACTCCGGCGGAGAGAAACTACCCCATATTGGATAAGGAATTATTAGCGATCAAAGCAGCATTTGAAACTTGGAGGCATTTCCTTGAAGGAGGTCCCCATCCCATCCTTGTATATACGGACCATAAAAATTTAGCCTACCTTCACTCTGCATGTATTAATAACCTGCGACATGCAAGGTGGGCATTGTTTTTTGCTCGTTTTTGTTTTTCAATACAGTATCGCCCCGGATCACAAAACACCATGGCGGATGCACTATCCCGATATTATACCCATATTGAAAAGGAAGGAGATCTTCATGGACCCATACTGCATCCCCGAAGCATTGCAGTTACTCTCCCATCATTACCACAATTGAAATCCATAACCCAAAAGGAGCAATCACATCCAGAATTCCAACAACGATATGGTCTAGCGTTTCATAAAGGAAAGGTAGTCATTCCATGCAGATTTAGACCCCAGGTAATATGGGCCCACCATTATTCCCCCCTTGTAGGACACCCAGGGTATGAACATACTCTCTCCTTGATTACAAGGTCCTTTTGGTGGCCTTCCATCCAGAAGGATGTAAAAAGATACGTACAGGGATGTTCCATTTGTGCGCGCACCAAGACCCCTTGAACACTGCCCATTGGCTTATTACAACTTACCAACAATCCTAGAGGTCCCTGGCAAAAGATTGCTCTAGATTTCATCGTTGGATTTTCCAAGTCGGTAGGGTATGACACCATCCTGGTAATTATCGATTACTTTACCAAAATGGGGCACTTTGTCCCCTGTAACAGAATACCCTCCACCCCAACCACTGCTCGCCTCCTTCTTCGGGAAGTCATCCGCCTACACGGGCTCCCAAAAGAAATTGTTTCTGATAGAGGCCCTCAATTTATCTCGCGATTCTGGAAGGCGCTTTTTTCCCTTCTCCCAGTTAATCTCCGACCTACTACAGCCTACCATCCCGAAGCAAATGGTCAAGTTGAACATGTTAATCAGCATATTGAACAATATTTGCGTTGTTTTTGTTCCTACCTTCAAGACGACTGGGTGGAACATATACCTCTTGCAGAATTCACTTATAACAATGGCCCCAATGCCTCCTTGGGAAATTCCCCCTTTTATGTCTCGTATGGTTTTCACACTCACCCCTTTGTTTTCCAGATGCACCCCTCTCTTCAGTACCAGTAGCAGATGCATTGGTGAAAAATATTCATGACGCCCAGCGAGCAGCTCAACGGCATCTACTGGACGCTTGCGCTTGTTACAAGGCCTCCGCAGATAAACGTCGTCTCCCAGGGCCATCACTACAAGTAGGTGACCTCGTTTGGGTACGACGTCAAAATTATCCATCCTTGCGCCCATCTGCTAAGCTAGATGATGCTTACATGGGTCCCTTTCCCATCACCCGAAAATTAAATGAAGTTACGTTCACTGTCGGTTTACCTGCCCATTTGCGCATCCATCCCTCTTTCCATATTTACCTTCTGAAAAAAGCACAAACCCCCGACTTCGCAGTACAGTGGGAAGTCCCTGCCCCTCCTGTTATACTTCCCGATGGCCCCTAATATAGGGTTCGAGCCATCTTAGATTCCGGCTTTTTTGGGTCACATCTATACTACCTAATAGACTGGAAACATTATGGACCCTCTGAACGCTCTTGGGAACCCGCTATGAATGTTCACGCCCCCGTCTTATCTGGAACTTCCACCTTCGCCATCCCTCCCGGCCTGGTCTGACAACCCGGGGGGGGGGGCTTGGACGGGGGGGTACTGTCAGCGCCTGCGCTGACAGGGCAGGGACGAGTGGTGAGCATCCTGTTGCCTGGCAGCAGCAAGGATGCCAGACCAGGAAGCGATAGGTTCCCGGGGTCAGGTGGGCGGGGCTGATTCACGCTGGCGGGGAATCCAGGCCCTGCCCAGCCTGTAGCTGTACCGCTTGAACGCTGTGACTCAGAGGCGGGTTGGGGCCCCGCCCTGAGCACGTTACTCCTTGGGGGGAGCTAATAACTATATAAGAGGCCGGCGGGGGCAAGAGCCTCCGCCGGTAATCATTTTGAGAGGCTGGCCCCTGTATCCTTGTGTGCTCATATCCTGATATTCTTGAGTGCGAGTGTGACGGTTTGCATGCTTCCAGTGTCCTTCCCTGTCCTGTGTCAAGTGAAAGGTGGTAAGTTTGGCTGTCTGTCTTTGTTTGTTGTCCATAGTGTGTGTTGTGATATACATGGATTGTTTCCTGGCAGATTGGGTCCTTGGTCCTTGCCCCTTTTCCGTGATCCTTTTCAACTCCCCCTCCCATGTGTGCAATCCCTATCCCTTTTCCCCTCACTCCCCTATCCTTCCCTCACATCCTTCCTCCCCCACCCTCGTAGGCCATCCCTCCCTTTCTTCTCCGCCACAGGTTCTCACGGTGTCCTGGGCCCTGTATATTTCCCCGAGTCACTGAGATCTTCCCTTGGTGTTTTCTCTTCTTGGGGCAATTGGCTTCCTCTTGTCTATCTCGATGATGACATGGGTTGCCCTCTATATTTGAGGGAAAGCCCACCTACTACCCTGAGGGATATTTATACCCAGATAGATTACCTTTGTCCAGAGGAAGCCGCCCTTTTCCCCTATCCCCTTCCTCTCCTTTTCCCTTTTCCCGTGACCTCCCCTTCCTCCCCCCTCCCCCTGTGACACAGAAAGCCCTGCGGTCAGCTGCAGCCAGGGCACGCTGTCCAGCAAGCCCCGGTGGTGCGGCCAAGAGGGGGAGAGCTGCCCACCATGTTGAGCCCAGCCCCCTCCATTGTACATGTCCCCCCAATAAAGGTGGTGTACCTATCCCTTGCTGCTGCTTGCTCTGTCCGGGGACATGGGGGTGAGGGGGTTGGATTGTGGGGCGTGGCGGTGGGGCGGCTGTTCAATGGCATCCGCATTGCTGGGCCCAGTGCCTGTGTCCCTCTGTGGGGAGTTCTGTTCCTTGGTGCCTGCAGCCAGCTCTGATGGCTGTCCCCTCTCCCTCTGTTCCCTTCAGTGCAAGCCATGATCTCGGAGTGGACCCAGGAGCAGGCGGAGTTGGTGGAGCTCCTCCTGCTCATCCTGGAGTGGCTGCACCGGCTGGAACATGCGCAGGCTGAGCGCTGGCACCGGGTGCGGGGTCGCTGGCCATATTGACCGGGGTTCTGCCATGGGCCTGCCTCTGCTGGAGCTGTTCCCCCCCCTTCTGTTGCCCCCTCCCCCTCACTGCCCTGTTATTTGTTGTTGCCCCCTGTTGCTGTTTCCCCTTATTTTATTAAAGGTTTGTATGTTCCTTTCCTGGTGTGTCAGTGCTGTGCTTTGCTGTGACCTCTCCCCTTGTGCAGGTGCCTCTGGGGGGGTGTGTGGGGGGGTGTTGCCTGTGTTGTGTGGGTCCCTTCCCCCCCTTTCTTTGCCCCCCATGGGCCGTGNGTTGTGCTTTGCTGTGAGCTCTCCCCTTGTGCGGGTGCCTTCCCCCCCTTTCTTTGCCCCCCATGGGCCGTGTGCCCTTCCCTGTGTGCTTCTGCTGCCCACTGTGTGTGTGCGGCTCTGCTGTGGGAGTGTGCTGGGGAGGGGGGGGCCGGCACCAGGCGTCTGGTCTCTGTGCCGAGGCTGTGTGGAGCCAGCTCCTTTGTAGTGGCTGTCATCTTCCCATCTCCCTTCCGCCCGGCCCACACGCGTCCTGGCGGCTGGGGGAGCATGGCCGTGTTGCACGGCTTCGTTTGCCCTCAGTTGGCCATGTTGTGCCATCGCGTCGCTGTGCCGGGCGGGACTTCCCTGCCATTCCTGGTCCCGGCCGTTCGTGTACTTGCACGGGTGTTTGCAGGGTGCTTCCCGGGATGGGTGTTTGGGTGCTGGGTGTTTGCGGGCCCCTCCCTTTTCCTTCCCACAACCCCCCGAGGCGCTGTCCATGTAAATGTCTCCCTGCTCGGCGGTGCCGGGTGTTCGCTGGGTGTGCTCACCCACCCATTCACATCCATCTCCACCCATCGATGCTGCTGTGCCGTTCGTGTGGCCTTAGAAGTTGATCTTTCCTTCTAGGAAGCTGTGTATCTAAACAGGAAGCTGTTGGCCAAGAAAATGGATGTTGACTAGCTTCTTTTCCTTGTGTGCAATGCTTAACTTGTTTTGTTTTCTAAAAAAAATAAAAATTCCAAGATTCAAGCCTATCCTAGACATTTCACCCTTTGACCCCAGATGCATGGGAGGGGGTATTGAGAGGAGATGGGGGAGCTGCTGTACCATGCCCACTGCTCCACCAGCCAAAATATTCAGTGCCAGACACCTGATAAATGGTGGTGCAGCACTCTCCCTGCCGAATTGGTCATTCCTGAATCAATGGGAACTCTCATCATTTTGAGAAGCTTGCTGCATTCTCACCAGATTTTTTGCATTTGGGATGAGTATTGCCCATTCGTCACTTTGGAAATTTCCTATGGTGAATTTCTGTCACTTTTGTCACTTTTATTATTTCATCCCTGGTTTTCTCGTCATTTCCATCTTAGTCACGTAGTCACTTAACCAAGAGTATATATATCTCTAAAGGCAAACTAGTATATCAAAAATGGCAAAAATAAAAATACAATGAAATTAAGAAAAAAACAAAAGTCCCAAATGCCGATGATAATGGAAAGAGTGGAGAGAACACTTCTGGAAGTACTGATCCTACTGCATGTAACGGTATGGCTGGCAGATGACAAACATGATGAAAGAATCAAAAGGAGTTCTAAAACAGGAACCCAAACAAATCATTGTGAAAAAACTGTTAAATTTCCACCTTGTTGGCAAAACGGTGAATTGGCCGTTTTCATCTAAAGCGGTATTCACCACAGTAAACCATTGCAGCTCTATTCCTGCCCACAGCCCCCACCACAGCCCTGCCAGAGGAGAGGTCGAAGTTGGTGCTTTTGTGGGTGGGAGGGAAGGGGACTGCTGTTGCCACCCATCAGCTGTTTGGCACTGGGGGAGTTTGGCCACCAAACAGCAGCAGCACCAGCCCCTGGTTCCCCAACTTTATCCACCCTGCCATGGGTGGGTCTTGCAAAGCAGCAGCAATGACACAGGATGTGGACAGAGGTGTCTGGGCTGAGCCCTGGCACAAATTAAGCCCTTCCTTGTGGCCATTCATTATCTTTTTATCCGACAAGAGGAAAACTCCTCTTTGTTTAGCTGCCAAAAGGTCCCATTTGGAGTCATTTCCCAAACTCCCTGACAACCTTTCCCTCCTTCCCCTTCCCAGGTTGCTGGGCTCCTTCTCCATTTTGGACCTCTAGGTCTAGGATGGGGGATTCTTACCATAAAAGGCCAAACCTTAAACCAGAGCTGCCCTGTTTGTGCTCCTGATAGATTCAGTCTGTGCTTTACTACTCCCTAGTCATGCTGGCTGGGCAATGATGCCAGATGCGCAGATAATGATGGGTGAAAACAGACATGATGTTAACCACCCTTTAACCACCTTTGGTGGTTATTTATGCATGTTGCAGGGCTGTATTGGTGCCCTATGCAGCCCTGCAACATGCATAAATGACCACCAAGGGTGATTAAAGGGTGGTTAGCGTCATGTCTGTTTTCACCCGGTGTCTCTTGATCAGAAAGAGCTACACTTTTGGATCCCAACTGCAATGCAAGTTGCACAAGCTAACCAGCTGGCAGCATCAGACCCTTGGCCTCCCCTCCTCACAGCTCTGATCACCAGCTGCTGGCTGCCTAAATGAACTGAGGTGTGCTATGAATGCACCACTGCCAGCTCCCTCTCCCCAGCTCCCTCTACAACATGCATATGCATCCTGCTTGTGTCCTGCATCACTACCCAAAAGGTTCTGCAATGGGACCACTTAGTCACGGAGGGAGATGGGGGCCTTTAACACCCCTGCAAAATAAAACACAAGGGGAGAAAACAAAGAGAGACAGCAAGAAGATCTCTTAAAAGAAATCTAATCTGCCGAGCATGCTAAACTAGGCTGCCGAACCCCGTCTGTGTCTGGGGCTATTGAATCACAGGGCTAAGTGGTTTCCTCTCTACCTCACAGGGGAGCTGCTTTTATGTTCTGCTGAAAAGGTATCCTACTCAAACAAGCAGAGACATAATGGGAGAGCATCCATTAAACAGAAGGAAACGAGGGCATGTTAAACATGAAATATTCATGGAGGCTCTTGCTGGCTTGTTAATGCATTTTTGTTTGTGGAATTCTCGCCCTTACAAGCAAAGGTGGGGGAGGGAGCAGGACAAGTCAAGTAAAAAGGGGGCACAGGGAATTTTGGGGTCTGGGACTTGCAAGGGGGTAGAAGAGGCAGACTTTGCCTGACCTGGCATAGAGGGACTGTTCACAGGAGGTATTTAATACTTCACAGGTAACCCAAACCAAATGGTAGCTTCTCATCAGAGCACTGCCAGACTTAATTAGCCTTATTACAGAGATCTCTAGCATGCGCACATTGGGAATCTACATATAATACACCTGGATCCAGAAGGTTTAAGGTGCAGCTGTGATCTCTTGTAAAATATATAGAGTCTGATTGTGTTGGCACTTTGATGAGAGATCCCACTCTAAACAAAAAACCAGGCTGCAGTTCAATAAAGGGAGCTCTCCCCTCCCCACAAACACACACTGAGTCAGGAGTTGCCCATCAAGTTGCTAGCAGGTGCTGAACTGCACGGGTTACATTAATGGGTGGTTTTAGCCGGACACAGAGCCTGACCGCCCCTGGGCATGACCCACCCTGCACATCTGGCCACTTCCAGCCCTGTCTGGGTCTGTAACAGATGGACCGGCAGTTTCCCCAGGCCACCCATACGATACCCTCCCCCTTCACCAGAGAGTGCCCTTCCCCTGCACCATAGAGCTTCAGTGCCCTCCCCCTGCACCATAGAGTTGCAGACACTTGCCCAATGGTCTACGCTGGTGCCTGTAACTCCATAGTACTGAATGGGGCAAGGGACAGCCAGGTGTGGAGCTGCATCATGGGTCCCCCCAACAGACAGATGACAGCTCCATGTTTGGCCACTGCCCCAGGCTTGGTCGGCCAGCTCTGTGCGGCGCGCTCCAGGATATTCCTGATCTCCATCAGTGGGGCTGCCCCAGAGGCAGTCATAGCCTACTCCGCTTTGAACATCTGGTAAGTAGCTTTACATAAAATTGTATCCTTTTTAAAATATGGCCCACCGGGAAAAGCACCCGTATATAATATTGCACGTGACTAGGCAATGCTCTTCTGAAGAAGAGGATGTTGTTGAATGTGAAGGTGGCAATACTTCCCTTGATTGACATCCCCCCAGCCCTAGTGCAGTGCTGGGAGTGTTGTTCTAATGGAAAATGCCATTTCTAGACTAGTTTCCTCTGGGAAGAAGACTGATACAATCACGGTGTGGGTGTGGGTGTGCGAGAAAGAAACTTTTAAATAACTTTTGGTCCCATAGGTCGATTCAATTAAGTTTGATAGAGGGAGAAAAAAGGGTCAAAGTTAAGTAAGGATGCAAAATTTCATAATATTAGGTTCACTTGGAGGGGAGATATAGCCCCTTTAGTAGCTGACAAATCCCATAGACTTACATTGTGCATTGTTCACCTTAAGAAGCCAAGCTTCATTAGCTTGGGTGCCTGCTGCACAGAACTCTTTGTTTATAAGAGGTTGTGCCCTTGTGGTCATTAAAATTCCCCTGGCCCTGTTTTATACATAAGTATCTATCGTGTTGCTAGCTGAGCATGCAGTATAAAAATTAGAAACATGAACCATTGCCAACAACTGTCATAGATCAAATCCACCTCTCTCTCTCTCTCTCTCCCCCTGTTCACTGATGAGTTAAGTAACTGCTGGGTTGGATGTCTCCACAGTAAGGAAAAGCTAGTCAACAAAAGCATCTTACCTTTTGATCAAAATTTAATCATGTAGCTCGGGCTCTGGTGAGACTGTGAACCATGGAGACAAAGGGTAGAAACAGCTCATTAATGCAAGGAGAAATTATAACCAACCAACATCAGCACCTCAAAGCACTTTTCCCTGACCATCTACACCAGCTTTGTCTTGTCTGGCTAAGACTCATATGAACCAGTTTCCATAGAGCTACAGAAATTAGGGAGACACTTACCCGTCAAAGCACTCTTTGCCAAAGAGTGATGGTTTCCTGCAATAATTTTTTTTGTTTTTGGTGCATTAACCTCATCTAAATTTAAATGGACAAGCCATGGAGCTCCTAACACTTCCCATACAGAACTGTTCCACAGACGTGATATTTTTTGCTGTCAGAGTCTATTAGGATTCCAGCCTCAATCAGATATAACTGTGATGGATGCAATAAAAAAAAATACAGGAAGAAGAGAATATATATTCTCTTTCTTAATTTCATCCCATTTCTTCTTCTTCACAAATGTTTTTCTGCAAGACATAAATATAAATCTGTGATCCAGGACAGCAACAAAGACTTGTAAAGTATATAAAATATCATCATGATCATGACCCTGTCCACACATAGTTTGACCCTTCTTGGGGTACTCCCAATAGTTTGAGAACTTCTGTTCCAGCCTGACTCCTCATTTCCCTCTAGACCACCCTATACCCTCTCTTTTTCTTCTTATTTTTGCATGTAAATATTGATATAATTTTCCATATTGGTATTATTTTCCCATCTAAGTGAGCTATAAACTAATAGATAAGGTGTTTGATTTAGACCTGGGAGACCAGGACTCAAAATCTGTCTTAGCCATGTCTTAGCTCACTGGGTGACCTTGGACAAGTCAGTAACTATCTCTCAACTTCAGTTCCCCATCTATACAATGGGAATAATTATGACCTACCTCAATCGTGAACCACTCTGTTCTGAACTGGTGAGACCTTACCTGGAAGACTACTGTGTTTGGGACACCTCGTTTTAAGAAGGGTTTGAAAAGCAAGTTCTACGAGGAAAGGTTGAAGGAACTGGGTCTGTTTAGCCTAGAGAAGTGAAGATCAAGAGGATACACAATAGCAGTCTTTAAATAACTAAAGGCTGCCACAAAGAAAATGGCAAAGAATTACTCCCATTGTCACAGAGAGCAAGACTAGAAATAATATGCTCAGATTACACCTACAAAGTGTGTTATGGTTAAACATATGGGGGGGGAATTCCAGCGGTAAGAGCCATTTGGCAATGGAACAAGTTGCCTAGGAAGGTTATACACTCTTGGTCACCAGAAGTTCTCAAGAAGAAGATGAGCAGCCATCTGTCTGGGTGGTTGTAGCTGTAGACCACCTGCATCAAAGCAGGGGGTTGAACTAAATGACCCTTGAGGTTCATTCCAAGTCCATGATTCTATAAAAAGATTGTGAGGCACTTCAAACACTTAAATCACTATATAAATAATAATAATGTAGGTGTTGCTTAATTAAATTATATTTGCTGGCCACAGTTTTTTAAAAATAAAACAAAGTCAAAGGCTGATGAGGTTGTAAATTGAATTAATTAATTAATTAATTAATTAATCAAAAAAATTATCCTGCCCTTTCCTAAAGGCTCAGGGCAGCTAAAAACATATATTTCTTTATATGCGATGGGTGCAATAAAAAAAGACCCATGGCTTGTTTATTTAAATTTAGATGAGGTTAATACACAGCCATCCCACAGACCCCTGTAAAACCACCCAATAACACTTCCGCATGTCCCACTCCAACCCCCCTCACTACCTACTCAGCCCACCCAGCAAACCCCCATCCCCTATCCCTGCCCACCAAATGCCTTTACAAAGAGAATGGTCTTACACTGGTTAATCTGGTCTGCCTCTGCCCGGAAATAGAGTCATTTAATGCCCGCTGTGACATTTTTAGTAATTCCTTCACAGACAATATTGCTCGTATTCTCCATGATTTGGGTGCTGCTGTTTTACCTGCAGAGTCAGAGTCTGAGGTTATGGAAGTTTAGTCTCATCCTGTTTATTTGGATCAGTTTCAATTGGTATTGACCACCAATGTGGGGGAGGTGCTTGGGGCTGTGAGGACGACCAGTTGTGAACTAGTTCCTGGCTGGTGAAAGCCAGATGGAAGATGCTGGGGCCACTGCTGGCTGGGATTGTCAATGAGTTATTTTACACACACATTTCTCCTGTTACATCCTGAACTTTCTGTGTGTCTAAATCACTCACCCAGATCTTAAACATCCGGATCTTTGAACTTCTGCATATAACTTCTCCCAGAACTTTTGTGTGTAAAACATCCTCCTAGTAAACTGCTTACTCCAGGCAGCTGTAAACACTTGGTTTCCATGGCAGCCTGTCAGTGATCACATCTACAGCTGCGGCTTCTTTAGGCTGCCTCAGGGCAGTGTGTGTGTGAAGAATGCATCCAGAACTTACTTGTGGACTTGTAAACCCAGAAGATTGAAAAATCCAGAACTAACGTGTGTGTAAAAATGCCCAATGTCTCCCTTCAGGAGGGCAGGGTGTCGGATGTTCTTAAAACTGCAGTTGTCCAGTCCCTGCTTAAGAAGCCATCTTTGGATGTTGCCTCCCCAGCCAGCTATCGACTGCCCCTGACCTTTCCTTTACCACCTGCAGGAGGCAGCAGTGTTTAAAGTCCTGGAAGGTAAGGTAAAGTTGCTAAGAAGTACAGGTATTCTCAATACCTGGCTTATTTATTGTAGGTGCCTGAACCTGGCCTTGCTTTGGATGGCTGAATTTGAAAATATTTGTCACCAAGTTCAGTGTTCTGAAACAGGCACAATCCTGTGCTCACCTAACTGGGGAGAGCTGGTCCTTGTACCAATAACTGGGCACTGGTAAGCAAGGAGACTGCAGAATCTGGGTTTGAGAAGCAGGAGAGGTGGATCTCAGCATTTCCAATACAGCAATGGCAGTTCTGCCCAAGGACAGCCCCCTGTTTCTTCTAAAGGTTTTCATATACATGTAGGGTGGACATACCTCCCATTTAAAAGAGGACACTTATGAAAAATACATGTTCCAGGGCTGCATTGGTTCCAGTGCCGCCCTGCACCATGTATTTTTCATAAGCATCCTCTTTTAAAGGGGAGGTATGGCCACCCTATATACATGTGGGAGAAAATTTCATGTTATAAGACTTCACCGGGGTAGAAAAAGAACTACCCATGACATCCTTCTGTGTCCTTCTCAGAGGAATGAGTGGAGCCATAGTACTGATAATTATACCTCCTAGTATACTTGTATACCTCCTAGTATACATACCTCCTAGTATACATAGTATACATTACTATGTATACATTATACGATGTATACTATGTATACATAGTATACATTATACCTGCTAGTATATTTGACAGCGTAACCAGTGGTGGCTCTAGCTTTTGCATAATTAGAACCAAATTTAATGGTTGGAGAATGGGCCCTAACGTTTAACTAGCGGATACACTAGCAGCCTAGACCTGGATACTTGACCAAATGTCTGAAAAAATGTACTTGACTAGCTAGGGGTGGGACACCGGAGAGAATACTGAATACCGGATTTACCAGTATCAGATCTCCCCGGTACCGGATTTACCGGTATTGGCATACCGAATCTTTAACATTGGGCATTTTACCAGGTTTTTTACATTGCGGCCATTTATCTCGATGGCCACAATGTTAAAAAACCGGTAAGCGCCCAATGTTAAAGATCTGGTATGCCGGTACAGGTAATATCGGATTTATCAGATTAATCCGATACACTCAAATACCAGCAATATCGGTTCTTGGGAGAACCAGAATTCCCACCCCTATTGACTACAATTGTTCTGACTGAAGTCCTATGTGTATGAGACTGAGGGGGGTAATAATGGCATAAATCTGTTGGTGGGTGTGAGTGTGGGTGGGTGGGTGTGATTTCTTTTTCAATATTTTCTTTCAGAGCAGTGAGGGGGACCCTTCGGCTTCAGGGCTCTAGGCCTATGTCACCTATGCCTAAAACTGCCTGTGCGTGCAGGGCTGCCACCTTCAATATCCTGATCTCATCCCAATATGGGATTTTACTGCACATACATTTTAGTGACCTAAACTCTCACTGTAGTTCCAAATAGTCTTCAGACTGAACCCAAAGTATAGGCTACCTTTATGGCTCCATTCTAAAGGAGACTAGGATGGTCCCATGTGTTTCTAGTCATATTTTCTACAAAGTGATCTGGGATAAAAGGGCCTCACAAATCTCCACACCTTCTAATTCATGGCGAGACAAGAGGGGGGCTCTATTCTGCACTCCTCTACAAAGACTTCACAGCATTGTTCGCTGCTGTCCTGAGGCTTCGTATTACTGAGACCTCATTACTTTTGCAAAATGTTCTCCCATACATTTACGAGGGCATTACGAAATAGCATCTATAATTATAAGGAACCTGAAATTGCCAAAATGAATGAACAAAGCACATTTGGCAATGAATTACCCTTGCGGTTTTTAAACTCTGCTTGCTCTGCTCCTTGGCAATCCAGAGAAACTCAGTAACTCAAAATGGGCTGCCCAGCTATTAGTGAGGATCTGCTGTCTTAATTATTATGACAGTTGTTAAAGAAATTGTTCCTGCAATTAAGACTAGGAGCTTCAGTCACAGAGCCAGGGACCTATGTGTTAGGTGTTGTAGAACCACAGGAAAAAAAGATGATCCCTGCCCCAAAGAGCTTCCAGTTGAAACCACCAATCCTCAAAGAACTCCACAGCCACAAAACCTGAGGACAGGGCTCTAAATTGATTAATTAAAAGAGAAAAATGTAGGAGATTAAAGGAGACACAAAGAATGCTTTTGCATAGATGCTTCAATTTTTACAGAGCAGACAACGATACATGAGTTTGAGAGAAAGGAGATGAGAAGGGTGTGTTTTAAGGAAGAAGAGCATTTTAAATGTCTGCCTTTTGTGCTTCAAATGAGATTGCTGTGTGACCCAGGGACAGACAAGTACAAAAGTGGATTAAAGGGGAACATTGTCATGATCATAATTGGAACCAAGTGGTTTCAAAAGGCCTCTTGATTGAGAAAGAACAGTTGGATTCAACACCTGGACGGGTGTTTTATTCTGAAAATATTAGTGAGCGAGAGAACCTTTAAAGCTAGCCAGTCTTGGGAACTGATTCATGTGGCAAGAGGGAAAATGCGTAAGCAGGTCTGGTTTGTGCTGTGCTAATTAATTCTTACCTTGGTATGTAGGAGATGCTATCATGGACTTGGCTTACAAAGGAAAACACAGCCAAGAATTAACAGCAGGTTCAACGTCACTCTGAGCTGGATATCCAAGCCCCAGTCTGTTGCTTTCCACAATTCTCTGCTCAGGTTTTTCCTCTAGTTTCTCTCCCTCATCCATTGCCGAATTCTCCATAAAATCCTGATCCAAGGCCCACTCAAGTAAACTGAAAGAAGTGTTAAAGATGAGAAGGAAAGTCAAGAATCCTTTATAATTTATTTTTGTAAAGTGTTCTGAGTGGCAGGGGAGCACCAATTATATAAATAATATAATAAAAATCAAATTATATTATTTATTATTTATAATTATTAATTATCAATAATTATTGATTATTATTGTTATTAGGGATGCACACAGTAAGTCTCTTTTGTTTTTGTTATTACTTTCATTTTGTTATTCAAATGTCAGTCATTTTCATTATATTTCGTTAGTCTTTTTTTGTTTTTGTTTTTATGTTTGTTTTGATTGGTTTCAATGGAAAACACATTTTCAGCTGTTACGTTTTTGTTTTTCATCTTATTTCAATTAAACTTGACATACCTGTACCATTACCAATGGTGGTAATTGCGTGTGCCAAATATCGGAATGATTGGAGAAAGGGATCCGATTATATAAGCAGTAGAAATTTGTTATTTTACAAAACTCTGGGAACACATTCCTGGCTGTAACGTCTTTGTCTCCTATGTGATTTAGATTAAACAAGGTAAATTTATACCCCTCCCCAAGTTTACTATCTCTGCCAAATAACAGAAGGATTGGATAAAGGGTCCTGATGTTATAAGCAATTTACTGGTTGTAACATCTTTGTATTCCAGCCAGTTTACATAAAACTTGGTTGGATTGTATCTCAGACCTTTGGGATTATCTCTTCCAAATATCAGAAAGATTTGATAAAGGATCCCAATGTTATAAGCTTGCACAGCATCTTCAGAGAATGAGCCTATTCCAGGGATTCTCTTATATTTGTCACTGTGGTACAAGATGTGTTTGTGATGCCAACTGGCCAGCAGAAATGTCACCCATATATCATTCTGTGCTGTGACCACCCCAACCCTTCTCTATCACTTGTTACTGGGAAGTTGGAAGCATCTGCTTAGTTTAGAGCCAATGAGGGACTCTCTGATGTCCTCTGTCATAGTGCTGCAGGATGTGATTGTGATGACAATTGGCCAGCCTGGATGTGTGAACCATGTCTCCTGACTGCTGGGATGCTGTCCCTCTGCCCTCTGCCTTGCTGCCTGAAGTCCCAGTTATGTCCCTTCTATGCCCACCTCAGGCTGCTCAGGATTGGTCCTGAAAAGCTGGAAGCATGCAGTAACAGAGACCAATCACATCTCTGTTCCAGCTAGGGTGTCTTTGAAATATCAAGTCAATTGGCCAGAGGATATATCTGTCATATCTGCTGTTTGGCACAGGCTTCAGTCTGGGCGGGCACCCCAGGTGCATGAGGGTGTCCGTCAACTTGCAGAGAACGCCGCCAAGAGTGGAGAGGAGGATGTTGGGCAGCACCCCAGGTGCATGTGGATTGGATTTATGTAGGTAGCTGAACTCTTGCAGTGATGAGCTCTAGCACACACACACACACACACACACAAATCTTGCCAGCAAAGTCTGAGAAGATGCTCTGAACAAAGACAGATCTAACCACAGGCAAAGAGCAGCCCCAAAGAACAGCAGCTTATATCTACCCTCTATGTCGGACTTGAAGCAACCACCGATTGGTCCTGTAAAGGTGGAAGCATGCAGTAATTGGCCATTGAATGTGTCTGTTGGGATCCCCCTCCCTTCTACAGACCCCTCCCCCCCTCCCCCCTGCCATGTCTGTCTCTGAATGGCACTTCACGGCCTATTTACCTGAATAACAGGGGTCTTCAAGAGGGAAACCTCAATTGCCTATAAAATTTGGACCCTTTATCCAATCCTTCTGATATTTGGCAGAGATAGTAACATTGGGTAGGGGTACAATATTATCAAGTTTCATCCAAATAGGATGGGGGACAAAGTCGTTACAGCCAGGAATGTGTATGCAGATTTTTGTAAAATAAAAAATTTCAACTGCTTATAAAATCAGATTCCTTTATCCAATATTTCTGAAATTTGGCACACATAATGCCTTCCAAAAGGGTAAGCATCCAGCAGGTACAACCCTTCCAAGTTCCGTCTAAATCTGATAAAAAACAAAAAGGGTTTTGTTTTGAAATTCTTTTGTACTTTAGTTATTATGTTCTTTCATTTTTGTTATTATAATAATGAAATAAAAGAGCCCTCTTTTGTTTTTGTTATTATAATAAGACAAACTAAATGCACATCCCTAGTTGTTATTATTATCATCCAGACTGAGGTTGGGAGTCTGGGAAGGCCTAATGCTTCTCCCCACCTGTGCAGACATCCCAACAGATCCTATTCAGGAGGAGTCCCTCTTTGGGTGCTGAATCCCACTGTTCTTCCTTCTGGGGCCAAACTCCATCTTTTAGGAGAGAGAGAGAGAGAGAGAAATATCAGTATTCAGGTCTCAGGCACCTCTTTCCTGGTTGCCTGCCAGGAAAAACACTTGAGAGGACAATGAGGAGATGATGAGATGACAAGAAATTAGGTTGAATGATATGCAGGAGAGCTAGGGTGAGTGAGTGGATTGACAAGGAAGAGACCATGGGAATGGGTAGTGTCATGGGATTGGGGCTCAGTACCCCACTCTAGGATGTTGTGACTCAGTTTCCCTGGCTTGCAGGTCTCACTGGATCAGCTCTCTCTCTAGAACTGATTGAGCCTGCAACGAGTGAACCTTCATGTCACCTTTTCAGCCACAGAGTTTCCCAGCACAGACTCTTTCTCTCTAGGTGCATCTGTGTTTGTAAACACAGAATTAACCCCAAACTGTGTCCCACCAATGTTTGGATTATCAATTCCACTGGACCATACAAATTTCAGTAAAAAGAAGTTTAACGAATAAACCATGAATAAGCATGCAGTACAAGATTATACTCGAGAGTGCAGAAATCAAAATAACATAACCAATTATGCATTCCTATCTGAACTTGGATTCTCCTGACTTAGGCTTACCCTAATCAAGGCCCAAGGGTATTTCAGTTCATGTCACAGTCAGTGATGGAAATTTTGGCCGGGTATCAGTCTTCGTTTCCAAAAAGGCCTTACTTCTTAGTTCCGTTGGTGCAGCCCTTCTCTGGCTGGTAAGATAGGATGATACAGATGAGGCTCAATGAGCTGATCTCAACCAAGTCCACGAGATAGCCAGATGGATTCCCTCTTTGTCTTGTCTCCTCCCTCAAGTAACTTTCCAGGGTCCTTTGTTTTATTTTCCCGCCCAGTGACTGTGCTTTCAGTCACGTCCACGGGAAGAAATCCATTTGCAACTCAATGGTCTATGGCTATTGTCTGCAGAGGTGTTTAGGCTTTTTCTGAATACACATTCGGCATGACTTTGCATTTCTCCATTACATGAAGTGAGTTTCCAGTTCTCAGCTTTCACATTACATACATGTTTAACCTTTACCTGTTTGCTAGACCTGTAGTCTACATGTAGCCCAGTGTCTCCTTATGACAGGTAGAATGACAAGGGATTGGGTGTGATGATTAGGAAAGTTTGGTAGGGACTAAATGGAATGGCCATTCCAGAGGGCATGACTTCTGTCCCTCTGTATGCACTTAGACTGTTGGAAGGTATGTGAGTAGGGAATGTGTGTATGTCTGTGCGTGTGCATGCATGAAGGGGTGGAGCTTAATCACTGTTGGTGGAGTTTATTGGTTGAGGGGACATGGCTTGTCCTTCTTTGGGCACTCAGAATGTTGGGAGATATGTCTGTGTGGCACAGTTTGAGATGTACAGATGGGAACAGGCTACAGAAGTGCAATTACTGTAACATGCTCAGCTCTGCCACCCACTGCGCAACAGGCCATTTCATCTACAGAGCGAAGAGTCATTGAATAGAGCAGCATGTCCCAGGTGCCTCCACAAACAGATGACTTTCTGACAGGCGTTCTTCAGCATCAGATTGCAACCGGGGGAGGGGAGGGGGGATCAAACTGCCATTTTTATGCCACTGTTTGCTTTTTAACACTGGCAGTTTGAACATTTCCAGCAGCAGCAGGAGGCCAATTAGCTGACAACAAAACCATCTTTACTGCCCAACAGATAGAAAAAAATTATGACTTTTACCTTTGCTGGCAGGTTAGCAATGGGATGAACCATCCCTGGCATGATCAGAATAAGAACAATTGCTCCAAACCTGATTATCCATCTTCTTAAACTCTTCTATGTTCTTATGGATAGATACAAAGGGGATGTTTTAAACACATTTGCATGGGAATAGTTGTGTTAGCTTTAGCCCAGAAGCTGCAGAGTCTCATCAGACCAGAATCTGATCTGCACTGGAGTGAGATGTTAATTTGCTCTAATTATCACTGGCTCATTAGCATCTGGGAAAAGACGGTGAGACTTCATTAGAAGAGTCTGCTGCACTGGGAGCCTGCCGCCACAGCTGTGCTACATAGAAAGTTCCCTTTTCTTTCTGTCTGTCTCTCTTTGGAGAACATAGCCACCACTGGTCCACTCACCGTGAACAGCTGTCATGGAGGGCCCTATGCCCAATGAAGTGCCTATGGATCGGAGGGGATTGGGACTGCAAACAATTTCTCAGGAGCTGAGCATCAGTATTTTCTAAGCGACCTTCTAGGGACATGAAATGGTTCAGGATTGGGGATAGACTATGGGGCAGGGAACCAACCTAACATCTCTGAAGGGTTGGGTTTAAAGCAAGGTGACAGTCCTAATATCTATCTCATTTGTTACCACCCTGCAGTCTGTCACTGCTCAGGAGAAGCCAAGTGCTGAGAGAATAGGTGCTGGCCAGGACTGATAATGCATTGACTAAGTTCTATGCATAATAAATATTTTTATTTATTCACATTTTTATCCCACCCATCTCCAAAGACTCAGGGTGGCTTACAATATCAAAAATATAAAATAGAATAAAATACATTAAAATCCCTGAAAACCCTAACATCATTCCAACCAACCAGTCACCCTACCCTTTATCCCCACCTGTCACCTACCAATCCTCCTCCCTAGACCCCTCTACCCAGTCCCACACAACCCTATTCTAAATGCCTGGCCAAACAAAAAGATCTTACATCTCTGGAAGATGAACAAGCTCAGGCTTAGACAGACCTCCAAGGGGAGGGAGTTCCATAATTGTGGGGTGGCCACCAAGAACACCTCCCTCCACACCCTCATTGTAGCAACATTATGGACAGTTGGCACTCGCAAAAGGGTGCCCTCAGTCAACTTCAGAAGCTGCGCCAGGACGCAGGGGGAAAGATGGTCTTTAGCAGGGAGGACTGCAGATCAGCATTAGTAGAGCTGCAGGACAGTGAGAGCAGGATAGGGCTGAAATGGCCACTTAATTTAGTACCTGTGTCCACTTGCTCACTGTCCTTATTAGTAAAGGAACCCCAAATAAAAATAATCCAGAGATGGTACACCACAGCAGATGGAATAAACAAAATTAAAAATACCTACTCCCCCAACGTGTTGGAGGGGATGTGGGGAGAGGGGCACCTACCTGCATTGCTGGTGGAGCTGTCCGAAGGTGGAGGCCTTCTGGAAGAAAGTATGGTCAATTATTAATGGACTGCCGGAAGTGAACCTTCTGTTTAAACCAGAAATTGCACTCCTCGGATTATACCCACCTAAGACTCTTAAGCCACACCAGAGAAGAACCTGTCAAAAATGGATCCTGGCTGCAGTTCACACGATTGCAAAGACGTGGAAGCATGCAAAGGGTTTGACTAGACTGGCCTGGCTACAAAGGCTGTGTCATATGGTGTCGATGGAGCGCATAATGGCCAGCCTAGAAGACAATCTAAGTAAATGGTCATCGTGTTGGACAGTACTAACGCAGCAAATTAAGATGGACAAATACACACAATCGACCTGCCTGAAAGCGCCGTGGGGGGGGAGGGAGAGGGGGGTTAGGGAGGGGAGGTGATATTACAAGGTGGAAGGTTGGGGGAATCCACACTGGTTACAGAAAGCGGTATTGATAAAGTTTATGTGTGTAACACAGCCGCTCGGCTATATGTCAGGAAATGAGTGGCAAAGGAAATACAATAATTGTACGGGAAGAAATTTAAAGTTATGTTAATACCATTGTTACAGGAAAATAAAAAAAGATAATAAAAAAAAAGAAAAGAAAAGAAAAGAACAAATGTAATACCTGTGGGCAATAACAACATTTTCAGGTGCCACATCAGGTATCCAATGGGTTACCTAGGTACCGATCGGGTACCTGGATACCAATTACCATTACTGATTTTCTAGGACTAGAAGTTGATTTTCTGGGACCAGAATTTGACTTTCCAGGACCAGAAGTCAATTTTCCAGGATGGAAAACTTATAAATAGGGGTAAAAAGTCAGTAAATAGGTAAAAAGCTGAAAAAAATCAGTACCAGGACTGGAAGTCAAGATTCCAGGACACTGAGTACCCAAATCAGGTTGCAGTAGGGTACCAATCAGTATCCAATGTTGTTGGGTTACTTTGGGTACCAGAAATTCGATGGGTATAGCCATTTTGTAGGTACGCACTTTCAGCTGTAAACAGGACACCTTCCAGGATTTGATGGATCAATAGGCTGATCCAGCTTGGTAGTATCTCTATTGCATGTTCCTAGATTATACCCTTGGGCCTGTTGAACAACTAATGCAGGATAGCAGCTTTCTAGAGATGGAGCAGAAGGGTTCACACAACTCTTGTCCTGGCACACAGAAAAGCTCCAGGAATTACTACCCTCAGAAGGCCAGACCAAGGGTCATCCCTTGGCTCGATGGCATTAAGAAGTTTCATCTCTCCAAGCTTACCAAAATGGAAGACTCTAGAGTGCATGGACTGACTACAGCTTCCCCACAGTCAATACATGTGCATAATTTGAATGCACATGCATGAGTCTGTATGTGTGTGGGGGGGAGGAGCATTTCATAGCATGTGATACCATTGGTTCTTTGGAAATTCATGGCAAGTGAGTCAGAGCAGAGGTTCTCAAACTCTTTTGAACCACCCTCCTCTCCCCCCCCCAACATTTTTCACTTGTCTGTGGTAGTTGAGGCCCCTCTCCCCATCATATGAATGTATACAACTTGCTTCCTTTCCCCATTCACACCCTCGTGTTGCTGTCTAACTCTTCCCCACTCTCGTTCTTTGACTCTCTCTCCACCTGTCAATCCATTATTTTGGTGATCCCTCCTAGCTCAGTCATAGTATAGAGCTAGGTGTTTGCCAGATGTGGTCCTTCCTGTGCCTCCACCCCCAGAATACCTTCTGTGCCGCCCAGTTTGAGGACCACTGAATTAGAGAAAAGGGGAGCAGAACACATGATGGCAAACACAATATTTCCTATCCATTAGCTAGTTCTAGGCTAATACTCTGCACTTTGCAAGAAGGTATAGTCACATGCTCTGGGGACAGGCCAGGCCATTGGAATATCTGGCCTTGGTTCTTCACTATCTGGCCTTAGATGAGTTATTCACAACCCCACACGTTGGTTTCCCCATCTGTAAAATGGAGATAATAATGGTAATTGTCTGACTTCCTAAAAAGCTCTAAGATCTACTGATGACAAGCGCAGGATAATGCTAAATGTTTGGGTATTTTGTTTCCTTTTCCACCACACAGCTTGCTAGTCTAGTGGATCAGGTGTTGGGCTTGGAGCTACGAGACCAGCTTTTAAATTCCACCTTAGCTATGAACTCACTGGGTGGTCTTGGCCAAATCACTATCTGTAAAATGGGGGAAATGACCTACCCCACAGGATTGTTGTAAGGGTGACCTACTAGATAAGAACTGTAAAACAATTTGAGCACTGTAAGTGCTGTATAAATAGGTTGGCCATACCTCCCCTTTAAAAGAGAACACATGAAAAATACATGGTGCTGGGCTGCATTGGTTCTAGTGCAGCCCTGCACCATGTATTTTTCATGTGTCCTCTTTTAAAGGGGAGGTATGGTCACCCGGTGTATATTAACAACCCATAACATTCCTCATTGCCATTGTAGAGCTTGAAGACCCATACTATGTCTCAGCATCTCTCCCTTCTGCCCAATAGCAGGCTTTTGTGTTATCACTCATCCCTAATAAGCAGAAACCTAAAGCACGGACAGCAACAACCCGTGTTCCCTTATTGCTCTCTGATCATGCAGCAGTACAAAACCATTGACGAACACAAGAGCAGGAGCGTATTAGCAGCTTTAATTAGCTGCTGGACAATTGACTCCATTGAGAGGTTAGCGCCACTCTTTGCAATAAGTCGCTTGACCCTGGTGGCTCCATCAACTCCCACTGCTTTCCACCTAATGGCCAGATTGATCGTTAAAACCACAGGATCAAAAAGCCCCTCCCTTGTCTCCCTTGCCCCTCTCAGGCCCAGTTGTTTACTGCCAGGTTTATGCCTTCTCTCTCTCTCTTTCTCTCTCTCTTCTTTTTCTTTCTTCTTTTTTTTTCCATGGTATTAAGAGTCTAAAAATAACTGCACTTTCCATCTCCGCCTGTAATGTAAAACCAGGTTAACATAACTGCACGACGGGAACTGCAGCCATTTAGTTTGCTCTGAAATCAAATTTATTAAAGCATTAGTCTGCCTCTCTCTCTTTCTCTCACACATGCACATTATTTTTCCAGGCAGACACCACAGTTGCTCTCCACAGGCAATGAAACAAAAGGATCAAATTTCAGGAATTTGAGCACCGGAGAATCCAATGCCGGGGTCCCTGTGGCCCCTGGAAAAGTGACTCCTGTGATCCAGAATTCCAGATGGGGCCACATGGAGCTTTGAGGCCCCCTCTCCACTCTTGTGCGGCAGGTAAACCTGAGGCCTGTGCCAGTTTCCCCACATGGGAGTCAGGAGTGCTGTTTACCTGCTGGACAAACTCCGTATAGCAAGGGTGGGCAAAGTTTCCAGTCTGAAGAGCCACACATTAAGATCTTCGTATGGCCNGGGGGGGGAGGGAGAGGGGGGTTAGGGAGGGGAGGTGATATTACAAGGTGGAAGGTTGGGGGAATCCACACTGGTTACAGAAAGCGGTATTGATAAAGTTTATGTGTGTAACACAGCCGCTCGGCTATATGTCAGGAAATGAGTGGCAAAGGAAATACAATAATTGTACGGGAAGAAATTTAAAGTTATGTTAATACCATTGTTACAGGAAAATAAAAAAAGATAATAAAAAAAAAGAAAAGAAAAGAAAAGAACAAATGTAATACCTGTGGGCAATAACAACATTTTCAGGTGCCACATCAGGTATCCAATGGGTTACCTAGGTACCGATCGGGTACCTGGATACCAATTACCATTACTGATTTTCTAGGACTAGAAGTTGATTTTCTGGGACCAGAATTTGACTTTCCAGGACCAGAAGTCAATAAATAGGGGTAAAAAGTCAGTAAATAGGTAAAAAGCTGAAAAAAATCAGTACCAGGACTGGAAGTCAAGATTCCAGGACACTGAGTACCCAAATCAGGTTGCAGTAGGGTACCAATCAGTATCCAATGTTGTTGGGTTACTTTGGGTACCAGAAATTCGATGGGTATAGCCATTTTGTAGGTACGCACTTTCAGCTGTAAACAGGACACCTTCCAGGATTTGATGGATCAATAGGCTGATCCAGCTTGGTAGTATCTCTATTGCATGTTCCTAGATTATACCCTTGGGCCTGTTGAACAACTAATGCAGGATAGCAGCTTTCTAGAGATGGAGTAGAAGGGTTCACACAACTCTTGTCCTGGCACACAGAAAAGCTCCAGGAATTACTACCCTCAGAAGGCCAGACCAAGGGTCATCCCTTGGCTCGATGGCATTAAGAAGTTTCATCTCTCCAAGCTTACCAAAAAGGAAGACTCTAGAGTGCATGGACTGACTACAGCTTCCCCACAGTCAATACATGTGCATAATTTGAATGCACATGCATGAGTCTGTATGTGTGTGGGGGGGAGGAGCATTTCATAGCATGTGATACCATTGGTTCTTTGGAAATTCATGGCAAGTGAGTCAGAGCAGAGGTTCTCAAACTCTTTTGAACCACCCTCCTCTCCCCCCCCCAACATTTTTCACTTGTCTGTGGTAGTTGAGGCCCCTCTCCCCATCATATGAATGTATACAACTTGCTTCCTTTCCCCATTCACACCCTCGTGTTGCTGTCTAACTCTTCCCCACTCTCGTTCTTTGACTCTCTCTCCACCTGTCAATCCATTATTTTGGTGATCCCTCCTAGCTCAGTCATAGTATAGAGCTAGGTGTTTGCCAGATGTGGTCCTTCCTGTGCCTCCACCCCCAGAATACCTTCTGTGCCGCCCAGTTTGAGGACCACTGAATTAGAGAAAAGGGGAGCAGAACACATGATGGCAAACACAATATTTCCTATCCATTAGCTAGTTCTAGGCTAATACTCTGCACTTTGCAAGAAGGTATAGTCACATGCTCTGGGGACAGGCCAGGCCATTGGAATATCTGGCCTTGGTTCTTCACTATCTGGCCTTAGATGAGTTATTCACAACCCCACACGTTGGTTTCCCCATCTGTAAAATGGAGATAATAATGGTAATTGTCTGACTTCCTAAAAAGCTCTAAGATCTACTGATGACAAGCGCAGGATAATGCTAAATGTTTGGGTATTTTGTTTCCTTTTCCACCACACAGCTTGCTAGTCTAGTGGATCAGGTGTTGGGCTTGGAGCTACGAGACCAGCTTTTAAATTCCACCTTAGCTATGAACTCACTGGGTGGTCTTGGCCAAATCACTATCTGTAAAATGGAGGAAATGACCTACCCCACAGGATTGTTGTAAGGGTGACCTACTAGATAAGAACTGTAAAACAATTTGAGCACTGTAAGTGCTGTATAAATCGGTTGGCCATACCTCCCCTTTAAAAGAGAACACATGAAAAATACATGGTGCAGGGCTGCATTGGTTCTAGTGCAGCCCTGCACCATGTATTTTTCATGTGTCCTCTTTTAAAGGGGAGGTATGGTCAACCGGTGTATATTAACAACCCATAACATTCCTCATTGCCATTGTAGAGCTTGAAGACCCATACTATGTCTCAGCATCTCTCCCTTCTGCCCAATAGCAGGCTTTTGTGTTATCACTCATCCCTAATAAGCAGAAACCTAAAGCACGGACAGCAACAACCCGTGTTCCCTTATTGCTCTCTGATCATGCAGCAGTACAAAACCATTGACGAACACAAGAGCAGGAGCGTATTAGCAACTTTAATTAGCTGCTGGACAATTGACTCCATTGAGAGGTTAGCGCCACTCTTTGCAATAAGTCGCTTGACCCTGGTGGCTCCATCAACTCCCACTGCTTTCCACCTAATGGCCAGATTGATCGTTAAAACCACAGGATCAAAAAGCCCCTCCCTTGTCTCCCTTGCCCCTCTCAGGCCCAGTTGTTTACTGCCAGGTTTATGCCTTCTCTCTCTCTCTTTCTCTCTCTCTTCTTTTTCTTTCTTCTTTTTTTTTTCATGGTATTAAGAGTCTAAAAATAACTGCACTTTCCATCTCCGCCTGTAATGTAAAACCAGGTTAACATAACTGCGCGACGGGAACTGCAGCCATTTAGTTTGCTCTGAAATCAAATTTATTAAAGCATTAGTCTGCCTCTCTCTCTTTCTCTCACACATGCACATTATTTTTCCAGGCAGACACCACAGTTGCTCTCCACAGGCAATGAAACAAAAGGATCAAATTTCAGGAATTTGAGCACAGGAGAATCCAATGCCGGGGTCCCTGTGGCCCCTGGAAAAGTGACTCCTGTGATCCAGAATTCCAGATGGGGCCACATGGAGCTTTGAGGCCCCCTCTCCACTCTTGTGCGGCAGGTAAACCTGAGGCCTGTGCCAGTTTCCCCACATGGGAGTCAGGAGTGCTGTTTACCTGCTGCACAAACTCCGTATAGCAAGGGTGGGCAAAGTTTCCAGTCTGAAGAGCCACACATTAAGATCTTCGTATGGCCAAGAGCCAACATCATATGTCACTCTAGCCTTCATGCAAACATGCACACACTCTCGCACACAGAGGGTACTTTCAGACATGACGCTAACCACCCTTTAACCACCCTTGGTGGTTATTTATGCATGTTGCATGGCTGCATTGGTGCCCTATACAGCCCTGCAGCATGCATAAATAACCACCAAGGGTGGTTAAAGGGTGGTTAGCGTCATGTCTGAAAGTACCCACAATCATTGACACATAGAAACACTCATTGCCGCCCCAGGGCTACTGCTTCTGCCTGCCCCCCTCAGCCCATTGAATTCCAATGCCTACTGCTCACCTCTCCCACTGCCACAATCCTGCCGGCATTGCTCACCTATCCTGCCTCTGGCACTGGCTGCCGAGAGCTGATTATTCACCTTTCTTGCCTTATCGCACTAGCAGATACCACCTAATTCTGCTGTCACTGCTGCAAGTGCCCGACACTGGGCAGTCCTTACGGGCACATGTAGAAGGCAGGAGAGACGAGCACTCTGAACTAGGCAGCGCACGTAAAGGAGGCAGAGCAGAGGGAACAACACGGACACCCCAACTCCAGGCACCCATTTTTGGTAAAGCCACAATAGGGGTGTCTGAAAGCTGCATGTGACTCCTGAGCTGCCATTTCCTCACTTCTACAATACACTCTGCACCCCCAACCGAGAAAATTGGCAGGGGTTCCACTTAGGGTGGCCATACCTCTCCTTTAAAAGAGGACGCTTATGAAAAATGCATGGTACGGGACTGCACTGGAGTCAGTGCAGCCCTGCAACTTGTATTATTCATAAGTGTCCTCTTTTAAAGGGGAGGAATGGCCACCCTAACTCCACTCTGTGTTGGCTTCCCCCCCCCCTTGGGGGGTTTGTGTGAATGTGCCAGAGTGGGCAAGAAAATGAGGAAGCATTCACACAATCTGCTTTCACAGGGGTGGAAGGAATACAAGTGTTAGTAAAACCCTATGTTGTGGGGATTGTTTTGCACCAGTTTATTAATGCTACAAACCTCTTTTAAACAACACTTGCCTCAGGGTGGAAGGCAACATGAACTGTGTGCTATGTTCCATCCCCCGCTCCCAGAAAGTTGTGTGAACACATAATAGTGTTAACTCCCTAACACAGGAAGCTGTCATGGAGCAGAGCCCATGGCAGCTTCCCTTTGGTTAGGGGGGAAGGCTGTGGAGGTTTTCTCAGCATGTATTTCCCTACCATAAAACCCTTTCACACATACATGTACACACGGGGTGGGATGGACACGGGAACTAGCATAGGCTGCAGCTGCACGCTGTTTCAGCTTCCCCGGCTGGGGGAGTGTCACGGGGAAACATGGGGTCACATACGTGTAACACGGACTACATGTTTGGTAAATATGTGGTACCAAGGGTTTCACATGTATGCAATGTTACTGTAAATGTACACTATGTAATGTTAAAAGTTCCACATGTTGTAATGTTAACTCTGAGAACGGTAGAACTCAAATTACAGCTCAGGTTGGGCCTCTCACACGTCACCAGGCTACAC
>QEPC01012438.1:4730190-4743889 GCA_003113815.1 Sphenodon punctatus
CACTCTGTTTAACTATCTTGTTTATGTAATCAATAAATATACTTCTTACTTTATAAAGAAGTGGTCTAGTGTCTAATATTGGAACACAAGTGAGCTACAAGAGCCCTCACGCTCTTGCGAACCCAGAGAGTAAAGAGTCTGGAAACGGGAAGGATCAGGCCCTTGGGTGACAAGAAGTTTCATTGTGGCACACTTGAATTAGCCAGTGAGAGAAACTGATTCAAGAGAACTGTGTGCAAGGGAAACTGAGTCGCTCAAACCCGATAAAGTGGGGGCGCGACTCCCCAAACCCGTGACAGGGAGGACTGTGTGAATGCACCCAGAGAAAGGGAGCCATCTGACCTCAGGGGCGGCACCTGCAAGAACAGTGGAGTTACATGTGGCATAACTGAATCTGAAGCTGCAGAGCCCAAGAGATCTTCATTTATCAGAAGAGCAGAAAGAAGCTAAGAAAGTAAGAAGATGAATTTCAGAGCAGGAGTTGCAGCTGGTTGGTAAATCCACAATGTCGAAGAGGGAGATCTATAGTGGGCCATAAACAACGCCTTGGTGGAGTAAGCACATTTACACCCAGGAGGATTCTGACCCACTGTGAGTTCATTACACCAGTCTGGTCCACTGTAGATCCATAGGGATGGCACTGCTGCTGCCAATCAGCTGTTTAGCACTTCTGATCAGTGTGAACTGGGCATGAAGGGGAGACTAGTGCTGCTGAATCCAGCTGCAGGTGCGGTCTTGCAAAGTACCGGCAGTGACAGGATCTAGAAGAGGTGCTGGGGCTACACCCTGGCATGGAAATAGTTGCATCCCTGGCACATATTAAGGCCTTTCTCCCTCCCTGCTTCCAAGTAGTGTTTAGAGCATAATGAAGGGAAGGAGGGAGCAGCAGCACATAGGGTTACCACCACCTCTCCAGCGGGTTTGAGCCAGAGTCTCCAAGTTTTGAGGCATCTGGGCTCTTGGTGAAGCCCCGTGATGCCACATTGCTCTGTAAAGGGCTTGGCTATGCCAGAAACGGACTGGAGAGTCCCTTTGCCCCGCCCCCTATCTGTAATGGCTCCACCTCCTTCTGGTCAAGCTTCAGAGAAGGATGGGCAACCCTAAGTAATGATTATATTTAGCAGCACAGCACAGCCTTTGGCCAACCTGGACTGGGATCCCCAGGCAGATAGAAAACAACATCTGGCAACAGGGGAAAGGACAGGGAATATGAGCTTGCCCTGCTGGGAGTAAGTGGCCAGATATGCAAATTTTAGAGGACACTTATGAGAAATACAGGTTGCAAGGATGCATTGACTCTAATGCAGCCCTGTATTTCTCATAGGTGTCCTATAAACTTGGCATAACTGGCCACCCTAGCTGGTGGTTGAGCCTTGAAGTGTGCCTATCCCGGCACCTTCCCCACTCCTGTGATGGTGCCCATGGTTGAATGGGCACTTCCAAGGGAAGTGCAGCCTAGATCTTGGGAAATGGTTCCTGCTGGTGAGGCCTGTCAGACCGCAGTCTAGGCCCTGCCCTGAGTGGCGTGGTGAAAAGGGGAAACCCATTGCATGAGTAGTACTGCCATCCCCTTGGTGGGTTTTGTACAGAATCTCTGGGTGAAGCCCCAGTTTTGCCGAATCAGCCAGAGGTGCTCCCAGTCACCCACAAATAATGAGGTCTTCCGGGGAAGGGGTGGAGGATGGCCCCATCAGAAAGGAAGTGGGCCATAGGGACCTACCCATGCCTTTCTGATATTCTGTAGGGGGCAGGGTTACTAACCAGAAAAGGGTGTGATAGCCCAGCCACTCTCTGGGAGAAACCACAGAGGGAGAAGTTTTCCCTATACCTGAGACATAAGAAAATGAACTGCAACATACACTCTGATCCAGCGCTTTCCCCAAATGTTTGCCTATGTGGCCGATTTTTGAGATTTAAATATAATAATCCTGTGACGGATGCATGCCAAATATATCCAATATCGGTTGGGATTTTCATGCCACTCACAGATAGGGTGTTTTTAGCCTCTCCACCCATTACCCACTAATCATGCAGGTTGCAGGGCTACATAGGGTGCCAATGTGGCCCTGCAATATGTATGATGGGTGGGTGATAAGTGGGGAGGCGCTTGTCTAGAAATACCCATAGTTTGATCCCACTTGGGTCCACAGTTTGGGAACCTCTGATTTAAGGCCTCTTTAAACACAGATTTCTTTCATTTGGGGAGGCTGACGGGGAGCACAGTGACAGTCTCCTTGTGGGGTGGAATGCTGCACAAAGGGGGTTTGCAAGGCACACAAGCCTGTTCTCAGAAGTCCTGACAGGGTGCTCAGCACAGGTTTCCTTGTGCGCTCTGTCCACTCTTCCCCTGGAAGGACAATGTGGCAAAGAGCCCTGAGGGCAGTCTAGTGTTGGCTGGGTAGCAGGCTACGTGTAGGGCCTCTCTAGGGTGGTCAGATATGCAAATTTTAAAGGACACATGAAAAATACAGGTTGCAGGGCTGCATTGGATCCAATGCAGCCCTGCAACATGTGTTTTTCATAAACGGGCTTCTCAAGCTGACAGATTCTGCAATTAATTCCTTGGGGCAGGACAGCAAGTGACTGCATCCCTAACCAATGGTGTGTTCAGCTACCTCCCAAGACACTTCAGTAGTGGGTCTGTCTGTCCCTCAGTGCAACACTGGCAAAAGGGGGAGAGAGGTTGTTGGGCCATGCTGAAGACTGTGCAATAGGGCCCAGTGATGCACATCCCTGAATTGCTGTTGCTCTTTCTGGCTTGGAGTCAATGTAGCCTAGTGGGTAAAGTGTTGAACACTTGGATCTGGGAGAACAGTTCAAATCCCATCTTAGCCATTAACTTACTATGTAGCCTTGGGCAAGGTGATCTCTCTTAACCTTGGTTCCCCATCTGTAAAATCGAAATAATAATCCAGGGTGCATGATCATTGCGTTTTCCCCATTGTGGCAATGGGGAAAACGCATTGCACATGGGTCCCTAATAGATAATAATGACCTACTTCACAGGGTTGTCCTGAGGGTACAGTAGAGAAGGATTATAAAACACTTTGAATGCTGAAAGCATTATAGGAATGCTAAGCAGTTAACAATGTACGTGTGGCAATGCTTAATCAAGCTATATGTGGTAGAATTAATTAATCTATTAAATGATTAATAATAATAAATGATACTTTATTAAGGATCTGCACAGGTGGTGATGGGGGGCAAGCATTACTCATTTGCGCTCACAGGAGACCCTGGCAATTGCCCCATCAGCCCTGCTAGACAACAGAAGACACCTAACAGATTCTCTGGCATCTTCATAGCCAGCCAGGCGTTTCATTCCCCAGTGTCATTGTGCTAGTTAGCAAGTAGTACAATTCCTTTGATTGTGCTTGCATCTTTTGTCCTTTCCAGCCTCACCTCCTAACCACTCCTACTACTACTACTTCTCCTCCTCCTCCACTACCCCTTTCTCTCTCCCCCCCTCCTCTCACCCTTGCCTTGTGATATAGAACTTTCCTAATCTCAAACTAATGGATACCAATCTATGATTGGTGCAGAGAAGAGTCATGTGCCAAGGAAGCCTCTCCCCTGTAAACTGTTGATTGAAGCAGTTGCTGTGGTAAGAAAAGGGAAATGTAACTGAGGAGGTTGGGAAGTGGCCTGAGGCAGTTCTGGTTGCTGGTGGGGACAGGACAGATATTGTCTGACCCAAAATGTCAGTTCCTGCTGGGCTTTTATGAAACAAACTGTCATCTGTCCCACTGAAATGGGAGATTCAGAAATGAATGACACAAATGCTTTAACCTCCTTAGGTTAAAACAAATGGGCAACTTGCTTCTTGCTGCTCAGAATACAACACACAGTCTAAATAACTTAGTTGTTTCCAGATTTCTATCTATCTCTATCTTTCTCCGGGTCCAGTGTAAAAGCTGGGATGGACTTATCTGGATGTGTTACTGACAGCGGGTACCTCTGTGTATACCGGCCAGGATCATGGAATAGATCCTTCATAAACAGTACAGGAGTATTTCCAGCTTTGTGGAGGGCAGTTAGCTTAGAATCCTAAGCTAATACCCAAGTGCCTCCTGAGATCTCAAGCCCTTAGTCCTGAACACATATTCTGGACAATGCTATATGTAGCAGAGGTCTGGAGTAGAAATCTAAGAATGCCTCCAGCTCAAATCATCAAAGTCCTCTGTTAAAGAGGAGGGTACCATACCTCCCCTTTTACAGGGGATGCTTAGGAAAATCCATGTTGCAGGGCTGCACTGGAACCCATGTAGCCCTGCAACACGTATTTTTCATAAGTGTCCCCTGTTATGGGGAGGTATGGTAGCCCTACATCAAAGGGAAAATGCCAAGCAAGTAAAGTTTGTGGAATATCAGTTTTGGTGTAAGGCTGCAAAAGTAGAAAACGCTGACAGGCTCTACACGTTAGTTCAGGGAAAGGGCCCTCCCTTGTTCCAGAAAGTTATCCAGAGAAGGAGGTGGGGATCTTGAAATCAGTAATGCTGAAGGGGGGCCTAGGGCAAGAACAGACAACAAATTAGATCTGAGCAAGAGGAAAACGCTACCAAGCAGCCAATGCAATATTGGGGGCTGGGGGGTATTGTGGGCACCAAGGTGCAGAGAGGTGCTAGCCTTTCTCTCTGGCGCAGTCGCACCTGGAATATTGTGTTTCTTTCTGGTCTCTGCATTACCCAGGCTGATATTGACAAACTGAAATGAGTTCCGAGAAGCTCAACAAAAAAGCAAATGCTCAGGGGGCCGGAAGGATTGATTGTGAGGAAAGAGCAAAAGAGTAAAATCTGTACAGCTTGGCTAAGTGATGATTAAGCTGGGGAGGGGGAAAGGGAACACAACAGTGTAAATAACGAGTTTGTGAGGAGTTACTCAAGGGTGCAGAGTGGGTATGACTGTAGGAAGAATGGGATGAAATTTAGGAATGATCAAAAAGAACTTCTTGACGGTGAGGGGTCCTTATTCTGGGGAGGAAGCCTCATTCCGTGGGACACTTCTAAATCTAACCGGGTAAAATCACAGTCGAGAGCAACCGTCCATTGGGGAAGGTTCAGGGTAAACTGAATGGAACCAACTAGGTCATTTTTGGGCCTCCAGTATTTATGATGATTTTGGGGGACCTCAGAAGGCAGTGAGAGGAGGATGCAAAATGAGCAGGACACTTCCATTTCCTGCTGCTTTCCCTGGGTTACCTCCTCACCCATGTTGGCTGTGAAAAGGGAGATCTGGTTACAATATTCCTCGCCTCTCCTCATCAGTCTGTTGAATGGGATGATGGTGATTGTATGTCAGTGGTTCTCAAATTTTAAACTGTACCCCCCGCCCCACTTGCCCACCACCATGCACCCATGTGTGTTCACACACACATGTGCACGCACACACCTTGCTCCTTCTCTCCCTCCCCACCCTCCTGTTGCTTCTTTTTCCTCCACCCCCACCATGTTCTCTGCCTCTCTCCCCCTCAGACTACCCCATCATTTTGGAAATTCGTCCTAGCTCAGTCAGAGTGGAGTGAGGTAGCTGCCAGCTGTGCTTCTTATTGCATCCACCCAAAACACATTCTGCACCGCTAACTTTGAGAACCACGCTTGTATGTTAACCGTTCTAGTTCTGCTGGCGGAAGGGAAGTGAGACAATCCCCCAGTGAGTTGTCTTGGGAGAGAGCAGACCATGAACAGCCTTTGGCCCACTCCTGGAATGTCAGGAGGCCACAAATTGCTTGATGGCTGGGTTGGTGTCAAGCCAGACTTAACTCAAGCACAACAGACAATGCCCCCACCCCAAGAGCTGCTCATTTTGCTTGTGTCTATGAGACAGAGAGCCCATGCACACATCACTTCCCTGCTTGCAAATTCCCCCTTGTTCCTTAATCAATGTTTACCTTGTCCCTTAAGGATACTTTCATATAGTTGCTAATTTTCCTTCATTACAATGGCCCATCTCTTGCATCTGGTGGCAGAGAATAAGGGCTGAGGATTCTACATCACATTCAGAATGTTGTGCCACTACTCATTCTAGAAGAGTTGTGTGAATGAGCTCAGAGAGATAGTAAGTGCTTTTAGCTGGACTGCAGCTCCGGTTCTGCTTGTTCCATGCCCAGGCTGGCTGGGCTGTGTACAGGCGCCATGCCAGATGTGGAAGCAGAGTGAGTTATGCTTACTCTTTGAACCAGCCCTGCTTGTGGCCCTCCAGAACATCCAGGAGCACCACCTGCAGAGGGGGCCGGCCAAACCCGAGTCACCGGCCCAAGGTGGAGCTACTGTTAGTCTGCTTCTGGCCAGTCATTGCCATGGGCAACACCATAGAATTGTGGGTGCCATCCTAGAGTGTAGGGCACTCTATAGTGCATGGGGGGGGGCGGTTGCGTGAGCAGACTGTGGGCCAAAGTGGGGGCTTTTGGTACAGTGGCAACAAGAGCCATATTGCAACATCTAAAACAGACCCAGACAGGGCTACAAGCAGGCGGACGAGGGGGTGTACCTCCGGAGCAGCTCCCGGAACAGGCAGCCTCCCCGTCCATCTGTTTACGCCCAGTGTGTGTGTATCCAAGAGGGCGTTGTGTTGGTTGCAATATGGCCCTTGTTGTCACTGTACCATAATCCCCCACTTTGTTTTTCAACCTGACTGAATGGAGGCTGGAGCCAGACCCAGAACATGAGCTAATGAGAGAGGCCTTGTGCAAGAAACATTTCATGTGCTGCGTACGCAAACTGCAGGTCATTACAGACCAGTAGGATCCTTTATAAATAATGAACCAGTATTGATTCCCTTTGCCAGTAAACACAAGAGTGACCTTTATTAAAAATACACGAAAAAACGCACTTAAGAAACCTCACTGACTTTTGGCTACAGACAGATTTACGCTAAAGACTAATTTATGCTGTAGTAGCCGGAGACATGGGGAGAGACGGACAGAGCGACCACACTTTGGACAGGCAGCTTTCTCTTCCTCCCCACCCAGTCCCTGGATCCCTAGCCCCAGCATGAACTAGTACCATGTCATCTAGCAGCGCTGCTGGTTTTGAAGCTGTATCGTCATGCTTGACATTTTTAGGGGTTCCTATCTCATTCAGGCAGGGAGAAATAGGACACGAGTTATTGGCCTGGATGTAATTACAGAGGAGAAGCTTAATAGAAGTGGGGGAGGCTGGGAATGATGAGATTTTAAAACTTCGCCTAAATGTGTATCTCACAATAATCCATTCAGGCCTTTTTTGATACAGTGATCTGGAATGTCCAGTCAGATTTAGCAATTTGCTTTAAATTGCCCATTCAGCAGTTGCCGCCGCCATTGCACACTGCTTAAATACTATAACGTGGTTGCTGCTTACTCAGCCGAGGGGTGTTGGAAGTGGCTAAAGATGCTGTATAAATCTGGGAATTTACCTCTCCACTGCCCTCTCCTCTGTCTGATCTCCTGAGTCTTTGTAACATTAATTATTATCTACTATACAATGGAAAGATTGTTCCTTCTGCCCAAGGTTAAATCCCAGCACAGTAGAGCTACTTTAGAATACATTTTCCTTTTTCCCTGGATAATGCTGTCACTTTAATTCTTTTGTTCAAATATATGACGGATGGGACATGGGTGGTGAGAAATCAAGGGAGACTCGGGGAAGGAGAGAAAAAGCCCTTTTGATCTCTAGGTTGCTCCCAGAGTTGTAAGTGAAGGGCTCATTCTCACAAGACAAAACACCACAAAAACTATTTCCCTTGGAGGTTTTTTAATTGTGTGAAAGAATTAGATCACAAGATGCAACAGCAAATGTCTCACAAGTGTCAGGACTCCTCAAGTCATGGTTTAACAAACCGTACTATTCCCTCCTTCTGCATTTTTTGTAACATGGGAAGAGACACTTCCCGCTTTTAGTCTGCCAGCCTCAGAGAGACATGGGGCAGCTGCACAGCATGATGGAATTGCTAGTAGCGGCATGGGCAATACCAGAGGCAAAATTGAGAGCAAGGAAGCAACATTAACAGTCAGAGAAGCAATGTGTGAAAAAGGATAAGGCACAATTGGTACCTCCTGCAGGAAATTTAAAAAGCAAGAGAGAAGACGCTTGTGTGAATGCACTCTGAGGCATGATCCTAGAGAACAGAGAATGCAGGCAGGGTAAACTGTATTACCTCCTCTTTCAAACATCCATCTTGTGTTTCTGTATCTTTCTCAGCTTTGTTTTAAATTAAAGTGATGATTTTGGTGTGGGTGTGTAAATTAAAGTGATGGTTTTGGTGTGCATGTGTGTGTTGATCGCCTTCCTGCTTTCTGAAACCTGTATTCCTGTTGTTTCTGGTTCTTGTGGGCATGTGTGGGGAATGTATGATGTTTGGAGCTGGTGTTTGTAGAATCAGATAGATGCAGAAGGCCAGTTGATAACTACATGCTGCCCAGCTGTATCTGTCATTACATCTGAGGTTGTTGCTATCCTTTACAACAGTTGGCAGTTATTTATTTATTTATTATTTATTTATTTATTCAATTTGTATCCCGCCCCTCCTGCGAACAGCTTGATTGACAATCTAATGTTCTACCGTATGTTTTATTCTTGAGTTGTGCCTGAACATAACAAATAACACTGTAGTTATTAGAGCTGTGAATTGCCTCCACCCTGCCCCCAACGTGGGGGGGGGGGGAGAGCAGCAGGCGGCTTGCCGCGCCTGCATAGGATGGGGGCAGGGCACAGAGTTGATTTCCCGCCCTTGGGGTTGCAGGACCCTGAGGGTGGAAAAGCGGCCACTAGGCTAGCAGGCAAGAATCTAGAACCCCACCGAGGTTGCTAGGCAGCCCCGCCAGAGTGCAATAGGGCCAGCTGGGTCACATGGGCTCCGTCTGCACTGAGCGGAGCCCCCTTCAGGCAATTAGTAATGGCTCCAGCCTCAGTGCGGGCTGGAGCCGAAGAAGCAAGCAGCAGTGTGGTGCTGCTGCTCCAGGCAGGTCGGAGCTTAGGGGCCTATCCCGCCACTGGAGCTCACTGCACCTCTTCCCTCACTCAGGGACACCACAGGCCCCAGTAGGCTGCCCTACAGACAAGTGCTGAGCAGGCCCCTTTGCAGCCTCTCACCCCGACCTCTTCGGGGCTCCAGAGGGCAATACTCTTTTGCTTCCCTCAAGTATGGGGAAGAACAAGAAGAAGGCTGCTGCGGTGGCAGCCAGGCGGTGGCGCACTACCCGGTGGTCGGGGACTCCCACGGCTGCAGTAACGCCGCCCCCCCGGCACACCACTTCAGGAGGCCCCTCTGCAGGGGAAGCCTTCAGCCCAAGGCCCTGAGCCCACAGGGGTGGTTGGTGGTGGGGAGAGGGGGGCAGATGCCCCCCTCTACAACAGACTGGCAGGGTGTGAGGCCCTGCTGAGGGAGCTGGCAGCTGGGAGGCCGGACCTCTTGGGGGAGCAGCCCCCATTAATGGTCGATGCAGGTCCACAGCCCCCCAGGCCCTCAGTTTCCCCTGGGCCAAGCTGAAGTCCCCCATGTAGGTGCTGAGGTGCTGGAGCCGAATGCACCTAGGCCAAGGTGGGGTGGGCATACAATTTCCCCCCTGGCCTGTTTCTTAGATGACCCCCAGCCTGTGGGGCCAGCAACGAAGTCCACAAACAGGTGTGCAAGGGAGCTACAGGAGGATCCCCCGGTCTCTGTGCCCCCCCCCCTCCAATGAGAATTGATTCCACTGGGCCTTCCACACTAGCGAGGCCCCAGGTGCCAAGTGGTGGGGGGTGGACACCTTTACAAGGGCTGGGATGGCCCCCCAGTGAGGGCCCTTATGGAGGGCTCAACCAACGCACCCCACCCTCACCATGGGTCAGCAAATAGTTGTGCCCGCAGCAGTGCAGCCCTGCCCCCCCCCCACCCTCCCACCCATGGGTCAGGGCTGGGAAGCCCCCGTTTCTTTCTTTTAGGGACATGCCGCCCCTGCATGGCAGGGAGCCTGCCAACCTCATGGAGCCCCAGGAATGCGAGAGGAATGATCTCTGGCAGAGGATCAAGGCGATGGAACACACCATTCAGGCCATGATGCAGCAGCGTGCCCACCAACCACCAAACCAATGGGAACCGCCCCCCGCAACCATGCAACATGATTCAGGTGATGCAGGGGGCCACTCACAGGGAGCAGACAACCGGGGCACCGGGACACTGGCCCAGGCCTGGCCCGCAACAACAGGGGGACCCAGGAATGGTCAGTGGAGCGCCATTTGACCCCGAGCACTGGGCGCAACAGGGACCCAGCTGCTGTGGTGGAACGGGGCATGGGTGCCAGTGATGGTTCCTCCCCACCCCCCACAGGGCCAGTGATGGGATCTATCCTCACCAGTCCCTCCCCCACACAGATCAATGGGGTGGGACCAACGCACTGGGGGGGGCAGGTGCTCCAGGTGTGGTTCCCATTGCCCGCCCCTACAGGGCAGTCAAGCACACTCCGGAGCCCAGGGCAGCCTCTGGCCATTGTCACCAGGCAGCACCCCCCTGTAGGGGGCGGTTATACTGAGGTGTCCACCCCAGTTGGGGATCACCTTCTCCCAGCCACTCATGAATGGATTTGTCGAGGAGAGTACATAGACATATTTTCCTTCCTGTTCAGCGATCCAATAGTGGATCCAGCTGAACAGGATGACAAAAAAGAAAAAGAATGTTTCAAGCGACCTAAGTCCACGAGGAATTGGTCCAATTGGACAGTGGCCTTCTCTATTTACCACAGGGTGATGATATAGGCTTACCCCGGTCGGGCCACTGACCTCCTCAAATATGCTGACATAGTACGGCGGGCATATGAGGTGGGTTCTTCGGGGTCTGGTTTAGGGATGATGAAGCATTCAGGCACCGGACTGGCTACACCCCAGGCCTTTACTGGGATTTACATTCAAATGATCTGTGGCTCAATTGCATGAGCGGAGTTGGTAACGCCCCTAGATCGGAGAGTGGCCACTTATTGGCCAAGGAAGGTACCACATCTGTGGCTGATTCCTTTTGGGAGGAAGGAAAAAAGGCAGTGACTAGTACCCCCGGAAAGTGCTGGGAGTTCAGCCAATCCGGGAGGTGCTCCCGGGCAGTCTGCAGATTTCGGTACACTTGTCCAAACTGCACGGGACACCACACAGGCTCCACGTGTCCCCCATGCAAGGACTTGGGCATGAGGAAGACCCAACCTTGGGTTGGCGGGAAGGGCAGTCAAGGCGGGGGACAATGCCAGAGGCCCGGGAAAGAGCCCCAACCCCAGTTGAGACAGACTGGCTAGAGCTGGCCCTACGGGGGCACCCTGATGGGGTGGAGGTCGGGTATGTCATCCAGGGTTTCAGACACAGTTTTAGGATCTCAGCAACTAACGTCCAGCAGCAAAGGGTGTCGCCCAACTTAAGGTCCATAGCGAGGTTGGATCATGTCGTCCTGGTGAAAATAGAAAAGGAACAAGCAGAAGGAAGAGTGGCCGGACCTTTCCCGTCCCCCCCCCCCCCTTCGCCAATATGGTAATTTTCCCCCTGGGGGTGATCCCCCAAAAGGTCACGGGGGAATTCTGGCTGATCCATCACCTGTCCCACCCACAAGGTAGCTCTGTTAATGACGCCATAGCCAAGGAGCATACATCAGTTCACTATTCGTTGTTCAACTTGGCAGTGGCACTGGTCAAGCAATGTGGCTGGGGTGCCATCATGGCGAAGTGCGACCTCAAGTCAGCATTCTGCCTACTCCCAGTACATCCCAAAAGCTTCCCTTTGTTGGGTTTCCATTTTAAGGGTTCGTATTATTACGATAAGGCCAAGCTGATGGGGTGCTCCATCTCTTGCTCAGCGTTTGAGAGGTTCAGTACTCTCGTCCAGTGGGTCATGCAGCAGCGGCGGGCTGGTGTGGGGGAGATCACCAAATATCTCGATGATTTCCTCTTCATCGGGCAGACAGGCACAGACAAGTACTGGGAGCTTATGCAGACCTTTCATCGGGTGGCAGGGGAGTTGGGGATCCCCCAGCACTGGAAAAGACTGAGGGTCCAGCCACCAGGCTGACTTATCTGGAGATAGAGCTTGACACAGTTGCTGCTGTGTCTCGCCTACCCGAGGACAAGCTGAGATCTCTCCGGGCCATGGTCGATGAGTGCCTATGAGCAACCAAGGTGACGGCTCGCCACCTTCAATCATTGCTGAGGAGCCTTAATTTTGCATGCAGGGTGGTGGCATTGGGGCGGGCCTTTTTGACCCATCTCTATGCCAAGCTCACTGGCAACCCACCCCCACACTAGCACATCAGGGTTACTAGGGAAATGAAGGAGGACCTGGGGACGTGAGAGGCTTTCTTAGCAAGATTTAGCAGAACCAGTTTTTGGAGGGACCAGCTTTTCCTTGAAGCCAAGCTTCAGGTGCACTCTGATGATGCCGGTGGTTCCTGTTTCAAGGTGTTCTTCCGGGATAGGTGGGCAGCAGCCCCTGACCACCCAAATGGGATGAGAAGGGGGTCACAAGAGACCTTACTTTCTTTGAGCTTTTCCCCTTCATCCTCGCTGTCCACCTATGGCCAAAGGAATTTGCGAACCACACGGTCCTCTTTTGGTGTGATAACCTGGCCGTGGTACACATCATAAACATACAGACCACCCGGTTCCCGCGAGTCATGAAGCTGGTCAGGGAGCCTGTGCTCACCTGTTTGAATTTCAATATATTGTTTCAAGCCAGGCATGTTCCCAGCATTGACAACGGTGTAGCCAATGCCCTCTCTCACTTCCAGATGGAGCATTTCCGCTCACTGTCACCGCGAGCCAAGGTGACCCCAGAGCCGTTGCCCCTGTTGGTGTGGAGCCTTGGGTTGTAGAATTGTACGCCACCATTCAGGAATCCCTAGCACCATGAATGAGGGTCGCCTATGACAGAGCGTTCAGTCAGTTTCAGGATTACTGACATTTTCAAGGGTGGGAACTCGGATTCCTGGAGCCCCAGATGCTCCAGTTTGCCCTCCACCTGAGGCAGAGAGGGGTGGGCCTGAGCATAGCCAGCAAACTGGCGACACTCGGTTTCATGAGCAACCTCACCGGACACCCACCCACCCGACAGGGGTTTCTTTATCAGACGTCTACTGGAGGGCTGGGCAAGGGAGCAGGGCCACATCCCTGACCAAAGAACCCCTATCACTCCCCTTGCTGCTGGATATTTTTATTTATTTATTTATAAAAAACTTTTATCCTGCACCCTTCTGCACCTCGGCAGCTCGGGAAGGTGAACAACATAAACATATAACAATAAAATAATCTAAAAACTACAATATATAAAATATAGAAAATGGACACATAAAATAGCAGCTAGCAAATAAAACCCCTCCCCACCCCCTCCCCGAAGGCCCGGCGGAACAACCAGGTCTTACATCTGCAGAAAGAGGGGAGGTCAGGGGACAGACGGGCCTCCAATGGGAGAGAATTCCATATCTGAGGTATGGCGGCTGAGAATGCCCTCCCCACCGTCACCACCCAGCATACCCAGGGGACTTTGAGTTGGGCACCCCCGGCCGACCACACGGGCCATGAGATGACTCGAGGCTTGAGGTGGTCTCGCAGGTAAAGAGGACCCAAGCTGTTTAGGGTTTTATAAGTCATAACCAACACCTTGAATTGGGCCCAGAAGACAATAGGCAGCCAGTGCAGAGTCCAGAGCACCAGTGTAATGTGCTCGCAGCAGCCCGTCCATGTTAGGAGGCAGGCCGCCGCATTCTGCACCAGCTGCAA
>QEPC01012438.1:4769697-4791151 GCA_003113815.1 Sphenodon punctatus
CTCAATATAATAAAAAATCCTTGAGTCATAAATGTTTTTCCAGATCTTGGAAATGTCTGTACACATGCAGTGTGGACAGTGTAATGAGTGGGAAATTCAGTCAGTCTGCATCTTTTCCATCATCTTCTCGGCTCCCCTCCCAGTGCCGGACTGGTCCCCAGGGGGCCTATAGACGTGATGAATTGTCTCAGGCAACCCATACAAGATGAGGCAGTCAATCTGGTTTCAATAAAATTAGTGAATTGCTTCATGGATGAATGGGAAAGCTGTGAAGCATCAGGATTCTCTCCCTACACAGCTGGATTTTGTTTGCTCATCACAAAGTATTTTTATTATTACCATTTACACTCTATTATTTTATTTATTTTGATCTGTGCATTTAGGGCTAGCAACAGGTGCCAGATTGACAACTCTGAAGGGCACTGGACTCAGACCAGGTTATAGTAAAGGATATAGCAGAAGGATGGGCTTTCTATACTTGGACTATCTAATCAATGGGGGTGTGAGCATTCATCTTAATGGACCACCACTAGGGGAAAGAGAGTTCAGCCTGCAGGTCTGTGCTGTCTTGGGTCTCTCTGCTGAGCTGACCTCGAGGTGACAGTTGTGATGGTGTTTGTCTGTAATTTAGGTGCTGTCCATTAAACTGATCTCAGACCCACCAGGTCCATTTCCCATGTTCCAAATCAACCATCCATACATCTCATATTCTTGGAACAGTCCATGGAGACCCACTGGCAGCATTTAATGGGGGGCGGGAGGAGTGAAAAGTTTTTATAATTTTTAATTTTCTGGTTTTATATTTACTGATCTTTGTTTTTGTAAGCCACCCTGAGCTGCCTGTGGCAGGAAGGGCGGGATATTAAATCTTTTAATAAATAAAATAACTAACTAACTAAATAATAATAATAATATTTATTTATTAATATTTATTTCACCTATTATGACAGTGGGATACTGCGCCACCACACGTCGACCAGCTGATCAGGCCTAAAACCAAAATACTTTACCACAGTGAACACAATTTTTGTCAGAAATGGCTGATATGCTGTTTTCCCAACAGAAACGTACTAGTTGGGGGGATGATTCATTTGGGCTCTCCTTCAGGAAAGCTTCTTAGTTCTTTTGGATCTTCCATAATTGAGGTACATTCAGTGCTTCCAAAATGGATAAAAGTGATGCAAATTCAACATTGGGAAAACTCATCCCAAACACAAAGATTTGGCAAAGTTCCTGAAAAGATGAAAATTTTCTTGAACAGCCAATTAATTTCATCACTAGACAGGCCTCTTGAATAACTGGCCAGGCCTCTCGCCAACATCCAGTTTTACAGCTGGGGACTGAGGCTGAGAAACAACTTTCTCAAGGCTACTCAATTAGACCAGTATTCAAATTTAGGATTCCCAGATTCAAAATCCAACTTTCAGTCCCCTTGGCCATCCTCTCCCCTCCCCACCAAAGAAACCAAACAAACAAATAAACAAACACACACCAAAACAACTAAATCCATAGTGATCTGGGCTAGATTTGACCTGATGATCTAAAAGTTTGACTCTATTGTCACACGTCACACTTCACTTTGACAGCCCTCATCAAAAAGGAGACAGGATGGCTTTGGAAACTGATAAGAGAATACAAGGGCCCTTCACCTCAGATTATTCTGTATTTGTGTTTGATTTCTAAAACAATTACCTCAAGTGTTTAGGGCAATCTAGCCTAGAGCACTGGGATAGCAATTTGGTTGTATTGCTGTCGCTCTCCCTTGCCATGAGTTTTAACTTTTTTACACCTTTGTTCTGCATTTTTTGTTTGGTGCGATATGGTCTGATGGCTGCTGCACCATTAAACTCCAACCACTCACTCACTGGGTGAAAACAGACATGGCGCTAACCACCCTTTAACCACCCTTGGTGGTTATTTATGCATGTTGCAGGGCTGCATAGGGCACCAATACAGCCCTGTAACATGCATAAATAACCACCAAGGCTGGTTAAAGGGTGGCTAGCTTCATGTCTCTTTTCACCCACTCATGCTCTCTCTCTCACTGACCTGCTGTGTGGTGATGTCACTTCATATTCTTTCTTTCCAACCCCTTTTCCAATCAAAATTTAATATTGACAGAAGAGGAACTGTCCCTTACTAGGGGGTCTGTACCGTATCTAACTCAACGTGTCTCATGAGAGGAGAACCTTATCAGTACTGCCTCCAGGTTAACATACCAAGGATTAAACTGGAGACCTTCTGATTTTATAACTGCCTGTAAAACTTAGGGGATAAAGCCAAAAACCTGTAGCTGGGCTGTGCCAGACTCATGTATCTGTGGGCACTGGGTGCAGACTTGGAGGCTATGCTACCCCAATGCAAACAAATCAGAACATCGTAACATCCCAAACTTTGTGTACTCTCTCAAAGTTAGGAAACTTCCTGAGTTCTGATTTGAAAAATGAGGCCGTGCGATTGGCAGGAACAAACGTTATTTAATAACCTCTTTCTAGCAGAGTCTATGCCGGGAGGCTCAGCAGCAAGCACCTAGCACTCAACAGTCCACAACCTGCAGTGGGTGCACGGTGCCAGAACCTGCAAGTGAAAGATGAATGTGAGTTTGAATGGGGAAATGTGCTGAGTAAGCCTCTGACCTCGGTTACTTAATATCTATGCCGTTCAACACATTGTATTTAAAATTATAAAGTACCTATGTGGGGGTGGAACTGGGGATAAACTCTGCTGATCGCTGCCAAAGGAATGTAGGTGCTGCCTTGCCCTTTGGGATATATTAAAGACATGAGGGCGTGTCTAATAATCAGGGGTTTGATCTTTTGGCCCCTGTCCAGCAGAGCTCTCAAGCACATGGCTTCAGTTGTGCTCAAACAATGTGTTTGGAGTTAAGAGGCATGGCAGCTGAGTGGTTAAACCACTTGATTTGATCCCAAAGGTTATGAGTTCAAGTCCCACTGTTTTTAGATGGACCCAGCTGGGAGACAGGGCCATGTGTGCTGGTTGGAGTGACAGCACACTTACGGTGAGTGCAGGGGGGAACGTTCACACGGTGGGAGATGGGTGTGCGCCCACACCCACGCACTGCCCCCATCCATGCCCCCACACAGAGCAGTCCGACTTTTCCGCCAGTGCTCTGTGTGGGCAGATGGGTAGGGATGGGTGTAGGTACGTGAGTCACAGGATTGCGCGCCCACCCACCACCAGCTTTAGACAGTCACTTTCACACATATGCACTGGGTGGACCTGCATGTTAGCGTCCACCCTCTAAAAACGGCCTTGGTCTTACACTGGATGGCCACCTCCAGTTCACCCAGAGTGTGAATGCATAAGTGATCCATTGGAGTGAGGACATCAAAGGCGGTTGGACATTGTGCTGGCCACATCGCTCCCTTGTGCACCATAGCCTTACCACAAGCCAGCCTGGGGTGACTGCTCTGGGCCCCGTTCTTTTCTCTACTTCCAGGAACCTGCAGCGGCCTCTGTTTTCACTAGAACAGAGTGTGGGGGTCCCACTCCCACCCAGTGGGGCCCCCAACACGATCATCTCTAGGACCTGGTGGAGCGTGCCCCTTCATGGGTGAGGCCACAGGGAGGGGCCATCAAGGGCCCACATTTTATCTTCACTCTGGGCCCCACAAATTCTGAGGCTGGCCCTGACTACAAAAACTGCTCTGCCTCAACCACACCAGCCCAATGTGCCACTTGGTTCAGGACGGAATTTGACTTAGATTTATGTCTCTGCTTAAATACTATTTTGAACTAGAGTTATTTCAGCTGTGGGGTGCTGGGTGCCTTTTAGTATGAAATCTCATTGTTGATTCAATTCTTCTTCTTTTCTGAGTTTTCTTTTTAATATTTCTCTGTCCATTTATGCACCAAAAGCAAGAAGGTCATTCACCAAAAAAAAAAAAAAAAAATTCATTCACCTTGCTAAACAGCCATTTCCCCTCCTTTTTTGTGTAATTTGAAAAGAAGCCTTAAAAAATTAATCTTTTTTTGGGGTGGGGGGGTTGTGGGGTTTTTTAATTGCACTTTTTGTAGCGCAAGGCCATTTCAGGGGTATGTTATCCATATTTAATAACAACTTGACATAGTCAGCAATGACGTAAACCATAATAAATTTGGCTTTCCCCCCACATAGCCACGCTCTGTTATCATTCCTAAACTGGACTAAAAGGCCTTTCTGTTGTGTATTTAAATGAACACAAAAGCAATAAATGGATATTTATAAAGAAGGGAGCAAGCCGCTTGTCCCTTCTCTGTTATTATCAGACATTTAATCTTCAGTCCTTGTGTGTCTTATTTTCAAGACAAGAAAAAAACAGTATGCCTATTTTTGTCCCCTCTCCCCATCTCTGTTCCCAAAATGTAAAGCTTAATCCCAAACTTTGAGGATAAAATATCAGCTTTTTGTTCTGAATGGGAAAGAAAGCCTGAAGTAGGACACGACCATCTGCAATCAGCTAAATTTCTATGAAATCATTTTGATGAATTGTTTAGGAAGGGGCAGAAGAGGCCCATTAACTGTACATTTGCTGTTAATTAATCGTCTGCTTTTTGCCACGCTTCATTTCCAAAATGTTGTGTGCTCTACAAGTCTTGTCCCATCCCGTGTGTGTGAGCAAAATTCTCTTTGATCATCATTGGCATCTGGGGGCTTCAGTTCAGAAGGTGGAGAGGGTAGATAAAAGAAGCCCAGACGAGTGTGTTCACATGAAAGCCTGGTAAAGAAGTTCTCCATCCACTGAAAGAGCACCTAGCCCCGCAATTTTCACTCCACCCAATAATCAGGTTGAGATTCAGACCCATCTTGGAATTCCCAGGAGAGCCTAAATTTCCTTTGGGCTGCTCCATGTCCTAAAATACGATTGTATCGTTTTTGTTTGCGATATTGTGACTGCAATTGGGGGTGGGGGGAATGGTAGAGGGGAAAGGAATAAACTGTTTCCTCCATAATCACTCTTTTTTTAAAAAAAATGTTATTTTGTTTTGCTTATTTTGCTTTTTGTGAATATTCTAGACAACTAGCTTGGTGAAAGCAATGTTTATGGAAAGGGAGAATATCGCCGGCTGTCATGGGTTAGGCAACGTCCCCTTGTGTGTGGGGCGCAAGGACAGTGCCCTCAGTTTTGCCCCTGTGATGGTTGTGGGGAGCCAAAATTAAGGGGAGACCAGTCCCCTGTGATGGTCTGCTCCCTTCCAGCTTTTGAATTTCTCAGAAGCTGGATGAGTGGGCAAAGTGGCTGACATTTTGACTGGAACTGCTTAAGGTGGAGAGGCTGTCCTCTCCCAGCCCTTAGTTGGATTGTTGTTGTTACTCCCCTGGTGACTGTTCACACAAAGCAAATATAGAACAGATGTTCATGCCAGTAAACTAACCCTCACAAGGTATTTGTCCAAACACAAACAGAAACATCATCATGGGCAAATATGCCCTTGGATAATACAGCCGTGGGGCCCATTTAAGTATCTGCATTAACAGAGCGACGCATGTTTAGTAGCACATCTCAGATCTAAATTCCGAGGAACACACATTTGCAACCCCACTTTTCAGAGAAGTAATGTAAACAAGACATAATCATTGAGTAAATTCACCAGCAGGACACTGGTTTTTTTGGACACTTGGTGAACCAAAAAGGGATGAGCTTGCTATTTTCCTGCTCTTCTTCTGTTACATTTTCGGTCTCCCGACCCACTGGCATTTGCTCGGGGAAGAGGCTGTGCCGCAGTGCAACCATTGTGGTGTGTTGCTAATGGTAAAATATGTCATGATTGATAATTTATTTATTTGTTTATTTATTTATTATATTTTTATCCCACCCATCCTGCCTTTGGGTGGCAAACAACAAATATAAAATACAGTTCCATAAAATCACTAAAAACAACATCTATATAAAATATATACAAATTAATATTAACAAAAACCTACAACTGTGAAAATAAAACCCCACACTCCCTACCCCTCTCCCTCGCCAAACACCTGATGGAACAGCCAGGTCTTACAACTGCAGTGGAAGGAGACAAGGCTCTGGGCCCCCTCAGGCAGGGAGTTCCAAAGCCTGGGGGCGACCACTGAAAAATCCCTATGATCAGTGGCCACCCACCTTCTTTGAGGGACCTCCAAGAAGGACCCCCTGGATGACCGCAGAGGCCGATCAAGAATACAGGGAGTGAGACAGTCCCACAGGTATGTAGGGCCTAGGCCGTGTAGGGCTTTATAGGTCAACACCAGCACCTTGAATTTGGCCTGGTAGACCATTGGCAGCCTGTGAAGCACTTGGAGCACCGGTATTATTTATTTATTTATTTATTTATTTTATTTTGTTATATTTCTACCCCGCACCCTCCTGCTCACAGAGCAGCTCGGGGTGGCTTACAAAACATATAACGATAATAATAATTAAAAAACACAAAATATATATTTTAAAATTAATTAAAAATATACAAAAAGGACAGAACCTACCCCCCTCTCCAAGCCACCCTACCCATCTCCCTCTCCAAAGGACCGGCGGAACAGCCAGGTCTTACACGGTCTTCGGAAAGAGGGGAGGTCCGGGACCAAGCAGGTCTCCATCGGGAGGGAATTCCACAGCCTGGGAGCGGACACCAAGAACACCCTCCCCGTTTTCGCCACCCAGGAAACCCTGGGGACTTAGAGTTGGGCATCCCCAGCCGACCACAGGGGCCGCAATATGATCCAGGTAAGCTGGGCCCAGGCCATTTAGGGCTTTGTAGGTCATTACCAACACCTTGAATTGGGCCCGGAAGATAATAGGCAGCCAGTGCAGAGAACAGAGCACTGGTGTAATGTGCTCGTGGCGACCCATCCCCGTTAAGAGATGGGCTGCCACATTCTGCACCAGCTGCAACCTCTGGACCGTCCCCAAGGGCAGCCCCATGTAGAGTGCGTTACAGTAGTCTAATCGAGAGGTAATAAAGGCATGGATGATGGTGGCCATATCCAAGTCTGAAACATATGGCCACAGCTGTTGTACCAGATGCAACTGGCAAAATGCTCCCCTCACCACAGCCTCCACCTGGAGGTTCAGGTGAAGTTGTGGGTCGAGGAGCACCCCTAGACTCTGGACCTGTGTGGCCAAAGGGGGGCAAACCCCGTCAATTATGGGAGTCACAACCCCCACCCCCCAGCCCTACTCACCAGCATCACCTCTGTCTTGTCGGGATTCAACTTCAGACGCTTTGCCCTCATCCAGTCCCCCTGTTATGGACTCCCTGCAACCTGTTCCCATAAGCAAACAGGCCACCACATTGGCACAGCTGCAGCCTCCAGACCAGCATAAAGGGCAGCCCCATGTAGAGCATGTTGTAATAGACTAATCTTGAAGTGATAAAGGCATGGATGATGGAACCAATGTCAGAGTCTGAAATATATGGCCAAAACAGTCAGACCAGATGTAATTGCCAAAACACACTCCCCTTCACAGCTGCTCCCTGAGCCTCAAGGCAGAACTGTGGATCGAGGAGCACTCCCAGACTCCGAACTTGGGAGACCAAAGGAAGGCCGACCCCATCAATGACAGGAGATTCCACCACTCCTAGGCCCCCCAAATCCTTGCCCACCAACATCACCTCCATCTTGTCAGAATTCAGCTTCAGATGGCTCACCCTCATCCAATCCCCCACAGCCACCAAACACCAGGTAAGCACTGAGATTGCCGGGTCTGATGAAAATGAGAGGCAGAGTTGGGTGTCATCAGCATACTGGTGACATCGCACACCTTCAAACCCCCTCACAACCTCACCCCAGCAGCTGCATGTAAACATTGAACAAGAGGGGGGAGAGAATGGAATCCTGCGGGACTTCACACATGGGGTCCTGAGGAGAAGAAGTACAATTCCCCAGGACCACATGGTGAGTTCTCCTGTCCAGAAAAAAGAGGAACCATTCTAAGATAGTTCCACCCACCCCGGCACCATCCCACAGGCGGCCCACCAACACCTCATGTTCAACAGTGTCAAACACAGCTGACAGATCTAATAGGATCAACAGAGTCTGTAGACCCTGGTCCATAGCCAGGCAAAGGTCATCAACCAGGGCCACAGGCGCAGTCTCAGTGCCATAACCTGTACAAAAGCCAGACTGCGAGGGATCCAGAAACCCAATGCAATCAAGATGCACCTGGACCTGCTGAACCACCACCTGCTCAATAACCTTCCCTAAAAAGGGAAGGTTAGAGACTGGTCGATAGCTGGCCAGGGAGTCAACGTCCAAATATGACTTCTTAAACAGGGTCCTTCAAACACTCTGGCATCCTGCCCTCCCTAAGGGAGGCATTGACTACCCCTGCAGGCAATGGCCATAACGTCTCCTGGATGGCTTTCACCAGACAGGACAGGCATGGATCTAACTCACAAGTGGTGGCTCTGACAGTTCCAAGCACATCCCCAGCATCAGTGAGCTCCACCATCTGAAATTGATCGTATAAAATTGGCCAAAACAGGGTATTCATTACCTCTAGTCCTCCGTTTGCCTCAATTTTTGCACCAAGTTGTGGTGGATGTGAGCAATCTTGTCCACAAAGTACTCAATGAACATGTCACAGTGAGCACTAGATTGCTCCAGGTCCAGGTGGAGACAGACAGGACTGACCAAACCTCTCTCCACCCAGACGAGTTCCACTGGACGAGACTTTGCAGACGCTATAAGGGCAGCAAAGAAACTCTTCTTTGCTGCCCAAACAGCCATGGCATAGGTCCTCAAACTGCTCCTATGTCACAGTCAGTCGTACTCATCACACGTTCGGTGCTACCGTTGATCCAACCACCTCCACTCCTGCTTCAGATGCCGCAGGTCCACTGTGAACCACAGGGACACCGGTGCCAAAAGGATGGGAGTGGATGCCTAGGAGCCACTGAGTCGATGACCTTGGCCAAAAGCATGTTCCATAGGGCCACAAGGTCAGCGACTGAGCAACTGTCAAGGTCGGGGGGGAAGGTAACCCCAGAGCATTCTGGAACCACTCCGGTTCCATAAGTCTCCAAGGGCAGACCATTTGAATAGATCCCACACCCTGCCAAAGATATGACCATGACAAAGATATCACCTCCCCACCTCCTACCATTGGATCACCCACCTCAAGGCCAGTACAGAACACCAAATCCAGGGTATGCCCCCCCCCCGCTCATGTGTTGGGCCACTGATAACTTGAGACAGGCCCATAGTTGTCATAGAGGCCATGAACTCATGCTCTGCCCCTCTAAGGTCGGCATCAGCATGAATATTTAAGTCCCCCAGAACCACTAGTCTAGGGGACCTCAAAATCACCCCGACACCAGATCTGCTAGAGCATGTAGGAATGCTGGTGTACAGGTGGGTGCACAGTATATCAATAGCACCCCCAACCTGTCTCTAGCCACATCAAATACAAGGTGGAGGCCCTCTATACCAGCTGGTGTCTGCACTGGATGCCTCCTGACCAGTCATGTATCTTTTAAAATAATGGCTAGACCGCCCACACACCCCATCTGTCCAGCCAAGGCTGGTACTGCACGGAGTACCCGGCAGGGACAAGGTAGGACAATATTGGTGCCAACTCAGTGTCCAGGCATGTCTCCGTGATGCACATGAGGTCAGCTGCCCAATACAGATTGCCTCCCGGATGGTAGATGTTTTATTTACAACTGACCTTGCATTCAACAGCACCAATTCTAGACTGGGGGTCCCTGATCCTCGACCCTCTACCCACCTGCTGAGGGGGCCAGTTTAGCCCTGCATGTTGTGTGTTTTTCTATAGTCAACCTTTCCCTGCTGCAACCCCCTGTTTTCTGACATTTCTAGGTGACCTGGGTGCCCATTTTACCTTTTTTAAGATTATCGGCTGGTTCCACTCCTTTTAAGTTCCCTTCTGTGATAGGCTCCTTTTTTTGCCGTGGCTTTAATTTTGCTGGAACTTTCATCTTTTTACTTCTTTGATTTTTACTCTGTGTTCGGCGCATTATGGTCTTGTTGCTGCTGCACCATTAACTCCTAATGATTACCTACCTCCCTTCCCATCTTCTGTTTCAGAACAGCTTCATCTTTCTTAGTTGTATATAGGTACATAAATCCCAGATTATTCTATTTAAAGCTCCCTCTGTAGCTGTTACTAGGGGTTGCCACATCCAAACGTGAAGAATAACAGGGCATTGTTGAGCCGTGGAATTGCATTCAGTGGAGCTGCATGGAGCAACTCTGCTTTTATAACAAGAGACACCTGAAAGCTTGGCTCGGTAGGTACCCCAAAGCTTCTTTTCATCTTAGCGGCAGGTGTTGTCTGGGGAAACGGTACATTTGAAATGGATTTGAATCCCCAAAATCACACACTGAATTTGAATATTCATTTCTGAAAACTAATACTGAATATTAAAAACTAAAAGTTAACAATAAACAATCTGAAGAGGATTCAGAGGAGAGCAGCAAAGCTGATAAAGGCAATGGAGGGAAAGACCGAAGATGAGAGGCTGAAGGAACTGAATGTTTGTCATTTAGCCTAGAAAAAAAAGAAGATTTAAGGGGGCACATGATTAGTTTTCAAATATGTAAAAGACTACTATAAGGAAAATAGTGTCCAGTTCTCTCTGGTCACTGAGGGTAGGAATAGAGGGAATGGGCTTATATTAAAGGAGGAAAGATTTAGACTGAACATTAGGAAGAATTTTCTAACTACCAGTATAGTTACAGGCAATGGAATAATAAACTGTCAAAGGACAGGGCATTTAAAACTAGCTTAGACAGACATCTTTCAGGAATGGCATAGTTATTATGGATCCCGGTTAATGACACCGGCTGGTCTGGGTAGCCCTTGGGCTTCTATCCTATGATTCTAAATCCGACTTCAACTTTGTTGCAGCTGCAAAATTGTTCCTCCGGTATTCATCAGATCATTATTTACAATTTCACTTTAGGCCGTTTTTATACAAGCCACGGGAACATGGTGGGGAGGGTGTGCACACAGCAGTATGGACGGCACGTGGGTGCAGGTGCACACAGGCATCCCCCACACACACACATCCCCACTCATGGAGCAGCTTTCGTTTTCAGCGGTTGCTCTGTGAGTGGGGGATGAATGGGGATGCATGGGTCATGGGAGCATGCACGCATCCCCACTCACTGGCCATGGCATGCACACAGGTGGCACACTCATGCCCACACAGAGGATCTGCGTGGGCGTGAGTGGGACCGTCTCATGTAAAAATGGCCTATGTCTTCATCACTTCATTCATGTGCCTCCCCTTTGCCCCCACATCATGTGGCACAGATCAGGTCTTGCACAAATTTTTAAAATAACAATCAAATACACAAATAACGTATACAAAAAAACAAGAGCTGATGAATAAGTGACAAGCATCTGAAGTCAAGCTGCCCTTTGCACACATTTCAAAAACAATATTTTCAAATTCTGGTCTCTGGATTGATTCTGCAGTTGCAAATTCAGAACTGACGAACTCAACGTACATTTCAGATATTCATTCAGTTCTGGCAAACAGTAATGGTCATCAGCCATTGTCCCTGCTGTGAAGTACTGACTCTACCACCCCATTCCTTACCTGGAATTACCCATTCCACACACATCCATGTGATATGTATAATAAAGTTTCTATAAAACCCTCCACCCCCTGACTCACCAACTCAACCCAGAGGAAGAGGCTAATCTGGAGCATTAACTAAAAGAAGGAGCCATTCACTGCTCCGCAAATGTTAAATTAGCCTGACTAGAAAGAGGAGCCCTGGCAACATTTGGTCCAAATTAATGATGGTTTGTTTTGAAATGCAAATAGTTTTTAATCAGAGGGGGGAAAGGTAGAAATAGACACTCCTTATTTTCTCCTCTCCGCTTTAATATTTTTAATGAAGTTGTGTGTCTTTTTTTTTTTTTAATTGGAGAATGATTTTAGTGTGGTCTAAATTAACTCTAAATAAAAGCAAACAAGGCCTAATTAAAAACAGGTTCTCTTTTTTCCCCTTCCTTCTAGCAAAAGTATTGTAATAAGGTGCGTGTCTGGCATGAGAAGATACTACCCTAGAGGCCAGAGTTGTCAGATTCTGGACAGACTACTCACTCGGCGCTAACTGACGGTGAGGTCATATGAGCTGCGGTGGCCCGATCTCCATGCAGCCTCATGGCAAGCAATCGCTACTGCCACACTACAAGGCCAGCACAGGTAGTTGGGCAGGTAGTTGTAGGGAAGCCGGGCCGGCCTGTCCCTGTCGTAGCCACGGCCGGGGTGGGCCATGGCGCCAGTCACACAAGCAGGTACCCGGCCCAGCCCTGCCTCCCTCCCACCGAACAACCAAGATCCCACCCCTGGCTGTGACATGGCAACGTGCGATGGGTGACCCAACAGCCCCGCAGAAGTGCTCCCTGCATGATGGGGCAAGAGCGGGCCCTTCACACAAGTAGCCCTGCCTTCGGCACTGCTCCATGACGCGTCCTCAGCATTTTTCCGGGGATACATCACGTTGCAGCCAGCTGCTCCCCCCTGCCTCGGGGTGAGGGAAACATCTGGCAGGTGCTGGTGTCATGTGGCCTGGCTGCCCAGAATGGGGTAAGGCTACCCAAGGCATAGTAGTCTCCCCACTCCATCTCATGTGGCTGCACCCTGAAATAGGAGCAGAGTGGATGGAAGTGATATGGGAGTAGGCCTGAACTGGGACAGTGCGCCTGTGAAGACTATGGTTTAGAGGTTATGTCAAGGCAGAGATGATCTTCAGAAGCCTGATGGTCAGGTGTCTCGGTAATGAGAGCTTGCCCAGACAGTTGTAGAAATTAAGTCATCCTAAAATGTCCATCACATGCAATGTAAATCATTCAGTGTCTGTGTGTGTGTGTGTGTGTGTGTGTGTGTGTGTTTGTTTTCAGGGAGCATGGAATGGGCAAGTCTCACCCTGAGTTTGGGGTGCTGAGGATAGCAACACACACCCTCTCTTGCCCCTTCTCTCAGCAGCTCATAGAGAGTCCTCAAGCAATGTTCTCCCTGTTTTTACATGATGGAGATATTGGACAGCAGAGTTATCCCCCTCATTCTGGACTAGTGTAACTCTACTCTATATCTCTGTATCCATGTCTAGATACAACAGACAGAAATATGCACACCCGCATGGATGGCCTGTTTTCATTACTTGGATATCCTTGTGTACGGGTGTAGTTTTGAAGGCAAGTATTGCACTGGAGAAATGAAAAAGAAGTTTTTCAGGGAAATGAGTTACACCAGAGATAAAAGCATGCATATATGTCTTTTGTTTCACCACTCTGCTCTTACATTGCTATGTGCTTGAGGACTTGTACTACAAGCTTCCAAGGGAGGCACTCCAGGATCTGTCTACAGGGGCGTAGCTATAATAGGTACAGCTGCAACAGGCCCCACATACACATAGAATGCATACGCACACTGGAGTGCATTCTGTCTTCTGCACCAGGGCCCAGTCCCACCTAGCTATGCCCCTATCTGTTCATAAATATATGTGGGCCCACAAGAAGAAATGTTTGGTGCTGTGTTGTTGAGGATCTCAAAACAGGGTCGGACTTGCTCCCTGAAAACACACAAACAGTGAATATGCTAATGACCATTCCTCTGCCACCTGAAGAAAATCAGCTCTTGCTTGGGGGAGGAGGTATTTATTTATTTATTTATTTATTTATAAAATCATTTAATACCTCGCTCCTCCTGCTCCAAGCAGTCCAGGGCGACTTACAATGTTAAAATATATAAAATCAATAAAAATATAAAATACGATAAAAAGAGAAGGCACAAAACCAAACCAACCCTTTCCCCCTCCCCCCATCCCACCCTACACCCCATCTCCCTCACCAAAAGCCATGCAGAACAGCCAGGTTTTACAATACGATGGGAGAAGGGGAGATCCAGGCCTCCACCAGGAGGGAGTTCCACAGTCTAGGTGCAGCCACCGAGAACACCCTCCCCATAGTGGCCCCCTGGGCCACACGAGGAACCTCGAGAAGGGCGCCCCCAGCAGACCACAGAGGCCGCTCCAGAGCATGGAGAGTGAGGCAGTCCCACAGGTAAGTCGTTCCAAGGCCATATAGGACTCTATAGCTCAAAACCAACACCTTGAATCGGGCCCAAAAGACTATAGGCAACCAGTGCAGAGCCTGGAGCAGCGGTTTAATGTGCTCACGGTGACCCATCCCCATAAGGAGATGGGCCGCAGCATTCTTCACTAGCTGCAGTCTCCAGACCATCACCATAGGTAGCCCCACATAGAGTGTGTTGCAATAGTCCAATTTCAAGGTAATGAAAGCATGGATAATGGTGGCCAGGTCACTATCTGAAACATACATCCGAAGTCGTCGCACGAGATGTAATTGGTGAAACGCAATCCTCACCACAGCCCCCACCTCGAAATCCAGGCAGAGCTGCGAATGGAGGAGCACGCCCAGACTACGGACCTGGGATACCAGTGGAGGGTGGACCCCATCAATGATCGAAACCGCCACATCCACTGCCCTTTCTACCACCATCACCTCCATCTTGTCAGAGGATTTGGACAGGGATTTGGCCTAACCCTATTATCTATAACAGGTATTGCCTCTGTGTTTGGGTGGGGATGCAACAGGAAGGTTTCAAGAGGTTAATTTGTCTGAGGTACAGGCTGACTGTGGTGGGAAGGATAGAGAGAGAACACTGGCCACCTGAAAGGCCATGCTGGCTGTCAGGAAGACAAGGCTCTTGCCTAAAAGACTGATTTTAAGATTCTGGGTGGGTTGAATTTGAGAGCACTTACTGCAAGGGGTTGGTTGTTTCAAGGCCCTTGTGAGTTTCTCATCCATACAGTGCGGATAATAGCACTTCCCTGAAGGGGTGACAGGAGAATAAATCCATTAAAAATTGTAAGATGTACTGTGGTGACAGGGGCCATATAATTACCACAGAGGAACATTTCCAAGAAACTCCAGAGCAGAGCCTGCTGTGTTGCACTCCATTTGAGCTGATGCTGCCTAGAGCTCCCCCACAAACTCCATGGCTCCCTCTACTGGTTTTCATCTTGCAGAGGAATAGGAAGTGCATTTGAATGGGATATTCATTCAAGACTTGTAGATCTAGCCTGCGCTTATAGCTGTCTTTGTGTGGTGTGACAGACCGTCTCTGCTGTGGAGCACATTATCTTAAAAGCACACAGAGATGGTTTTCAGGAGGGCTCAGTTCTTTAATGGGGGAGCGTCCGAGGTAAGGGGAACACTTTCACCTCCCAAACACAAGGGGGTGATTCCATAAGAGTTATGGGCTTGTATGGAAATGCCAGTGAAGAATGACTTTCAGCGTCCTGATGAATGAAGCGATTAGGTTTCCCTAGCCACATAACTCACATCTCTCCCTCCTGCTGCCATGCCATCTATCCATCCATCAGTGTCCTGCCTCTCGTGGATTGCCTGCTGCCAGGGTTGTTCTTGCCCGTTCTTGCCAGACAAAGGGAGCCCGATTCATCACGGCCATTCAAGTGTCGCTGGAAGTCCTGCGGCTCAGATCTTCCTCCTCCCTGTCACACCTACACCAGCCTTGCATAATTGAATCAAATTGTCAGCAAAGAGCTGGCTGATGATGATTCAGCTCCCACCAAAGGCTAGAATATTACCTAGCAGCTTAATAATGAAAACTGTCATCATTCCTGCAATAAGGAAAGATAAATAAGTTATTAAACGCAAGGATCCCACCGCCCCTCCACAGGCAGGGCACCGCGCCAAAGGAATATTAACTAGAGCCAGGGCCTATCTATTATGAGAGGAGAGTGAAAGACACAGAATCTTTTAAAAGGCAGCCTTTCGTCTAGCTGCAGAAAACCACTGCTCTCGGCTTCATACTCGTTACTGTGTTCTTAAGAGAATGACCAGATTGATGTCTCCAAGCGCCTCAGCCTCAGAATTAGAGGCAAACTGGAAGTCATTTACAGGAGAGCACAGCCAGACAGGATTAAGGGGCTAGTAGTACGAGTGAGCTGTGGGCTCCCTTCTCTGCTAGGTTGCTCCAGTTCTCAACCTTTGGGGCAGGGGCGTAGCTAGGTTGGAATGGGCCCAGGTGCAAGAAATGGACTTGAACCTCACCCACCACCACTCCCATTACCATCCTCTCCCCTGTCCCAACACCTCCCCTCTTGCTCCCCACAGCACCTTTCCCTCCCTCTGCTTACTGTGCCTGAGCCCTGGAGGCTGTAGCTGCCTGCCTCATGTCCCCGCCGATGCTTTCTCTATCCTGTGCCGCCCACTGGGTGGGTCCTGTGCATTTCAGGCACTTCTGCTTCTGCTCAGCTCAGTCTCTGCCCATCCACACCACAACAGAACAGGACCTGTGCCACCCCACTCCCCCAGCTTGGGTCCCAGGAAAAATGTCCCTCCTGTCCCTATGATAGCTACACCCCTGCTTTCGGCAATCCTTCTGCAGCCTTTAAAAAGACAGGGATTTGGCCTAACGCTATTATTAATTATTATGATGATGATTTAGAGTAGGGCTTTAAAGGTCAAAACCAACACCTTGAATTGGGCCCCCAAAACTATTGGCAACCAGTGCAGAGAACAGAGCACCAGTGTAAAATTCTCACGACGACCCATTACCCTAAGGAGCCGGGCCGCCGCATTCTGCACCAGCTGCAGTTTCTGAACCATCACCAGTGGTAGCCCCATGTAGAGCGCATTACAGTAATCTAATCTTGAGGTGATAAAAGCATGGATGATAGTGGCTAGGTCTGCATCTGAGACATACGTCTTGAGCCGTCACACCAGATGTAGTTGGCGAAATGTGTCCTTTGCCACAGCTGCCACCTGGACATCCAGCCAGGGCTGTGGATCCAGGAGCACCCCCAGACTACAGACCTGGGGTACCCATGGAGGACAGACCCCATCTATAATGGGGGCCACCACTCCCTTGGCACCCCCCACAAGCATCATCTCCATCTTGTCGGGAATCATCTTCAGGTGGCTTGCCTTCATTCAGTCTCCCACAGCTGACAAACACCAGGTAAGCACCGAGACTGCTGGGCCTGGGTCAGCTGAAAAAGAGAGGTACAGTTGCATGTCATCAGCATATTGATGACACCATGTGCCGAACCCTCTGATTACCTCTCCCAAAGTCTGCATGTACACGTTGAACAGGAGAAGGAATAAGATGGAACCTTGTGGGACTTCACATGTGTGGTCCCAGGGAGAAGATGAACAATCATCCAACACCACATGTTGAGTTCTCCCGGCCAGGAAAGAGCAGAACCATTCAAGAACAGTGCCGCTGTGCCGCCCACTCCAGCTCGGTCCCACAGCCGAGTCACCAACAACTCATGGTCAACGGTATCAAATGCAGCCGAGCGATCTAATAGGATCAACAGGGTCAAATGGCCTTGGTCCAACTCATGGGAGAGGTCATCAAACAAGGCCACAAGTGAAGTCTCAGTGCCATAACTCGGACGAAAGCCAGACTGCGATGGATCTAGGAAACCAGTCCGGTCCAGATGCCCCTGAAGATGATGGGCCATGACCCGCTCAATAACCTTCCCTAAAAAGGAAGGTTATTGAGTAACCTTCCTTTTTAGGGAACCTGATGGGTTCTACTAATCCCATCAGGAATTCTAAAAAGGGAAGGTTAGAGACTGGCCGATAGCTGGCCAGGGCGTCAACGTCAAGTGATGGTTTTTTGAGCAGAGGTCACAGTTACTTTATTCAGGAAACAAATAATCCAAGTTTCTCCTCAATTTGAGTGTCACAGCACCTCCTTCTTCTTGGATTCTGGCCAATACCCACCAAGGTTGGGGCAACCTCATTGTAGCCATTCACATAGGATATCCCCACTATGCTCTCCAATCATACAGCTAAGACGTCTGACCTACTGAGTCCCTCCAGCCAGCATAGAACATGCAATGCCCAGGCCTTTGGGAGGGAGGGGTAGGGGAATGTTTTAGTTCCCCCACCTATTTATATTTATACTGATCTTTTTTGCCCTGTTTAATATTTTAATATGGTGTTTTTAAAAAAATTTAAGAAATTTTATTGTATGTTTTAATATTGTAAGCCACCCCGAGCTGCATGGCAGGAGGGGCGGGGTAGAAATTTATAAAATAAATAAATAAATAAATAAATAAGAAAGGCTATCAGGAAGCAGAGGTGGAAATTCCAACCATCTCTTTAGATAATCAGGACAAGGGTGTAAGAAGGACAGCCCTTTTCAGGCTGATGATGTATAGAATTGGGGGCTCCATATGAGGGTCAAGATGTCTCATGCCCATATCTGGACTCCAAAAATCCAAAGTACAGAGTTTGAGGTGGGGTGGGGGTAGAAGGGGCAGGGTTAATTTCCACTGAAAAATCTCTCTATATATATATCTAGTTTGGACAGGTAAGAACCAGCCTAGTTAATGATATCCAAGGGGAAGTTGTACTAATCCCATCGGGAATCCATGGGAGCTGGATCAGCATGTCTTTATTCACCCTGCTGACATCTTTTCCATGACTGTCTCTCCACCATCACACAATCAGTTGAAATTTTTACTAAAGTCCAAATTTTGATGGGAGGAGAGGAGATGGTGCCATTTTCCCCTTTATTTTTTCCTTATTTTTGACCATCTGTATTTGTGGGGCACTGAGACTGCCCAGCCTGCAAAAGGTTTATGGGACAGGATGTGAGCCTCTTGGTAAGTCGACAGAGCAGATGCTACTTAAACTGCTGGCTCTGTCAGCTGGAACTGTTTTTAGCCTGGTTGGTTTCCCATGGAAATTAGACTTATGTCGCCATTAGTTGAAACCCATACTCTCAAAAATGGGCATACCCATCAAAATTACAGTATCTGACCCAGTAATATTGGGTATTAATTGGTACCCTATTCGTGCCCCAAAGGGCTATCTAATTTATTGACTTTTCTGACTTCTAGACCCAATTTATTTTCTGGTTTTACGATCAGTAAAATGGTAAACCGGGAACCCAGTAACAGTAATACTTGGTATTTGAGGGTAATCAGCTTGGTAGCTGGGCACCAACGGGGCACATGACAGCATTTCTGGTATTACCGGTGGGAAGCAAAGATGCTACCCATTTCAGCTCACCATCCTGTGCACATGCCCCTCCTCTCCCTTGCTAACTTGCTATCACAGTAGCCAATTTTAACCCAATTTGGTAGAGGAGCACAGGACCCAAAGCTAAACAGAGCCCCCAAATTTCATAACGGCAGGAGCACCTGGAGGGGAGATATATGAGCCCTTTGTGTTGAAGAAAGATTCCATTGACTTAAATTGAGCCTTGTCCCCCTTTCAATAAGTTTTGATCCTACATGCTAGTTTGGTAAAAGGGCAGACGGACTAAAGTAGAGACCCAAAATTTTGTAACCATAGGAGCACCCGGGTAGACAGGAGTCCTTCTGTAGCAAAAAAAATCCCAGACTTCATTAGTTTGGTTACAGGAACTACAAGTTATATGAATACAGTGCACAGCACAACAGGGCCCTGATGGAGGCCTCTAAGTGCTACCATAATACAAAAAGTGACAGAGTAAGTAATGATAACAACAATTCTCTAAACCAGGGGTGGGGAACCCCTTCTCCTCACAGGCCACTTTGAAAATTAGTCCAAGCTCTGCAGGTCAGATAGGAGTTAGGAGTAGGAAAGTCTAAGGGATAGGAGAAGCAAGCAAGGAGGGTTTAGGAGTGAAACAAGATTTTGACCCCTGCAAGAATCTAGCCAAAAATGGGCTTCTTGGTGGGATTTTTCCAGATCAAGAATCTCATGAGAATCGGCGTTCTCACTGCCATTTTCAGCGAGATTCTCAAGTGCCACAAAAACACCCCCCAAAATGTTGTGCACATGCGCAACTGGCCACCGGGGGGGGGGGGGCACATGCACAGAATGTCCACAGCAGCCATTTTGCTCATGCGAAGAGCATTTGGGGGTTTTCAAGAATCTCATGAGATTTTTGAGAAACTTCAAAATAGATGCTCTGCACATGTGCAAAATGGTTGCCGGTGGGCACAGAATGTCTGTGACAACCATTTTGTGTATGCACAGGGCGTTTGGGGGATTTTCAAGAATCTCATGAGATTCTTGAAAATCATAGCGAGATCTCACGAGATCTCACCAGCGGCTGCAGGAATCTCACATGTTCTTGTTTCAACCCTAGTTTACATCATAGTATCAGGCTGTAAATCCATCCTCTAGCCTTGAGTGCAACTGCATACGCTCATCTATGCTCTCTTCCGTCTGAGCTCACTCTTTCAGTGCTTGAAGGTAGGGACTTAATTTATGGGATAGATCCAGGAATTGAAAAATGGGGCAAATAAATAGCACCAGGACAGGTTTTTGGCCCGCAGCCCAGAGGTTCCCCATCCCCTGTTCTAAACTCATTCAGATTTCAAGCTTGTACTGAGAGGCCCTGAGAAGAGTTTTTCCTTCTAACAAATTGTCCCCTTTTCCACTCTCAAATGCCCTCCAGCTCAGGCAGTTTCCTCAGAGTTCTGAAGCTGTAATTATTATCTGAAGGAAAATTCATTTAGATTCGTTCTTTGCCTTCTTCCATTTCTCATACTGATACATTCCTCCTCCTCCTCCTCCTCTCCTCCTCCATGAGTTTCCAGAGGGAACGAGGAGACATGGATTGAGAGGGAGATCTTCATTGATGGGGAGTTTCCCTCTAGGGCATCTCAGTGTCAGGGTGCTTTTCTCACCACAACCCTGGAACCCTTTAATGCCCGTGTTTATATCAATTTTCTGGGGTGGTGAAGTGTCTAAACAGGTTTCTGAGTTTGAATAATCAGAACAGCTCCAGGGGCAAGAAACAGTAAGAAATCGTACACACACACACACACACACACACACACACCCCAATAGGTACTGCTGCAGTAGCAGCAATGGAGTGTGTAGGAACATGCCTAGGACAGAAACGTAGGGCTCATGGAACTCTGCAACACAACCTGAAGCCATCTTCCTTTTTAATTAAAGGGGAGCCACCCATGGAGACTACAAGTCCCAACATACAGTGTTCCATTTTGAGCCAAACAACCAGGCTTGTTGATATACCAGGGCCACACAGAAACTTTATAACTGTAAAAGGATTAATTAAAATTACTAGCAAATGTCTTGAAGATTAGCCTTCTAATTCCATGAGAGCCATCCCATGGGCTAGGGTTTCATTCTAGCCTGATGAAGACATGATATGCAGCCCTCTTCAAAGCCGTGGAGACTTGTTTTGGGTGCTGAATCCCACTGCCCCTCTCAGTGGTCAAAGTCCCTCTTTCAGGAGAGAGAAACAAAAAGATGAGTATTCCAGCCTCAGGTACTTCTTTCCTGGCTGCCTCCCATGAAAAGCATTTGAGAGGCCAATGGGAAGATGATGGAATGACAAGAAACTAATTAGAATGATAAGCAAGACAGCTTCAGTCTCTCTATATGCACTTTGAATGTTCAGATATACATGTGTGTGCGTGCGTGTGAGGGGAGCTGGGAGGGACTTAGTGTAAGGGGGGGGCTGGTAGCCC
>QEPC01012438.1:4819036-4859638 GCA_003113815.1 Sphenodon punctatus
TCTGCTTGTGCGCATGCCCTCATCTCTGATCCCTTACCCTGAACTCAGTCTTTCAGCACTTGGGGGTAGAGACTGGATCCAGGGGCCAGAACCAGGAATTAGAAAGAGGCCAAATAAAAACTAGCTGTGGGCTGCCTGAGGTTCACCACCCCTAGCATCAGCCCTACAGTCCCTTGACAAGCCTCTATTCTCATACCCCCAAATGACAGGCCCTGCACTCCAAACATGTAGACACATCCCCCCACACTCCTAAAAACAAAAGTATAACTCCATTCGGTCTTGTTCTCCTTAATGGAAACATCAATTCTCTGTCCAACTCCAAATGTCAGACCCTGGTCCCTGTCTCCTCCCCCACTCCCTTTGGCTTGTGGAACTTTCTTATAAAACCTGCAAACTAAGCTCCATAAATTCCCGATTCATTCTGCAGATATTTCCTGCACCGGGACTTTCGGCAGCATCTGCTGGTTTGAAGTTTTGCTTTTTATTTGTCCTGGGGGCACCGTTACCCTAAGCTTTAGCTCTTTTCTTTGCTCTGTAGTCTCCGCCAGGCTCCATCCAAGGAAGAGAAAATTGGTGAAAGAATAATAATTATGATTGGTATCAACGAAATATCTCATTGTGGTGGCTTTTTTTTTTTTGCTTGTGCACTCCGTCCTGATGAGGAAAACAGTGCTGAACTGGTGAAAAGAGGATCCAGACTGTCACCTGAGCAGCAGCAATCTTGTACATCAGGATGCCGAGTGCACAGAGAACGTGGCACCTTTGCTGGTCAAAGGACATGAAGCAAATGCCCCCTGGTAGGTAGCTTCTCTAGAAACTCCTGTGTCTTTTTGTACAGTTTCTGGTGGATTCTATGGAACAACTTTTTCTTTCCATAGCATCGTGGAAATGGAATCAATTTATTACTGTAGAGGTTCATCTAGCTCAGGGACTGGGAGCCTTTTCCCTCTAAGGCCATTTTGAAAATTAGTACAAGCTCTGGGGGCTGCATAGAAGTTGAGGGCAGGGGTTCCGAAGGGGGTGCAATCAGGAAGAGGAGAGTCCAGTTCATGGATCTGTCCTCTATCCTTGTGTGCATGTCCTCTATCTGCTCCTTACTCTGAGCTCACTCTTTCAGTGCTTGGGGGTAGGAGTTGGAGCTAGGGACCAGATCCAGGCACTGGCAAGGGACCAAATAAAAACTAGCCATGGACCACATTTGACTCCAGGCCTGAGGTTCCACACCACTGATCTAGCACATCAACCGGGATTGTTCCCTGCATGGTGGAAGTCCTTAGGAACTTGGCTCATCTTGTTTAAATGACACAAGTAATTGAGTTTCCTAGCAGGCTTGAAGAGAGTGTGTGCATTCAGGGGAGGGGTTACAATTAGGGATAGGACTCGGGGTAGGATTTCGGTTTGTTTTTTTCTGTTTCAGTTCTTCTTGATTTTCTGATCTAATTTCAGTTTCAGTTTTTTCCCCAATGATTTTTTCGCATTTTTTTTTTCATTGACTTCAATGGATTTTCTCCACTGAAACACAGGTACGAAAAAAGAACCACAATTTGGGTTTACAGTTTTAAAACCAAAACAGCCATTTTCGGGCCGTTTCAGTTCTATCTGAAACTGAAATCCCCACCCCTAGGCACAATTGTACTGAGATCCTAAGCTCATGGGGCCTTCCCAAAACTCCAATTTTTTTTTTCTTAGTAACCATTAAAGTACAATAAGTAAAATACCTGAAGGATATAACTGCGCAGATGGGACATAGGGGCCCCCTAGCTACCAAGATATACTAGGGGCGGCTCTGGCCTCCCAAATTTCTTTCAGAGGTGAAGACAAAGTAGTTTGAATGATAGCTTTTATTGCACCAACTTTTGTTGGTGGAAATGTGCTAGCTTTTCAACCTCACAGAGTCCTTCCTCAGGCAAGTAGGAGTCAGAACTGGACCAACACGGCCAACCACATTCTCTCTACATTTCTTTCAGTGAGTCCACTTCCTAGAATACCTTGATTTAGGAATTCTGCCCTGCTGTTTTCTCCTTGGTGCTCTCTTGCTTCGGAGGGGATTCCAATATAAAGGAGGCAGGCAGTCCCTGAAGTTCTGGATTCATAGAGCAGATGATGCCATGGTAGCCCATGAGACAAGATTAAAAGCAGTGTGGCTCTCTGAGTAGCTCTCAAGTTGAATTGTTTTGCAGATCTCAGAATGAAGGAGCAAGGGAAAGTAGCTGCTCTAAAAAAAAGTTCTAGGCAACCAGCCTTCCTCAACAACTGAACAAAATGGAGCCCAGAGATGATAGTGCTGGCCTCGGTCAGAGCTTCTGGATCCTACACCAACTGTTCAGTAAGCACTCATCACCCTGCAAATGCATAGAGAAGGAAACCAATGTCGTTAGCCTATAAATGGTGTGCACGTACACATGCCAACTCTGTTGCCAGTATAACTCATGTTGTCCTTTCAAGTTTATTCATGGACCCCATGGATTGGAGGCCCCTGAAAGGCCCCTTTCCCCAAAACATGGGGCTCTGTGAGGTTCCATAGACTTCACCTGCCTAGATCCAGCCCTACCTAAAAGCTCCATGTAACTCTTCTTGGGATGACCTCTTAGATCAGGGGTGGGAAACCTTTTCCCTCCCAGGGGCCACTTTGAAAGCTAGTACAAACTCCAAGGGTCTCATAGAAGTTTGGGGTGGGCTCAGGAAGAAGAATGACTAGATTAGGGCTGAAACTTGATCTCAATTTTTTCTCAATTCTTGCTGAGAATCCTGGTTCTTGACTCGTTTTTAGCAAGAATCGAGAAAGCCCTTGGTTCTCGACACTTTCTTGGTCAAGAATTTTCTCAATTTACTGTTTACTGTTTACCATGATTTACCATGTACGGTATATAGATTTACCATGTACCGCGTACCCTGTACCACATTCATCCCAGTAAATTTTCTGAAATGGCAGCGACACTGCCGGCACCATCTTGGAAGAAGATTGCCCATGCACAGAACAGCTGTGAGATGGTGAGACTATCAACAGATGGTGAGACTGACTGCCCATTTTGCGCATGAGCATCACCCATGGGATGACTACGTTACACAGTAAGCGGTACATGGTAATTCACAGTAAACTGTAAATCATGGTAAATGGAAATTAAGAAAATATCTTGACCGAGATTTTGAACCATTACCGAGATTGTCCCGAGACCTCAGTAATGATTCTCAATTCTCACGGGGAAAAAAAAATCTCATTTCAGCCAAAAGGCTGCTTTTAAACAAGCGGGTCGCTGTCGTGTGACCTGCTCATTTAAAAGTGCCCTAAGTCTAGTTCATGGATCTGTCCCATATCCTTATGTGCATGCTGTCATCTCTGCTCCTTTTCCCTGAGCTACCTTTCCGTGCTCGGGAGTAGGAACTGGATGCAGGGGCCAGATCCAGGAGGAGGAAAAGAGCCAAATTAAACTAGCCACAGCCTGCATTTGGCCCCTGAGCCAGAGGTTTCCCACCCCTGTGTTAGATGGAGGAGATCAGAGTAAATGATGATTCCTTATGGACTTACAAATTGATGACTGAAGAAAGTGTGAGCGTGGGATGTTTACTTCTGCTGCATCCCCTGAGTCTTACTCAGCACCCATCATGCCACGGCTGCACTTGTTGAAGGCTATCGGTACAAGGACAACTGCCACTGGGAATCCATTTAATTATAGTGAGAATGAGACCAAGATGGACTTTTCTAAACGCCAGTAGAGGTTCTTTAAAGAATACTTATTCTTACATTACAGAGCCTCCTCTAGGGTCCATTGTTGTCAGTAGGAGTTTTTCCACTGACTTCACTACGCTTCAGATCAGACCAAACTTGCATGCTTAATCTGACTCCAGTAGAGCATCAGAGTGAGTTGCAGCAGTTTCTCTTTGCAGAGAAACAGAATGGTGATTGGGTGAATTCAACCTCACCCCACACACCCCCACCTCCCTGCCACACACACACTGTTCCACATTCCTCCACACCATCTGCACAGGAGCTGTAGGAAAGAAAACACCATGGAGCACCCTGAGGCTGCTGTCAAGAGGCCTGCGTTAGAAGTCTGAGTGGTAGGTACTGATTTGGATTAATCAGAGAGATAGCACTTTAGCTACATTGTATGGAGGCTACGATGGGGGTGGGGAACCCCTGGAGGGTCCAGGTAAAATATGTGAGCCAGTTGTAGGCTTAAGCATTGTTCTCACTGGATTACAAATGGGAAAATCAGGTCTGAGCCCACAGCCTAGTCCCTCAGTGAGGCTCTGGCCTTCAGTTAGGAGTGAACCCTTTGGACCTTTCGACACCGTCTCTTATTTTTAGAGAACAACTCAAATTTGTATTAAACTCACACACCTACTTTGCCCCTTCCAAATTCACACCCTGATCAGAGAATCCCCTCCTCGAAGACACAGCTTCTCCAAGCCTGGATCCCCAAAACACCACCCCAATTTGTATAGGTTGGGTATTTTCAGACGTGACGAGATCACAGTGAACCACAGTGAATACCCACCTGTGGTCACTGTGCCCTGCACGTCTGTTCGGCGGCCGCCAGATGTTCGCCACGCTGAATACCCACCTGGGGTCACTGTGCCCTGCACGTCTGTTCGGCGGCCGCCAGATGTTCACCACACTGAATACCCACATGGGGTCAATTTCAACCACGCTTCTCGGGCTCCCAGCGCAAGAATCCCCGGAAGCATGGTGAAAGTGATTCCAGGCGGGCATCAATAAAAAGTAACATCTAGTCGGCTATCACGGCCCAGAATCCCTGGCGGGATTCCGGGCCGTGGTGAACTCGACCAGACGCTGCGATGGCATTGGTCTCGCCGCCTGTCTCCCCAGAGGGCGGGCAGCGAGGGAGCGTGGAGGGGGCAGGGCTGTGCGGCCGCACGTTGCGCCACGCGGCCCCACCCCCTCCCTGATTCCCTGCCGGGATCCCCGGCACGTCAGTTTGCCGTGCCTGGGTGATCCCGGCGGGGAATCTCTGGGTTGTTTTCGGGATGGGGCGAAGCCGCCCCGTCATGTCTGAAAACACCTGTTGTCTTCTGGGTCTGATCTTGATCGATGATAAAAAATCCAGACACATTTTCAATAAATCACTTGGGTCCAACTAGAGGCTCTTTCTAGTAATAACATATGATGTACACAGGAACTCTGTGGACCGGGCAAAAATGGTCAAAGGTGAAGACAGAACCTTTTTAGAAGAGGGTTGTAACCATGATGTTCCCTTTATCAAGAACAGAGAATGATCACAAGACTCACCAGCTTCAAAACACCTTGAAGACCCAGCCGCCTGCTAAACTTCTCCCACAGCATTGATGTCCGTGACATCGAGGTGTGAGGGGACAGCAGGTAAAGCTTTTACACTGCTCATCATGGAAACTAAAGAAGAGGAAAGTGACAAAGTGAGGAGAAAAGCATTCTCCCAACTCACTGCTTGCTCACAGAGGCAGGAGAATTCACTTTCAGAACTCAACCACTCTTTTTTTTTTTTTTTTTAGTGTCATAAGTAGGAAGGAGTTTATTATTCACTAGGGATGGGTGAACAGAATGGAGTTCAGAAATTCGGTTCGGTTTGAAATTCGAGTGCAGAAATTCAGTTCGGTTCGGTTTGGTTTGAAATTCAAGCTCAGAAATTCAGTTCGGTTTGGTTCAGTTTGAAATTCGAGTTCAGAAATTCAGTTCGGTTTGGTTTGAAATTCAAGTTCAGAAATTCGGTTCAGTTTGAAATTCGAGTTCGGTTCGGAAGTTCGGTTCGGTAGACCGAACAGACCAAGTTCGGTCAAATTCCGAACTTCTGAACCAAGTTCAGCCATTCAAAACCAGATTTTTTGGTGTGTGTTGCCACTAGGGATGGGCGAACAGAACGGAGTTCGGAAATTCGGTTCGGTTCGGTTCTGTTTGAAATTCGAGTTCGGTTCGGAAGTTCGGTTCGGTCGACCGAACAGACTGAGTTCGGTCCGAACTCCGAACTTCCGAACCGCGTTCACCCATCCCTATTATTCACAGGTATTGTTTGCATTTTTGGGTATCCCTTTGAATACATGAATAATATTTGCATCCAAAATGGGTACTCATATATCCATTGGGGGGGGGGGTGTATTCTACATCTGTTTCTTCATTTTTCCTGTCATTTCAGTATTTTGAATGCATCGTTTTCTGAAATTGCACACAGTCAATGGTGCTAAATGGTCAAAAGATGTAAATGAAAAATTGAAGTGACTAAACAGAATGGGGGAGGGAGGGAGACAGAAAATCTGAAAGAAACAAAAACAAAACCTCTGAACCCAAAATAACTGAAACTGATACTTAATGGGACATAAATGGATGTCCGTTATTAATCAAACCACCATTTTCAGTTCAGGTAGGGTCTATTTGACAGGCTCACCCTTTTGTTGGGTATTCATCCCAGCTCTAGTCAGAAGGCCCTTTAATCCCATGGTGTTAGTGCAGTATAAATACTATTGAAACTGACAGACAGATTTACATGGCTGGTGATACCAACACTTGCACTGTGGCCGCCTACAAACCTTGTGATAGTTGGTGGTTTTTCTTGAAGTCCCAGTTCTTACAATCATGGGACTATATGGGAGTCACAGCTTTCATTGTGACAGACAGTAAGTTTCCTGTTCTTACAGGGGCAAAGAAAAGCGTGAAAGCATGAATCCCAAGTGCTCAAAAGTCAGAAGGCAAACACAACGCAATTCCCAAATCTACTAAGATCCCATAATTTTGGGAAGGCTGAAATTTCTAATACTTCACTGTGCCAAGGACTCCCCGGGAGAACAATTAACCCTAGTGAATTCCTGTAAAAAGAGCAACGTTAGTAGACTTGTGGGGTACATGTGTACCCCGATGCAGATTCAGTCAACAATGACATTTTATTTCAAAACTAGCAATTTTATTTTAAAAAGTAACACAAAAAGGTTCAAACAACATTAACAACTTTGTCTTTGAAATCAATGTATTTGCAAATGGACAGCAATTTTGAAAAATGAACACCCCTTGGAATGTAGTCATTTGCATTTCAAAAGAGACCATTTTGGCCCATTGGAAGGAATTTAAGTCATTATGACCTAAAGAAATATACAAATATACCCCTCAAGACACACACAGCCAGTGGAATGACTGTGTCTGCTGAGGCCGGGGACATGTTTGTGGGTGTGGCTTCTGTTGTAACGTATGCACATTGATTTGGGTGAAGAAGATTGTATGACTCTGTGTGTGTGTGTGTGTGTGTGTGTGTGTGTGTGTCTGCAGGGGGGATGGGTTTGCGTGTGTACTGTGACACATCCTGGCTTCTGTTCTCACATAAAATTGATCAGGTTCTATTTACTCCGACGTTAGTGGTCCCCCCGGTACACTTATACCTCGTATGGAAATTTCCATTGTGCGTGGGGTACAAAACTACCCCAGAGCCTCTTTTCGCTCACAGGAAATAAATGGTCAATGGTATCTCACTGTCCTTTGGGCATGTTGTGCCCCTGGCAGCAGGTGACAATGTCCTAAAAGGGCCAAGCTAGAGAGCCACTACCTTGTGAGTTATTGCAGTAGATACATGTCTGGGGTACAAAACTACCCCAAAATGCTGCATAAGGGTTAACAGGAAAACTTGGCCCATTAGATTCAAAGCAAATCTATGGGGGAAAGAGTTCATCTGAGGGACTATGGCATCCTGGAAAGCTGCCTCCTGGCCCTTTCTTTCCTGAGGACAGAGCCCCTGTGAAAGAGCAAATAGGTCATATCCTCCAGTGCCCAGTTGTCTTCTTTTCCTTTCCTGTCCTGTCCTGTTAGAGAGGAGTTGGTTTCAGTAGGGAGCAACCAGGCAATTGCCCAGTCACCCTAGGTCATGGCGGGCTAAGGCCCTTTTCAAACAGGCATGGGTGCATGGGGGATGGGTGGTCGGGTGGCGCAGTGGGTGGGAATATGTTCCCATGGACCCCTACCCATTTCCACGCACGGAGCATCCGGCATGGGTGCCCGTTGCTCCGTGCATAGGTGATGGGTGGAGGTGGGAGTAGATGGGTGTTACGCGAGAGCGCACACGAGCACACACACACACCCCGGCCATGGCATTCCCACAAACGCCCATCCATGCCCACGGTGCCATTCAAACGATGCCCCACCCCCACCCACCCACATGGGTAAGGGATGAGGGTGTCCATTTGAAAAGGGTCTTAGTTAAGTCATATCTACAGGGTAGTATCATCGAGTGAAAAACATGACAACAGTGTATGGGTGTGAGCCTGGAGAGTGAGCCCACACCTGAGCATCTTCCTGATGCCCCCACCACTCTGGCCCTTTTCACACGAGATGTCCCCACCCATCTCCATGCAGTTTCACTGGGCTCCAATGCCCAGTTCTCCATGGGTGGATGTGGGTGGAGATGGGTGTGTGTCCATGGGAACGGGCACACACCCACCTCCACCCACCGCAGTCGCACACCCATCCCCTCACCCACCATAGTCCATTTAAAAACAGCCTCTGAATAGTCCCATAAACTCCAACCATCTAATCAATTCCAAACCATCTATATCAACTCTCAATGGATAGATATTCAAAACAAGACTCTTCTCTGAAAAGTGTGAAGTGACTGCCACCAGAGAGAGTATCTTGTGCACTGCCCTCAGTGGGATTAAACTCTGTATGTGAATGCTATCAATAAGCACCTGTTCTGCCTTCCCCCAGAGATTATTTATTTTGATTTCTAGCCTATCCATTCCTGAAGGCTCGGGGAAGGTAACAACAATCTATATAAACTTAAAATAAAACCCTTAAGAAGTTGAACTGCATAAAATAGTAACGTTTCCATTAAATCAGCTCCCTGGACCCTATCCCCACCTGAGAAATACATGGCCAAATGAATAGGTCTTACATTGCCTCTAGAAAATGCTCAGACTTGAGCTTTCATAAACTTCTAGGGTAAGGGAGTGGCAGCGTTGTGGATCAGCCACCAACAATGCCTCTCTGCTGCACACCCTCGCCGTACAGACCTGTGCAATGATGGAGGGTGCCCCTGGCTGACCTTACAGATCACAAGGGAAGGGAACATTACAGATCACGAGGGAACGTAGGGAAGAAGATGGCCTTTTAGGGGCTGGTGAACCTCATGAGACTCGGCTAATCTAGTGGCACCCTTAAGTTCTAATAGGTTCTCTGAAATCTTTGACCCTTGGAAAGTGAAAGAAGACAGCTCGTGTGAATCTAGTGTGGCCCAGTGCTTTCCTTGCAGTGCTGCAAGTAGGAAAACACCTCCTTTCTTGATGGTGGAAATCCAGTGTCTGTCTGTCTGTCTGTCTGTCTGTCTGTCAAAGGGGATGCTGGCTGGGCCCTCTTTCCCAAGCCTCAAGATGCTGTAATTTGAGCAGGAAGTGAGGAAGCCAAGCACTTGGCTGGTTCTTTTTTTATTTTGATGTGCTGAATCAAACCTGTTGCTGATGTTTCCTAGCCCTTGATCGGAAGAAATAAATTTTAGTTCCCCTAAATTCAAATCACCAATGACTGCTCTCCTAATGCTGCTTCTGTACCCATACCTCATTTTCCAAGAAAGGTAAAACTGGCCCATCCACATGACCACAGTCTGTCCAACATGCATCAATTCTACATTACTGGCATGGTGGACATGTCAGTTAGGTGAAACAAATATTTGGTGCAAATACATTATTCATCAAATTTGGCCACTTTGCACCAAATCCATTGGAGAAAATTTTCATCCTGCTTTGTCTGGGTATACATTTTGGATTTTTCATTTTGTTTTTTCATTTATGTGGTTGTTTGGTACTTTATTTTGGACATTACACATGTACAATAGCACTAAATAGCGCTGAAACAGAGTAACTGAAAAACCAAATAACCAAAACGAACAACCAAATACAACCTTCAGATGCAGATACTATTCAGATATTCAGAAAGCTACCGAAATATGTGAATAATATCTGTGAGTGTGAATACAAAATCTGCTATTTGTTTCACCTTTAATGTGGTAGTTTGAAGAGCCTTTGACACCCTTTGACATACAGCCCTCACTGATTATATTGGGTGCACTCGTGTTATTGTGGTTTGCCCACTATAGGAGGTGGGTGGTAAAATCATCTCTGTGATGCCAATTGTTTGTCACTGTGTGTTCACCAAATGACACAGCTGAGCCGGTAGCTGATAAAGCAAACTACAAGTCCCAGCACTAATGGCAAAAGGAGTAAGTAACTAGCCCAGGTAATCACATCTTGATGAGGTGCAAACATCTGATTGGATAGCCAAATCTGCCTGAAACAGTAGGAGTGTTTTAATATGATATGAGTGGTGTCTTTGTCATTTACACCTAAGGGAATGGCAAAAAGCTAACATTAGTTGCCATGTAAACAGCTGCCCTCGATCCAGGGGGGTGACATAAATGATGGGGATTGTGTGGCCTTTAAAGATAAACATGTATTTCTGTGGAAAACCAACTGATCACACAGCAGGGCAGACGTACTGCCTGGCCAGAGCCTATGCAATCAAAAGCGTCTTGTTTTCTTTGTTTTCATTTGGGAGAAGCAGCTTCTTATGGTAATTGGGGTTTCAATAAATATGAAATAAAATTAATTCTAATCTCTCCAGGCTGGCATTATCAAAAAGCTTTTCTCTGTTTATCGCATCATCATTGTCGCCCCAGCAACCAGCAGTGATGTCAAAAAGAAGGAATTTTAACTGCAGATGGAGATAAAAGTGCTGAGTTGATTGTAAATGAACAAAGATGTGGTTTTCACATGGTGACTAGAGTGGTTAAAAATGGGGCTCAAAAGGAGGGGGAGAGGACAGAGAGAGATGGAAGTCCAAGGGGTCTTGAATATGGCAAAATGAGCAGCTTGGCGGGTTTTGGTGCGTGATTAAATCATTGCCTAAGACCTCTTTCCTAACTTCCTCTGGGAAATCTCTACCACTAAATAACAGCACCCATAAGTTCTCATTACGGGCCTAGCTATAATAGGAGTGGGTGTCAGCGGCACCATTGCACCAGGGCCCATGAGCTGAGGAGGAGACCAGTGCTCCCAGGTTGCAGCTGCATCCCTTGCCACTGGGAGAGGAGGGCATTCCATCCTCTGCACCAGAGCCCATTCCAAACTAGCTACACCGTGGTTCTACTAGGTTCTCTAAATGTTTCAGGAAAGCCCAGGTAAATCTGGTGGTGGTATAGCTTAAACCTGTGTTCTGGATCCAAACCACTTCGACATTCTGGGATCTGGATTAAACTGCAGCCTTTCCATCTAGACCCTGCCCTTGGTATGAGCTGAGATTAAAACATGGATCTGGATTGGAGTCTGGAATTCAACTTTGCAGCTCAAGCTAATCTAACTAAAACTACCTTGACTGGGGTGTAGCTACCATGGAGCGAGGAGGCTCAATTGAGCCTGGGCCCTGGACTGTAGTGGCGGGGGGCTTTGGAAGCAGCCTGGGAGATACTAGGAAATTTTCAGAGTGGGCAGGGGTGGAGTGCTGGTCCTGTCCCTGACCACTCTTAAAACTTCCTTCCTGGCTTGCCACTTCAGAGGGCTCACTGACAGCCAGGGTGGTACCACCACCTTTGCAGAGGGAGTCCAAGGCTGGCCAGCGTCCCTGGGGAAGGCCTGCCACTGTGGGAGACCCTGCCCCCACCATAATTGGGATATGAACCTGGGCCCATCTTAGCTTTGCTACACCACTGAACTTGCCCCTTCTCATGTTAGCCTCCTCCCCATGCTCACTCACTCCGCCTCATCTGAATAGGTGTCACTCCCGTCTCTTGGAAGGCCCACACAGTAGCTTGGCTTTTGTTTGATGTGTGCCTCCCCCCTGCCCCCCACTGATTTGGTTTCAGAGTTTGCTTAGCAAACAAGGTCGTTAGTCTCTCATGATCTCCCAAAATATTCCTATGAAGTAGGGCAAAGTCTGCCGCTATCTCTCCTTCTCTCCTCTGACTTCTGCTGAATTGCAAAATATTTTATTTCTGTAAATAAGAAATTCCCCATAGGAAACCCCCTATCATTTTAATGTGCCAGTTGTGTAATGAATAGCATCACCATGCTGCCGTTCTTCTATCTGAAGCAGTCCTCTGCTGCCATCTAGTGCGTCCACCTGACTTCCTTGTCCTCAGTGGCTGATTTTTTCTCCCTTGATCACACTGTGCTCAGATATGCTGGGCTCAGCAGCTATCGCTTACACAATGTCCATGGAACCTGATTTAAAAATCATTACGTAGCCCATCTAAAGACCTCGGAAGCTGTATCTGGCTTGCGGTTACGCACCCTGGAACCTAAGCTGATGATATTACATCCTCATTACCGGCTGAGGGACATTGTGTTCCTTTGATCACAGCTTTCCTCACCCCCCACCTCCACCCCCAGTAAAATGATTTCAGGGTCATAGGCAACTATAACTAATGCAATAAGCAAAAGAAATCACATCAGTGTGCAGCTTAAGCATGTTATTTGTTGTGCCTGTACCAAGTTGCAGAGAAACTGCCCTCTAGGTGTGAATGGAAAGTTCAAATTGCACTGTGCTGTCAATCTGAGTCCAGATGGGCCATTCTCTTCTCGCAGTGGAAGAGAATGAGTGGTCATTGTCCATCTACTCAGCAATTATATCCCTGGGCTTGTGGGCAGACAGAGGAAATAATGCTTCATTATGAGACATTTTGGTGCAGCATATGGTGATGGGCACAGCATCTACTGCCGCAGCCTTTGAATCATGATCTTGAAGACCACTCCTACCTGCTGAAGGCCAGGTATGAAACCTCTGCTAATAGCTACATCTTCCTTCAGGCCTCCAACCCAGGCTGTCCCTATGAACATCCATTCCTGCTATCATTTAAAAAGAGGCACTATAGCAGTATCCCCATTAGCTAGGCCAGTGCATGACCAGAATAAGGGTGTCTGTATGAGATCATCTCAAGTGAATCCCAGACTGCACATGTAGCTCATGCACCTTTAAATATGCCAGAACATGCATATGCAAACTTCCAGAGCCTGGACTCCCCTCCTGAATGAGAGCACCTCTGGGAGGTGCTCATATACCTGGTTGCATTCATCATCTCATGTATAAAGAGCTGCTAGTCCCTGTGGTGATGCATGCAAATGGTCAGCCAGTCAGCTCAATGAACCCCTTCTCAGTCTGAATCTAGACCATTTGCACTCTGATGCTGTGAATTTCTCTTCACCCACATTGTTCCTCAGGTACCACCAAAAAGGCTGAAACAAATCAGCCTTATCTTCTCTACAAAGATTCTCAATACAATTGGAACACTGTATGGAGATCCAGCACAGGCTTATTCCTGTGGTGGACCTCCGTGGACTGTTCAGAAGCCAGAAAAAACAGCCAGGCACCATCTTGCACATGCACACACTGTTTGTTTGTTTGTTTGTTTCTTTGTTTGTTTTACTTAAATTTATATCCCCCCCCCTTCCCCGCTCCCACCTTTCTTCCCTTATCTCTGTTCAAAACTCTGCTGCCAGGATCATCCACCTAGCCCATCGCTCTGACCACGTGAAATCTCTCCTCTCCTCTCTCCACTGGCTCCCTCTTCCTAAGCGTATTCTGCACAAGCTCCTCATTTTCACCTACAAAGCCCTTCACAGCCTTGCTCCCCCCCTACCTCTCTGCCCTGATCTCCCTCTGAACTCCTGCTTGAGCACTCCGCTCCTCCTCCATCCCCTCCCTCACCTCCCCTGCTCCCCCAACCGCCTTCGTCCCTTCTCCCTCACTGCCCCGCATGCCTGGAACTCCCTCTCTGCCCTCATCCACCTTGCCCCCACCCTCCATGCCTTCAAGTCCTTCCTCAAAACCCACTCTTCCGCTCCGCCCTTCCGAACTCCTGCTAAGCATCCCCATCCAGGATTATCCCCCACCTGTTATCTGTAAACTCCCAATTTAGTTTTGTAACCAAGTCAAGAACATGTGCCTGAGTTCTCGCATCCTCATGAATGTTGCATCCCTTGTCTCTCACTCTGTTCCCCCTTCCCTGTCTCCCCTCCCCCTGTCTTTAGATTGTAAGCTCTCGAGCAGGGACCGTGTCTGTCTTGTTCTTTGTAAGCGCCAGGTACATCACTGGTGCTATATACATGCTTATAATAATAATAATAATTAATTAAGGCTCAGGGCAGCTTACAATCAATAAAAACATCTAAAGAAATTCCCTTAACGCCCACATACACACAACCCTTCCCCTACCCCACCCAACCTTATCTCTGCCTGCCAGACACCTAGCAAAACAGAAAGGTCTTATGTCATTTCCAGAAGACAAGCAGGCCCCGGTTTAGATCAACCTCCAAGGGGAGGGAGTTCCATAATCGTGGGGCAGCCACCGAGAACACCTCGCCGCGTGCCCTTGTTGTAGACACTTTAACAGGCAGATGTTACCCGCAAGAGGGCGCTCCTGGCTGACCTCTGAAGCCGCGATGGGACACGAGGGAAGAGGCGGCCTTTCAGATACTTGGGGCCCAAGCTGTTTGGGCTTTATAGGTCAAAGACAGCACCTTGAATTGTACCCAGAAAGCTATTGGTAGCCAGTGCAGACTCTGGGGCACTGGTGTATTGTGTTCCTGACAACCCACCCCTGACAGAAGATGGGGTGCCGCGTTCTGTACCAACGGCAGCTTCTGAACAGTCATCAAGGGTAGCCCCACATAGAGTGCACTGTGGTAGTCTAGTCACAAGGTTAGGAAGGCATGGATGAAGGTGGCCAAATCTGAATCTGAAAAAAAAAGGTTGCAGCCTTTTCACCAGATTGTATCCGTACCTTGTGGATAAAATTGCTCGCATTGAGCATGACTTCGACTCCGCCATTTCAAGGGCAGGGTCAGAGTCAGAGGTTAGGAATGCCCTGTCCCATCATGATTTGTGGGATGAACTTCAATTGGTGACACCTTCCGATGCAGCCAATGTGCTGGGGTCTGTTCAAGCCACAATTTGTGAATTAGACCCATGCCTGTTCTGGTTGGTGAAAGCCACTAAGGAGACATTAGGACCGGTGCTGGCTGGGGTGAGCAATGCCTCCCTTAGGGAGGGGAGGGTGTCGGACTGCCTCAAGGAGGTTGTGGTCCAGCCTCTCCTCAAGAAACCATCACTGGACGTTGGCGCTTCGGTGAGTTACCAGCCCATCTCTAACCTGCCCTTTTTAGGGAAGGTTATTGAACAGGTAGTGGCTCATCAGTTGCAGACACATTTGGATGGCATTGGTTTTCTTGATCCCATGCAGTCCAGCTTTTGTCTGAGTTATGGCACGGAGATAATGCTTGTGGCCTTCGTCGACAACCTCATGGTATAACTGGATATGGGTGGTATGGTCCTGCTGGTTCTTCTAGATTTATTGGCAGCTTTTGATACTATTAACTAGGGATGGGACTTTGGGCAAAATTTCGGTTTTTGTCAATTTTGGTTTCGGTTCTCATGAATTTAGGTTCTTTTTCGGTTTCGGTACTATCAGATCTTTTGCATTGATTTTTGTACCGTATTTTAAACATTGCGGTTTTTCAATGCGTGACAAACTGCAGCGTTAAAAATCCGGTACAAAAATCAATGCAAAAGACCCAATAGTACCAAAACCGAAATTTCAGATTAATCCGAAATGTCCAGGTACTTTCAGTTTTTTCCGAAACCGAAATTCCCATCCCTACTATTAACCAACCGTGAGATACTGGTGACACACCTGCAGGATCTAGCCATGGTGGACGGAACTGTCCTGCGATGGTTCTGTTCCTACCTTGAAGATAAATCTCAGCGGGTGGTGCTAGGGGACTGTACATCGTCCTCTGCGGGCCTCCCATGTGGGGTCCTGCAGGGTTCCATTCTTTCCTCACTCTTTTTCAACATGTATATGAAGCCGCTACAGGAGGTCGTACACAACTGTGGGGTTCATTGTCACCAATATACTGACGATACCCAGCTGTATCTTTCATTTTCATCTGACCCAGGCCTGGCTGTCTCATTGCTGTCCCAGTGTTTGGCGACTGTGAGGAATTGGATGAGGTCGAGCTGATTGAAGCTCAATCCTGATAAGGCACAGGGGATGCTAGTGTGGGGGTCAGAGGTCTGGGGGAGGAGGTTGCCCCCATTATTGGTATCCGTCCTCCATTGGTTCCATCTGTGCAGAGCCTGGTGGTGCTCCTGGATTCACTAGGGATGTGCGAACAGATTGCGGTTTGGGTTCGGTCGTTCGGTCTGGTTCGATCCAGTCGTTCAGTTCGGTCCGGTTGTTCAGTTCGGTCGCCAAGTTTGGGTTCAGTCATTCGGTTCAGTCAAGTTTGGTTCAGTTCGGTTGTTCAGAAAAAGGTATTGCGAGATCCCGTGATTGTGCCGGAAACCGGAAATTCGAGTGCGTGTGGAGCTTGTGTGGGTGAGAGCATGTGTGTTGTGGCTAGCTGGGTGTTCGGTTTTGATGAATGTGTTTTGGCTGTGTGGTGTGTTGGTTTGACTGTTGGTTTTGGTTTGGCTGGTTGGTGAGTGTTGGTGGGTGACTGTTGGCTGTGTCTGTTGTTTAAAAAAAAGAAGAAGACTGTTCTAATTAAACGCCGGGGGGCCAAGGTGGTGCTCCCAGAGCCGGTGGAGGAGGAGAAGGAGGAAAAAGTTGCTGCCCCAGCCCCTGAACCTTCAGTGGTGGTGGTCCCAGAGCTGGTGGTGGAGGAGCAAGTGGGCACAGGAGGTGCTGCCAGGTTTGTAAACTTTTTTTTACTTTGAGGACAAGAAAGGCTCTATCTGTTAGAGCAAGCTCACTGGCATGAAGGTGGGTGCTTGGGTGCTGGGCATCAGTCAGGCACAAACAGTGGGCATCAGCAGGTGGCAGCGGATGTCTGACACAGAGAAAGAGGGTACTGTAGTGTGGGGGGCTCTTCCAGCAGTCAGGCATGAGTATGAGCAGCACCCCAACCCAAACATGTACCTAACAGCCATCCCTAGCAAAGGTCTCCACTCTCCAGTTGCCATCCCTACCTAGCACCCTCAAATACGGGCAGGATTTGCATGTGCCAGCCAGGGTCTTTCCAGCTGCAATCCCTTGTGCCTCAGGGAGAGCAGGATTTGCACGTGCCAGCATCGCTGTCCTTGTAGCAAGGGCGAAATCGAAACAGTGGAACATTTTTTGCTGGGGTGCCCGTACTATAAGTTGTTGAGGCAATCCTGGCTTTCTCCCCTCTTGAGGGTGGGTTCTAGCTTCAAGTCAGTTGACTGTTACTTAAATTTACTTGGGTTATCTTCGGCTCAAGATATTCAGGACCTCTCGACTTTTTTGCTCTTAGCATCAAAAAGGAGAACATATCTTAGGGGGGAAATGAGAAGGGAAATGATTGTGTGTAATAAGAAGTTTTAGGGTAGTTCTTGATCTATTATCTGTCTGGAGGTTTTGGGGGTCTGGGGGGTTCCTTATTGTGATATATATGCCATATGGCAAGGATTTGTAGATATTGGTCTTATAAAATGGAAGGGTGTTTGAGCAGTATTTTGTAACCTGTTCTTTGTATACTGTATCATATAAATTGTATTTTATTTGGTTCATTTTATCTTATTTTATTTTATTTTATTTTATTTCATTCTATTTATTATTATTATATGTATTCTATTTTTGTTACATTAGGCTATGGCGATGGCTATATGCCTCAATAAACAAACAAACAAATAATACGTTCCTCATTTTGTTATATTCCATCTCATTCTGGTAGGTTTGCTACTGCTGAATGTGGGCATCGGGCACAGATGGGAGTTCTTCCTGGTTCTGGCAGGTGGCAGCTTGAGCTGACCTCACCTCCACCCCATCTCTCTCATTCTAGCAGGGAGCCTCTCTCTCTTTCCCTCTCTCTCTGGCCATATAGTGCAGGTGGCAGCATGGGTGGGATCGTGTCTGTCTCTCCTTCTAGCAGTGGGGAGACTTTCTCTCTCTCTCTTATTTCTTTCTCTCTCTCTCTCTCTCTTGGCAGCAACTTGGGTGGGCAGACAGGTACCATGGCATGAGAGGCAGGAAGGCGGGCTGAGACAGGCTTTGAACTTGATGGCAACCTGAGGTACAGAACCCTTGACACAGACAGAATATAGACCTGGGGGCCATTGGCAGCAGCAGACAGTGGGTTGCCATGGTACAGAACCCTTGACACAGACAGCATATAGGTCTGGTGGCCATTAGCAGCAGCAGACAGTGGGTTTCTGGGGTACAGAACCCTTGGCACAGACAGCATATAGGCCTGGGGGCCATTGGCAGTAGCAGACAGTGGGTTGTCGGAGTACAGAACCCTTGGCACAGACAGCGTATAGACCTGGGGGCCATTGGCAGCAGCAGACAGTGGGTTTCCAGGGTACAGAACCCTTGGCACAGACAGCATATAGGCCTGGGGGCCATTGGTACTAGCAGCAGCAGACATTGGTTGCCAGGGTACAGAACCCTTAGCACAGACAGCATATAAGCCTGGGGACCATTGGCAGAAGCAGCAGACATTGGTTGCCAGGGCAGGCAGGTAGGTGACATGGCATGGCATGAGCGGCAGTCAGGCAGACTGGGAGGAGACTCAGCAATCACCTCAGATCCAGACATCTCCTCTGTGGCACTAGTGTCTGCCTCTGACTCACTGTCCGCGATCACAGTGATGCCCCATGAAGGGGAGTACTGGGACCCTGAGGCTAGACTGCCCGTGCCCGCCATACTGCTGCACTCTCGGGGATCGGGCCCTGCCTCTAGCAGCCAGGGTGGGATCCACCAGCTCTGGACTGCTGGGAATTGCCTCCACAATGGGGACATTGGTGGCCCTGGAGGAACATTGGAAGCAGCAGCCCCTGCTCCTGCAGCTGCAGCAGAGACAGCCACAGCCTCATGTACTGCAGGCCTTCCAGTGCCCTGAGTGGCAGTGGAGGGCACTGCCAGGAGGCAACGTTGAGCCGCTGAAGCCTGTTCCCCTAAAGCAGGCCTGCTGAGTTTGGGGGGGGGGTGATGTGCTCGGGCTGCTGCTGCTGCCTGCTGCCACTCTGTGGGCACGGCCTCTACCACCTCTCCCACGTGCCCCACTGCCTGTCTTATGGGCAGCAGACTGGCCTCTCCTACTTCCCTTCTCCATGTCTTCAAACTCACACACACAAAGATTTTATAATTTTGTTTTTTATTTTTTTACTAAATTTTTAAAAATAATATCCTATATAGCTATCTCTATACTAAATCTAACTGCTATTAACTATTCTAAAACCTATTGAACTAAATGGAATATCCTAACAACTACAAAGGCCTTGTCCTACAAACACACTATAAACCAAGTAACTAACTCTATCTATCTCTATAACTAAGCTAACTACTATATAGATCTATCTAGTAACTATCTATCTAATATCTATCTATATATATAAAATATTACACGGGGGAACACAAAGAACACAGGGAGGGGTACANAGAGGGAGAGGGAAAGGATTCAATGGAGGGGGAAGGGAGGAAGGAAGTTTGAACACAGGGAACACAGGGAGGGGTAAAAACAAAAAATAACACCTAAATCTATCTAATATAATCTAAATAAATGATAATATGGAGGTAAATGGGTTGGATGGGTGAAATAGGAGGAGGATGGCAATGCATTGGGGAGCTGGGAACTGCTGGGCGAGGGCGCCTTCTGAAACGCCTGCTGTCAGGAACAGTGACTAGCTCAGGTGTTGGGAAGGGGGGAGGTCAATGAGTTTTGTTACTTGCTGCGCCTGCCTCACCGTAAGCCCCATTGACTCCATGTAGCCTAGCCCGTGGTCAATTGCAGACTGCGAAGCCCGTGGTCTGAGGAGAAAAGGGAAGGTGATTGGGCAGGCTGGCTGCTACTCCAAGCCTCTCCACCCCGGTGCCTGGAAGTCTGCTCCTCAGCTGACTCCCCCTCCCTGTCATGTTTTGCCTTTCAGTGACACATTTTTGCCACCCGAACTCACCCGAACTCCATCCAAACCGACTGAACTGTTCGGTCATTTCGGAGTTTGGAATCAAGTTTGGTTCGGTCGGTTCGGGTTCGGTCGTCCGAACAGACCGAGTTCGGGCCAAACTCCGAACTTCCAAACCGCATTCGCACATCCCTAGGATTCACAGCTGTGCCTGGATTTCCAAGTGTTGGCTGTTGCCAGGGGTGCTTTTCACCAAATACATCTGGTGATGAAGAGACTCTGTCTATATGTCTCGGACTCTGACCTAGCCACCGTCATGCATGCATTCATCACCTTGAGGCTAGACTATTGCAATGCGATCTACGTGGGGCTGCCCATGATGACAGTTTGGAACCTGCAGCTAGTGCAGAATGCACTGGCCCGCCTACTTACTGGGGCGGGCTGCAGGGAGCACATACAGACGGTGCTCCAAGCACTGCACTGGCTGCCTATTATCTTCCGGGCACAATTCAAGGTGCTGGCTTTGACCTTTAAATCCCTACACGGCCTGGGCCCTGCTTACCTGAAAGATCTCCTCATCCCCTGGGTCCATGAGAAGCCCTTGCAGTCATCTGGGAGCGCCCTCGGTGGGTCCATAAAGACAGGAGGACATTCTCAGCAGCTGCGCCGTCACTTTGAAATTAATTCACTTCTGGTGGAGGTCCATCTCAGCCCAGTTCACCTTGCCTTCTGACAAAATTATAAGACCTGGCTCTTGAGGGTGGGTGGATTGGGTTAGTTGGGTTGGGGGGATGAGGGGGACTTTTTATTCACAGAGCTATTTTATATATGTATACTGTTTTTTATATTTATATTTTATATTTTTTAATATTTTGATATTGCTGTTTTTATTATATGTTATACTTTGTAAGCTGTCCCAAGTCACCATTGGCAAGAGAGGTGGGGTAGAAATGTTAATATAAATAAATAAATAAATAAATAAATAAATAAAATATAATTGGTGAAAAGCACTTCTGGTCACTGCCGCAACCAGGTGATCCTGGTGCAGCAATGGATCTAAGAGCACCCCAAGGCTGAAAACCATAGTGAACAAAGAAGGCTGGTCCCCATCAATAGCAGGGGTCCCTATCTCTCCCACATCACAAGGCTGACCAACCATCATCACTTCGGTCTTGTCTGGATTCAGCTTCAATAGGCTCACCCGCATCCAATCCCCAATGCCAGCCAGGTACTAAGCACCGAAGACTGCAAGACCTGGGTCAGATGAAAAAGAAAGATAGAGTTGGGTGTCATCAACATACTGATGATACTTCACTCCAAATCTCTGTACAGCCTTGTCCAGGGGTCTCAAATACAGATTGACCAGGAGTGGAGACAAGATGGAACCCTGTGGGACCCCACAAGGGAGCTCCCAAGGAGACGATGAACCACCCCTAGCCAGGACTGAGTGGAACCACTCAAAAGCAGTATTGTCAACCCCATCATGTTGCACAGCAGTGTCAACAAGACCTCAAGATCAATTGTGTCGAAGGCCGCTGAAAGATCTAATAAAATCAACAGTGTACAGTTGCCCTTGTTGATTGCAAAGCGGAGGTCATCAACCAAGTGCAATTTCAGTGACATATCCAAGATGAAATCTTGACTGACAATGACCCAGGAATCCAATAGCATCGAGATGCACCTGAAGCTGTGAGACAACCACCCTTTCAATAACCTTCCCTAAGGGAAGATTAGAGATGGGACGATATCTGGCAGGGGAGACAACATCAACATCAGGTTTCTCCTGAAGGAAGACATTGACAGCCTCAGCCAGCAATGACCCCAAAGTCTCCTGGATAGCTTTCCCCAGCCAAGATGGGCATGGATCTAATTTACAACTGATCACCCGCGCTACTCCAAGCACACCTTCTGCATCAATGGGCAATACTAATTGAAACTGATCCAAGAAGACAGGACCAAGCCTCCTTAACTCCAAATTCTGACTCTTTGTCCAAACTAGCAGATCCCAAGTCGAGCCAAATATGAGTGACTTTCTCTGCAAAGTAGGTGGCAAAATCATCACAGTGGGCAACTAATGACTAACTCCAGGTGGAGACAGCCAGGATTTAGCAGGCTATTCACCACCTGGAAGAACTTCTCAAAGTCTGGATGACATTTTGCAGACACAATATGGTAGAAGCAGAGAAAGCTTTCTTTGCCACCACCACAGCATAGTCCTTCCAAAATTATCTATGCTGCAGTCGGTCAGCTTTGGCATGAGTCAAGCATCACCTGTGCTCTAACCACCTACCTTCCCACTTTAGCAGCCTCAGGTCCTCAGTATACCAGGGAGAGCTGCACTGCCACAACAGAGGAAGTAGAAACTGTGTTGATGGCCTGAGTACCACACAGATCAACCAGGCCATCGACACAGAGGCTGTCAAGATCAGCGGGTAAATCCCCCAGAGAGTTATAGAATCCTATGGAATCCATTAGTCTTTGGGAGTGGACCAACCTAACTGATCCAGCATCCCAGTGGAGGCAAAGGAGGGCAGGAATAGGGCCTCTCAGAAGGTAATGGTCTGACCATGACAACGGTGTTGTAATGACACCCCCAATAATTGGAACCCCTGTTTCCAGGACGGTGAAGAACATTGAATCCAATGTGTGTCCAGCCTCATGTGTCAGGTTGTCATGGCACCCATGAAATCCTGCTCTGCCATGGAAAGGTCAATCTCCATGTGTATGTTGAAATCGCCCAAGACAACAAGTCTGAGTGATCTCAACACCACCTCTGAGACCAGCTCAGGTAGAGCAGTCTGTGAGTCTGCTGTGCAATGGGGTGGTCAGAACACCAGCAGAATTCTCAATCTATCCCGGTCCTCGAACACAAGATCGACACACTCCACGTTAGGCAAGTCAGACATCGTATACCTTTGGTAGACCAAATTGTCTTCACAGACCATCACGTGTATACAGAGTCCAGTGTGAGCCTCCGTTTCAGTGCTAGCTTCCAGACTGTCGCGTATTGGTGTTTTTCCATTACCAAAGAGATATTACTCTCTGATCTAGCTTAAACTACTTGTTCTGCTGAAATACTTTCCTAGGTCCTCATCTGGGATGCATTATAACCTTTGACCCCCAGTCTGTTTCATCACAATTTTGAACTTCCTTCAAACACCTGTGTCTCTCCTCTCTAGTTGTTCTGCTTCTGTAGGGTCCCTTCTGGGCAGTAAGATGAAGCAGCTTGTGCAGGACTCCATTTGGCATTTACACAGTCACTGAGAACACCATAAAGAGTCACTTCAGTTTGCACTGTGGCCCGGCTGATGCCTCTGCCAATGCCGAGACCTCATAGGCTTGTGAACGATGCAGCCAAGAACTGCAGATCACTGTAGTAAGATCTGGAAAAGTCACTAGCACAAATAGAAACTGCCTTTGTCTTAGTGCAGGTGATGGCATCACTCTAATCTGAACACCTTTCAGGGAAAGCTGTTAGCCTCCTTCATGCTTGGGATGTATGGCAGGAGATTGAAGGAGCAAATATTTAAAGTCACATCCAAGTGTTTCTATAAAGCAGCTACCTTTTAGAGCAGTGATCACAATTTCCTCTGTTCTGAGTATGTGCTATTTCTGATTAAACAAGAAATTATCTCTCTTTGGGACGCGGGCCATTTTGTCTTTGGTTCAGGACCACTGAAGTTATTTCAGGGGTGAGAAGCCATTCGGGAAGAACAGTGATGTTCCCCCATGTGCTCCAACTGGAGAAGAAAACGTAAGGAGTAATTGTCTGGGGAACTGAGTGATTCATATGATTTGGAGTCCTTCACTTCTATGTCACCAGTTCTGATCCAGCCCAGCTTGCTGGTAGCCATAAATTGGTACCAGCTGATGGTGGTTTGGTGACTTGTAGGCAATCAGAGGTCAGTTGCCTAGCAACAGGAGCCATTATTGCAAACCTCAGCATGCTAACAGGTCACTTCCATCTCTGCTTGTAAACATAGCCAATTAGTGTTAACCGGGAGAAGAGAACAATCAAAATTAATCTCAGCAGAGAAACCACGAAGGGGCCATAGAAACTATTCCCAAGCAGGAGTGGGGTGCAGTGAACCGTATGAGAGCAGTATGCCTGTGCTCTCAATTTGCAAATAAAACCAGAGAGCTTCATTCCGCAGTCATGACTAGAAATTGACTAAGAACATAAGAAGTGCCATACTGGGTCAGACCAATAGTCCATCTAGCCCAGCATCCTGTCTCTGACAGTGGCCAGTCACAGTGGCTTGGGAGAAGCACCCAACATGTCACAATGGGGGATCCATTCCCTTTTGTTTCCCCCCAGCTCCCATCATGTTCCCTTATCCTGTCTGGCTAATATTGCTAATGGACCTGTCTTCCAGAAACTTGTCCAAACCTCTTTTAAACTCAGCCATAGTACTGGCCCTTAACACAGCCTCTGGCAGTAGATTCCAGAGCCCAATTATATGCTGAGTGAAAAAATATTTTATTTTATTTGTTTTAAACTTACCACCTATGAATTTCATGGAGTGTCCCCTAGTTCTAGTACTAGCTGAGAGGGTAAGTAACTGCTCCTTGTATATTAGTTCCACCCCACTCATGATTTTATAGACCTCTATCATATCTCCTCTCAGTCGTCTCTTCTCCAAACTGAAGAGCCCCAACCTACCAAGCCTCTCCTCATACGGGAGCCCTTCCATGCCCTTGATCATTTTTGTTGCCCTTCTCTGTACCTTTTCTAGTTCAGCTATGTCTTTTTTGAGATGGGGCGACCAGAACTGCACACAATATTCGAGGTGCGGTCGCACCATTGATTTGTATAGAGGCATTATGACATCCTCAGTTTTATTCTCTATCCCCTTCCGAATAATTCCTAACATTCTGTTTGCTTTTTTGACTGCTGCTGCGCACTGCGCTGTGGATTTCATTGTATTGTCCACAACCACCCCCAGATCCTTTTCCTGAGTGGTAACTCCTAGCTTAGTACCCAGCATTGTGTACGCATAGTTTGGATTATTTTTCCCTACGTGCATCACTTTGCACTTGTCCACATTAAATCTCATTTGCCATTTAGATGCCCAGGCACCCAGTGTCGTAAGATCCTGTTGCAGTTCCTCACAGTCTGCTCGTGTTTTAACTACCTTGAATAACTTGGTGTCGTCTGCAAATTTGATCACCTCACTCTTAACACCCTTTTCCAAATCATTAATGAATACATTAAACAGCACCGGTCCCAATACAGATCCCTGAGGCACACCACTTTTTACATCTCTCCATTGTGAAAACTGACCATTTAGTCCTACCCTTTGCTTTCTATCTTTTAACCAGTTTCTGATCCATAGTAAGACACTACCTCCTATCCCATGACTTTTTAATTTTCTCAAGAGTCTCTCATGAGGGACCTTATCAAATGCTTTCTGGAAATCCGGGTACACTATATCTACTGGGTCTCCCTTGTCCACATGCTTATTTACACCCTCAAAGAATTCCAACAGGTTAGTGAGACATGACTTACCTTTACTAATCAGTGTTGACTCTTCCCCATTAAACCATGTTTGTCAACATGCCCTGTAATTCTGTCCTTAATGATGTTTTCCACCGTTTTGCCCTGCACAGACATCAAGCTTACTGGTCTGTGGTTTCCAGGATCGCCTCTGGATCCCTTTTTAAGTATCAGGGTTACATTTGCCACCCTCCAGTCCTCGGGTACAGTGGCAGATTTTAGTGACAAGATACAAATTACTAACAGTAGGTCTGCGATTTCATATTTGAGTTCCTTCAGAACTCTGGGGCAAATGCCATCGGCCCTAGTGACTTGCTAGTATTCAGTTTGTCAATTTGCCCTAGAACATCCTCCAACGTCACATTGATTTGTAACAGCTCTTCCAATTCCTCGCCCTCAAAGCAAGGATCCAGCGTGGGTACCTCCCCAAAACCCTCCGCAGTGAAGACTGACACAAAGAACTCATTCAGCTTCTCTTCAATGTCCTTATCCTCCCTGAGCGCCCCTTTTACTCCCTTGTCATCTAATGGCCCAACTGACTCCCTAGCAGACTTCTTGCTTCTGATGTATTTGAAAAAGTTTTTGTTGCTTGTTTTTGCCTCTTTAGCAAGCCTCCCTTCAAAATATGTCTTGGCCTGCCTTATTAGCACTTTACATTTACGTTGCCAGTGTTTATGCTCTTTCATATTATTTTCATTGCGACTGGCCTCCCATTTCTTAAAGGATGCCTTTTTGGCTCTAATAGCCTCCTTCACCTCCCCATTTAACCACAGTGGAAGATATTTGGTCTTCCTGATTCCTTTTTTCACTTTCAGGATGCATTTAATCTGGGCGCTTTTAAACAGCCTCCACGTCTCTTACAAACTTGTAGCCTTTGCATCTGGGCTTTTTAGTTTCTTTTTAACTAATTTCCTCATTTTGTCATAGTCTCCCTTTTTAAAGTGAAATGCTACTGCTGTAGTTTTGTTTATCTTTCTCCCTAAAGAAATTATGTCAAATGTGATCATATTATGATCGTTATTGCCTAGTGGCTCCACCACAGTTACTCCTTGCACCAGGTCCTGTGTGCCACTCAGGACTAGATCTAGAATAGCTCCTCCTCTCATTGGTTCCAGAACCAGCTGTTCTAGGAAGCAGTCATTTAGGGCATCCAGAAAATTGACCTCCACGTCCCGCCCCGAGGAAACATTACCCCAGTCAATATGAGGGTAATTGAAGTCACCCATTATTATTATGTTACCAACTTTAGTAGCCTGTCTAATCTCTTTTAGCATTGCTTTATCAGTCTCTCCGTCCTGGTCAGGGGGACGATAGTATAGCCCTACTGCGATACTCTTCCCTTTTATACCTGGCATTTCTATCCATAGAGATTCTATGGAACCATTTGCATCCTTTAAAATGTTAATTGTACTTGACTCAATGTTGCCTTTTACATATAGAGCCACCCCACCACCAACTCTATCTACTCTGTCATTCTGATATATTTTGTATCCTGGTATTACAGTGTCCCATTGGTTATCCTCGTTCCACCATGTCTCTGTGATGCCTATAATGTCTAGATCTTCATTTAGCGCCATACACTCTAATTCTCCCATCTTACGTTTTAGGCTTCTGGCATTTACATATAGACATTTATGTGTATTCTTTTTATTATTCTTACTGTGCACATTATAGGTGACTATCAGGCACCCTGGAATTGTTATTTATCTGTTCTCCAGCAAATTCCACCTGAAGTCCCTTAATTTTTATCTCTTTCTCAGTCTTAAGCAACTCTAAATCCCCTAAATTAACATCATCCTGCACAGATGCCACAGTCCGAACTGTGCACTCCACAGTGCCTGTCGACTTTCCTCCAGGTTCTATTTTAAAAACTGCTCTATCACATTTTTAATTTTTAGTGCCAGCAGCCGGGTTCCATTCTGGTTAAGGTGGAGTCCATCCCGTCTGTACAGGCTCCCCCCTCCACAGAAAGCTGCCCAGTTCCTGATAAATCTAAAGCCTTCCTCCTTGCAGCATTGTCTCATCCACGCATTGAGACGTTGGAACTCCACCTGCCTCTGGGGTCCTGCGCGTGGAACAGGCAGCACTTCCGAGAAGGCTACCTTGGAGGTTCTGGATTTGAGTCTACTACCTAGAAGCCTAAATTTGGCTTCCAGAACCTCTGTCCTACATCTACCTATGTCATTGGTATGAACATGGACCACAACAACAGGTTCCTCCCCAGCACTCTCTAGGATTCTATCTATGTGTCATGTAAGGTCTGCTACCTTCACACCGGGCAGGCAAGTTACCATGCAGTCCTCACGGCCACCAGAAACCCAGCTATCTACATTCCTAATAATCGAATCCCCAACTACCACAGCTGTGCTACTCCCACCCTTCTGGGCACACACCCCTGGAGAAATATCCTCGGTGCAAGAGGATAACACATCACACGGAAGGCAGATCCCGGCAGCTATGGGATTGCTTCCTGCCATTTCATGTTTGTGCTCTGTCGCCTCCCTGGAGACCTCGCCCCTCCAAAGCAGCACAGGGGCTGCCAGAGTGGAGGCGGGACTGTTCTATTATGTCCCTGAAGGACTCCTCTATATACCTCTCTGTCTGCCTCAGCTCCTCCAGCTCTTCCACTCTAGCCACCAGAGACCATACATGTTCTCTGAGAGCTAGGAGCTCTTTGCACCGGGTGCACACATACGACCTCTCCCCAATAGGAAGATAATCGTACATGTGGCACTCGGTGCAAAAGACTGGGTAGCCCCCATCCCGCTGCTGGTCTGCTGACTGCATCTTCTTGTTTAGTGAGATGTTAGGCTTACCCCTAGTTATGTATCTACTACAAGGGATGGGAGCTACAAGGGATGGGAGCTAAGCGTAGGTATATATGTGAATACAGTCGCTCACCTGTCTAGGGTGTTCCCTCCACAACATCCCCCTATGACAAACTCCTAGGCAAACTTCCCTGTTTGTTTGCTGTTCCTGTTTGCTTGTCTCCTGGGCAAGGGGGAAACTCCATTAATATTATCTGTCTGATGGAGGAGGGTATGCTGGGCCTTTGCTGGCATTCCTTGTATCTGATCTATCTTCAGGAAAGCAACCCATGAATGAAAGGGCTGGGTCTTTGAGACAAGACTCCAGGAGTACTCCGCCATCTGGCTTCCTTGATCCTTGGGGCTCCTAGCGGTTGGTTTGACCCTCAGTGTAAACCAAAGCAGATATAGTTTACCATGTAAACAATCAGACAGAGGCTGCTTTTATACAAGCACCGCCCGCTCACACATGTTATCATGTGGCATGTAAACATGCCGCGGGCAGCATTTAGACGTGCTGTGAATGCGCCATATTTCCGGTTGTGCATTTTTAAGACCGCAAATTAGATGCCTCAATATTGAGGAATTTAATTTGCAGTCTTAAAGAATGCGCAACCAGAAATACGGTGTGTCTCAACGCTGCCCGCAGCACTTTTACATGCCGTATGATAACAGGTGCACGTGGGCAGCGCTCGTATAAAAGCAGCCATAGTCAGAGTACAGCTGTACTCCCAATACACCAGAGGAGTGCCATAGAGCCAGCTGAGCTACTGTATTTCTGGGGACTTCCCAAGCCAGGGAAACCCTCAGGGAACTTCCCAAGCCAGGGAAACTGCCTGGTTAAGGTAGTTTGACACTCCGTTTGCATTGCTGGAGGAGTCACCTTAATACTTACTGCCTTGCAGAATCAATCCAGCTGGCCATTCTTCATGGCAGAGTGGGGATGTTGCTGTCTGTGCTTCCTAAGCAGGGAACCTCTCTGCCATTAAGGCAAACCTCTACCAACGCGATGGAGCTTTCATTTAATATTCTGCCACCTGTATGGCCTTCAGGCCCACTGCCTATCCTGGTTTGCCGAAGAAGACATCAAATCCAACTTCTGCTTGTGATACTGATTGGAATTCCAGCCTCTAGTAGGTAGAGGGAAAAGGACTGAAGTCCAGGGAAATGATGAGCAAAGGATCATCGTTAAGCCAGCAGCTGGCATTTGGGAATGGGTGACAATTACACACACCTGGGTAAGGCAAAGTCTAGTTTAACTGCATGAGTCTTTCAGTGCACAGAACATAGTGATTCATGGAGGCAGCGGAGCTAAATCAGGTGCCAGACGCTCATTCTGCCTAGGATCCCCAGGGTCTGACAGCTATGGTTACTATCGCCATCTGTCTTGGAGCATGTGGCCCCTAGAGAGGACACAAGCTCCTCCAACGAGCAGTGATGACAGCAAAAGGGCAAATGTTTTCTCTTTAAAGTCTATGGAATATATGTTCACGCATCTCTAGGATGTGCCATGTCTGGGGAATGTATCATGTTCAGCTGGACACGGTGGGCTTCTCTGCAATTCTGCCATGCTATCTGGTGGTGACATGCTGTTAGAACAACTGATGCATTGCACCCCAGAGAGAACTGTGTCCTGGATGGCATGACATCTCCACAGCCCTCAACTGTGTGCTTCCCAGGAGAATTGTTAGACTTTCAGAAGCTTATCTACCAGTCTATGAACCCCTTATGAAATCTTCAGGAAACTTCCCATGCCATCATCCCAGCTTAGAGCAGTGCTGGGTAAGTTCAGCTTGATGAGTCTGATTCTCAAATAAATCAAGAGCTTCACTGGTAATCACTAGGGGATTGCTGGCTTCACTGAAATTGCTGCAACTACACAGGATTAAGAGGAGATACCAGCAGCACTTGATGGGTAAATGGCAAGCTGTGACATCTGCTTAACTACTCCCATCCTTCTGACCTGTTCACACTCCCAAACCATTTATCTGTTTTTATGCACCTAGTTGATGCAGATAGTGAGTTCTCTTGGGCAGATACTGTGTTTGCACAATAGAACCCACCCAAATCCTTTACTGCTGTTCTTATACATTACGGTAACACCAACAATTCACAACCAGGCCCTGATATGATTTGAAAGAATTGCAAGAGGCAGAGGGATGTAATGATAGTAGAGGGTGGAAAAGAGAAGGGGTGAGCTCTCTTCCTTCGATATTTTCCTGTGGGAGAGACTCCCACCCCTCAAATTTGGGGTAGTTCTGGATCCTTCCTTGCTGTCCAGCTTCACACCACTCTTCCTCCTCTGAGGGAGCAGCAGCGATGGTGGGAGGAACACAGTAGCCAGAGAAAGGAGATCTGAATTCTTGAGGCACTTGTAGTGGAGGATCATAGGATGCAGGCAGCTGCCATGATGGAGAACAGGAGAAGAGAGCAGCTACAAGGGATGATGGCAGTTGGACAAACCAAGAGCTTCCTTTTTAAAGTAATTCGGAAGGTCCTGTCCAACGTGGATTTCACAGAATGGAGCCATTTCACATTAAATGAGCCTGATTGTGATTAATGATTATGGGCCTACTCAGCTTAGGGCTGAGAGCTGCAGCAGTGGCCATTTGGAATGTCGTATCTCAGGGGTCACCAAGACACCAATTGTGAGCACCATCCTGGGAACTCCCCCACTCTCTGGCAAATTTACGGGAGGGCGGGGGATGTGGTGGAGAGCTCTGTCCCACTCTGTCATGCCACCTGGGGAAAAGGTGTGGCTAGTAAGGCTATGCTAAAAGGGATGTGGCTATTAGATGAGAAAGAGGTAGGGCACCCTTCCACCCCATAAATTTGTGAAGAGACATGACTGAACAGCCAATCACCTGTGGCTGCTGCCTAGGCAGAATTGCTACCTGCCCAGGAAAGTCTGGTCACCCCTGCACTAGAATTTATCCTATCATCTTTATTCCTGAGGGGATGGATTTCAAATGATCAGTAGAAGAAGATATAGCTTTATTCCATTACCATGTAATATTGCTGTTGTCGGACACACACTAAATCTAAAACTTAAGGAAGAGGAGCATAATTTATGGCCATAAATTTGTATTCCTCACAAATAAAAAAGGCCTTGTGCCATGCATGACAGAATAAAGTTGGAACTACAGTGTGCTGAGGAATATTAAAACTTACCTGGGTTGGCACGGATGTATGCTATGCTACTGACCACGTGCTTGTTATGCTACTTTCTGCATTCAAGGAGAATCTACTCCAATAAGAGCTGAGAAGTGGCAGATTATTACATTTTTTTCCCTCCTGTCTGTTGGAATCCTCTTCTCTGCAATTTCTGGAAGATGCACATTATAATTAGTACTACCAGAGACGTGTGAGCACAGCTTTGCTGTAAGGTTCCTCAGCAGCAGAGCAGATAAATTTGCATTGATAACGAAAGCAGCTTATACTATTTGTCTAGTGCATTTCATGCTCAGTATCTCCAGGCGTTTTCCTGCAGAATGCACAAGGGTTATTCACACACCACTGAATTGCAGTCACCTCTGGGGTGGAACTCAGCAGCTGTTTAACAGCATGCAGCAATGCTAAATCTGACTTCAGAAGCAGTAGGGAAAGCTAAAGCTTTGTCTAAACTGAAATTGCAGGGGGAACAGAAAAGGGTAGAATATAAACACAAAGGTGGAATACTGGGAATAACTCCTGGAGCTTGTAAAAAGTGCCAGGAATTTACAAATAGTAGATCAGGCCTAAATTTTAATTTTTGCATTTAAAAAAACCTCACCTCCTGCAGGGTCGAGTGACTATACTAGCAGCATGCTGAGTGCTGATTGAGAGGAAACACTGCCACCTACTGACTGTACTGGTAATAAGAATTTTAAGTAAGTAATTGGGAAGAATGGTTTTTGTGCTTCCAAGTAAATTATTTTAAATAAATCAAATTTTAAAAAATAAGTTGTTAATAAATTGGTTAAATTAATTAGTAAATTAATAAGTTAAGTAAATAATGAGATAATGGTGGTTCATTAGAATCTTTGTAGGCCAGCTGCCGACAGAATCTCCACTGGGGTCATTTTGCAGTCAAAATAGAATGGAAAAGCTTATTCTGCCCCACTTTGCTCAGTACTGATGGGGTGAGAGGAAGTCTGCTGACCATCCTAAGCTTATGCCTTTTTTCAAGATGAGGGCCCAGGATTTTTCCCTTTAGTCTTTTCTCCAGGGCTTTGCCCAGACCAGCTTGAGAGGCGTCCCAAGCAAAGAGGCTCCTGCCCCTTTATTTAAGGGAAGACTTCCTATAAGGAAGCTTCTGACTGGGCCTACCAGTTCCTGTGTTCAGTTTCACCCATAATCATGGTCCCTGGGACAATCACTAGAATTGGAGTCATCGGATTCACATCTTCGGTACATCAGGCACGGGGGGTGGGGGGGCATGAAAAAACACATGGTGAGGCTTGCCAGATGTCCCTTATTTCAAGGGGGTGTCCTTCATTTCAGTACTTCACAGCTCCATAGAACTTAATGGATGTTCATTGTGTCAGAGCCCCAAAGCTCTACAGTGGAGCTTCCCAAACTTCTGCCACTGGGTCCCATTGCCAGTAGGGGTGGGACACCGGGGAGAATACCAGATACAGGATTTACCGGTATCGGATCTTCCCAGTACCGGATTTACCAGTATCGGCATACCAGATCTTTAACACTGGCATTTTACTGGGGTTTTTACACTGCGGCCTTTTATCTCAATGGCCGCAATGTTAAAAAAACAATAAAGCACCCAATGTTAAAGATCCGGTATGCCGGTACAGTAATATCGGATTTATCGGATTAATCCGATACACCCAAATACCGACAATATCAGTTCTCGGAGAACCAAATTCCCACCCCTAGTTACCAGAACAAGCTACAGAGCTGGAGTGTGGGACTGGCTCACTTGCCCGTGTGGTCCCAAGCCGGAGGTGGGGGGGATAGGGAAGGGAGAAGGTGTGTTTGCTGCCTGCACACTCAGTTCACCTGCCCATCAGGCTGTTTGTGTGAACACAGCTGAACTAGTGGGTGCGTGCAGCTCCGGTTTGCGCCATCCACACACCTGCTTCAGGGCCCCGACCCACTGTCTGTCTGTCTAAAACCACCCACTGTGATGGAGCAACTCCAGGTGTGACTGTCCTGCGTAAAGAGGGAGATTAGGTCACTTTAGTCATTTATTGCTCTATTCTGATTCTGGTTCTCAGCCTTCCTGAGAGTAGTGTGGCAGCTCCAGAGTGAGACCAGGATGGAGGGTGCCGTGTTCATAATCATAATCAATAATTAACAATTAATAATTATTCATTTATGTATATAGCGCTCCCCTGCCAAATGGTACTTTTACAAAAAATGGTTTACAAAAACTATTCAATGAAAACACAAAAACTATTCATTGAAAACACCATAAACTACAGTCCATTTAGAAATAATTTTAAAGGGGAAAGAAATAAAAATTCAGCAGTGGATCCCCTAAAAGCACCTGGAATAAACATACTTTCAAGTGCTTTATATCTGGAGAGAGCAGCGAGTTCCACCTTGAGGAGCCTGCCTCAGCAAAAGCCCAGTGGAACCAAAAGCCTGCCGGTGGAACCCAAACAGCAGGTAGGGATCAGAGCGCAGATAACCATCTGGGCGAGGTTCCAGGAGCAGGTCTCAAATATACTGTACAATGACAAGGACAAGAGGCAGCTGCTTCCCTTCTAATGAATCCCTGGTTTTCTCTGTTCACCTAGGCACCCAGACTCTTAAACAGAGTGACAAGGCCCTCTTGTGCACCCCACCTCTCTGCCTAAAGGAAAAGAACAGCTAACCCATAGGGTAGCGCTGCAATTTAACAATTTGTGAACTCTGCCAGGAAGCATTAGCTCTCTCTCCTCAGCAGGCACCAGGGGCAATTCTCAGCCTTTTGCATTAACGCTTTCACTTCCTGTCAGAATGTCCAGGAGGCCTAGCAGCTGTCTGGTACAGGGCATTCTTTTGAGTGAATGAAACAGGTTGTGACATCATGTTGCCGGGTGCTTTCTAATGTGACCGCTCCCGCCGCCACGCCCACGGACTGCTCCACGCTGATGGCAGCCAATGACAGCCACCATGACACCCAGTTTTCCCCATCATTCCGGACTGTGGTAAATACAGCAGGCTATCAGACGTGATAGCCTGCTTTATTTTCAGGTCCAGCAGCTGGTTCTCAACCATGGTGAAGCTTAGCCTGGGCTGTGACTTGGAGACTGCCATGAGTCACAGCCTGGGCTAGCCCCCACCACAGTCGGGAGACAGGCCGTGCTAACATCTAGAGAGCGCATTTAGGCGTGACGGTGGCACCCTGGTTAATCTGCGCTAAAGCGGATTGAACCGTGCCACCGTTACGTCTGAAAACACCCGTTGTTAAACCATGGCAAGAGTCATGTGGCAAGGACACTGAAGTGCCTGACTGGCCAAAGGCAGCATGCTGCTAGTACAGAGTCTCAACAGCACAGCTAGGTCCGATCAATTCCTGTACCAGTGGGAAGGTCATCCATATAGAGAGGCAGGGACGGATATCTGTGCTGAGAGCTGCCTTGAAGATGCAAGAAGTTCACTTTGCCCATAAATGAATCAGGCAACCCCTTGGAATGTGGAACACAGAAGCAGGCTACCTGGGGGTATCTCAGGTCCCACCCAGTGAGGGTATGTAGTTGCATCCCAGCCTCACTCATCCCTCTAAGTACCACAGTGCTTAGAATGTACCAAGTCAGGGCTGAAGGGAGGGGGGTGACTTCAGGATTCATCCTGACTGTTGAGGGAAAGGGGGCCTGTTGAGAATACAAAGAGGGCATCGCTTATACCTAAATAGGTGTAGGTGGAAGCAAATGCAATGGGACCTGTGAATCCAAGGGACTCATGTGCCCCAGTGCAACCCCATCCCCTGCTGAACCAGCTCTTCCTTGTTCCTGACTCAGGACCTGTGTTCACTGCATTTTCCCCATTCACACCAATAAAAAAATCACAGCGAACACTAGGGATGGGACTATCGGTGAATTATCGGTTAGCAGTTTTATCAGTATCGGATTAATTCGATATCGGATTTATCGGTATATCGTTTTTTTAACATTGCTGATTTTTTTGATCTTTAACATTGCGGCCATTAAGTGGCCGCATTGTTAAAGATCAGAAAAATTGGCAATGTTCAAAAACAGATATACTGATACCGATATTATCGGTATTATCAGATTAATCCGATATCGCCAATTATCGGCATTATCAGATTAATCTGATACCGATAGTCCCATCCCTAGTGAACACAGATCCCTGTTCCTGACTCATCACAACACTACCAAGGTGACCAGGGAGAAGAGCGACTTCTGGGCTGCCTCCTAGCCAGGACCCGCCACTCTCATTCCCATGCTACCCACTGTCTTCTCATCTTGTGCTGTGTGCCCTATGCAGGTCACCTTTCTGCCACTAATAAAAAGGGGAAGGGGGATTGTGGGCCCTCCATTTACTCCTGCCTTGACAGCCTCCTGATGTCTCCCATTTCCCGATCATGATGGCCTTCCCTAGGCCTCAGCCACTCCCCCTGCCGTAGCAACCTCCCCCACTCCTTCATGTCTTGATGACGTTCTCTCCAAGCCCCCACTCTGCCCCAGAAATCCCTTAGTATCTCTGCTTCAGCAACCCTCCCTGTCCATACCCCCGTGCCTCTCTGAACCCATCCACCTGCCCCAGAGGTGGAGGATTCCATCTAGTTACACCCTTCAATAGAAACAGTGCAGTGGTGCTTCCTGTTTATTGCCCCAAAGGAGTGTGTTTCTTGTCAGTTACGCTGAAGCCACAGATGCTCACAGCCTCATCCTCTCCTCCCCTGTATGGGTTTAGTGGCACTTTTGGTCTCTGATCTGGGGGCAGAGGGAAGGCTTATATTAATCAAGGGAACTCATAATTTGAAGCTTCCTGGGCGTTAACTGAGAGAGAGCTTTCTGCCCACCCCAGTAGGTACCTTCTTTGGAGTGGGCTTTTCAGATGCCAGCACCATGCTCATTGTGAAGGAAACAGGCTATTTGAATGTAGGTTTAGATTAGCTAATGGCAAAGTCACTGCATTCATGCATGAGCTGTCTGAGGACAATGCTATTGTGGGGGCATGACCTGGCAAAGTCCCGCCTTCTACGAAGCTTTTGAAGTGAGCACCCAACTGCCTGTAGGCCTCTTATCAGGTTTCTCACTTGCTTCCAGACCAGACGTATTCCTGGTCCGTTTGGCTTGCCCTACATGGTACTGCTAATTGTCTGTGTGTTTCTAATTGCATTTTGTAAAGTTAAACATATGATTCTGCATTACCCAACCCGAAGCCTCATCTCCCTAGAGCACGAGCCAACTGACCTGCCTGAACTCTTCATTTGCATGTTTATTTACTACTGTTTGGTTCATTGGGGCTGCTCTGTGCAGTCTAAAACAAATAAACCCTTGTAGGGCAAATTGATTAAATTTATCTAATTAATGAGATTAGTTTCACTCAGGGATTGGGCCTATGACAATAAGAAAGGGGGCTTTATTGTACAATAGCTAAGGGACCCCAGTGGTTTAAATAATACAAGACAATGAGTTTAAATAAGCACGTTTAATTCAATGGAAATATTTAAAGAAGAAATTCCCAGCTTTGAATTGTGTCAAAATGAGTCGTTATCCAAGGACACAGCTATAATATGAGACAGCTTCACCGAGGCCCATGAGCCTGGAAGGTTTTATCCCATTTTCTGTACCAGAACCCATTCCAACCCAGCTACATCCCTGTCATCCTCGTGCCTCAGTTAGAAGTTCTTGGTAAAAAGGAAACAGGGGTACACTTTCCTGTTTGGGGTACACTTTCCTCACTGTGCCTCGGTTTCCTCAGCAAATAAATGCCGAGAAAGGCATTTCATTAGAAGCTCCTTTCAGGGGTTAGTTACATTCACAAAAAACAGAAAGCATAAGCATAAGTTGTCCCAAGCCTGACTTCAGGGCCACCCCACTAGTGGGTCAGAAAATACTCCGTCTCTGGCTTTACAAATAATGCTCTTGACTGATCTTGTAAATCCTCCTCACCGTCCCTTCTCCTTCCTTCATTCAGGTATCCCAAAGTCCTTTCTTTGTCTGAGGGCCTCCCTGGCCATTACTCCCCAGCCTAAGAAGCTTAGCTTCTCCTACATCCTGGAGCTGTATTCACTCCCCTCTAACCCTGTTCTCTCTGAACGTTACCTATGGAAGAACGTTCAACCTTCATATTTTTCCTCCACTCTTGAGTGTCTCCAGCTGGGAGAAAATTAGCCACCCTCTTTGCTACCCCTCTCAGAATGGGCATAGACCCCAATGGCGGTGTGCATCAGTTATTGCTGGATGCAGTTGGTCAGTGATGATTCTAACTACGGTACTGTTCCTGTAAACTGCCACACTGGGTCAGCTACCTCTGCTCTGACTAATGTTTTTTTGGAATAAATCCTTCCCTTGGCCTCCCTTATTCCTCAAGGCCTTGATGGTCCCTCCTCTGTAGCTAAGCTAAGCACTTGCACCTGCCACCTCTAAGCTTCATTAATATATCCCTGTCTCTCCTTAAGTTGCCTCTCCCTTGTGTCCCCTCCTTTGTCCCCCTTAGATCATTGTAAAACTCTCAGGGCAGGGATCGGTCTCTAATCATAACTGTTTAGTCCCAGGCACATTGCTTGTGCTATATAAATAATAATACTCATTGATACAGAGATATCACCAATCCACTTTTTGCAAAGAGAGGATAAAATAATGTGGCTCACAAACTGCATCTATCGCAGCCAAACATTTCATAAAGGAGGTGGAGAAGATTGTTATGAAGCCAACTCACTCTTGGTCACATCTTTTGAGGCATCCCTGACATATCTGCAAAGGGCAGGGAAGTCTGCTGAAGAGCTCATACTGATTGAAAAAACTACTGACAACTTACTCATTTAAATGCTGAAGACTAGACTGATCCAGAGGAGCTGTTTGTCCCTTTAGCAGTCTGAGCAAGGTGGCTTTGATTCTTTTGTGGCTGGATGCATGAGAGAACAGTTTTGACATGGATGCCTGCGAATACATGATATTCATCACAGACTTCACTGCATCACCAACTGCAAGCTCAACACAGTAGACCAGGCAATGGAATGGATACACTTGTGTGTGATATTTCACACTAAACAATGCAGCTAGCCCACTGGTATGCCTGCCTGTCATCATAAAGGCTCGTCAGTGCATAGTGCTATTAATTTCTTCCACAACCCAACCCTCTTTGAGCCAATCTGCTCTTCGTGCCTCTTAGCATTTTGTTTCTAAGAGGCCCAGGAAAATGTTTTCCACACCATGGGTTTCAGGCTAATTCTCAAAACTGCAGCAAAGCTAGATCATGACACCATTTCCACCATTCATGTCTGTAACGTGCCTTACTCCAGGCATGACAGCCAGATGTGGGTCCCAGGTTTTAGGTGGCTCTACGTCCTTGCTTTCTCATGCAGTGAGTAATATGCCAGAGAGTTGTTGCACAGCTATGATCAGGCTCTCGGCTCTGACCAGGCTGAGCTGCTGAAATTTCACAAGCCGAGGCTGCTTAGAGAAGGGAATGTTAAGTTTGTCAATAGTATAAACTGTCTGAAATTTATTCACAGTTTTGTGGAACTGTTTTGACTGGCTGTCTACAATACACGCTTCATATTTGGCATGCTCTCATGCTCTCCAACATTTTCTGGCCATTGCTTATGCTTATAAATCTCTATGCTGGTAGTATATTTTACCTTTTCACCTTCTGCCACTCTTCGCTTTCCCCACCAGCTTGGTGTTCTGTTCTGACTAAAGGTGGACAGACACCTTGGCTTTGGTCAGCAAATGCTTTGGCAGATAGAACAGCCAAACCTACCAGCATGTCACAATAGCAATTACAATTCTCTGCCCATCTCTTCCACTACTTAAAGGACCAAACCTCATGTTACCTATGGAAGAACGTAAGGATTTTGGTGGCAGTCCAGGACCTTCAGAGTTGATGCCACCAGCATCATTTGAGAGAATCAAATGTGTTGAAGTTGGAAACAGCATAAGTTGAGGGGGGTGGGGTGTTCAGCAGTGACACGGTAACAATCAGAAGCAGCTGGATTAGAACAAATAGACCTTTTCTTAGTGCATTTAATACTTGTGCCAAAAGAGAATAAATTCTGCCTCAGTGGGTGTGTCTAGACATAATGCTAGCCACTTGTTAGAGCTAAACACACAAAGGGCATTACGTCTGGTTATGCAAAACATGAATCCTGTTACATGCTTTGCTTACCATGGGATGTCTTTCCAGAAATAATGGGGATGGATAGGCAGCAGCTGGTACTTGCACGTAGTTATTCTCACACTTCCAGTCTAAGGCAATGTAAGTGCTCACAGAAACATAATATCATGTAGACCCCAGCTAGTGGGAAGAGGACACTAGCCATCAAAATTAGGGATGGGCGAACGCCATTCGGAAGTTCGGAGTTCGGCCCGAACACAGCCTGTTCGGATACCCGAAACCAAAACCAAACACGAACCGACCGAACCAAACTCGATTCCGAACACCGAAATGACCAAACAGTTCAGTCAGTTCGGATCGCGTTCGGGTGAGTTCGGGTGGCTAAAACGTGGTGTCACTGGGAGACCAAATGTGGCAGGGAAGGGGAGTCGTCTGAGGAGCAGACTTTCAGGCACCAGGGGTGGAGGGTGAAGACTGACTTGGAGTACCAGCCAGCCTGCCCAATCACCATCCCTTTTCGCCTCAGATCACTGGCTTTGCAGTCTGCGATTGGCCACAGGCTAGGCTGCACAGAGCCAATGGAGCTTGCGGTGAGGCAGGTGCAGCAAGAAACAAAACTGATTGCCTCCCCCTTTACCAACACCTTCTGAGGTAGTCACTGTTCCTGAACAGCAGGCATTTCAGAAAGCTCCCTCTCCTAGCAGTTTTTGTTCCTTCCTATTCCTAATCCATTGCCATTCTCCTCCTATTTTACCCATCCAACCCATCTACCTCCATAGTCTCATTTATTTAGCTGAGCTTAGATAGATTTAGTGGTTATTTTTTGTTTTTATCCTTCCCTGTGTTCAATCTTCCTTCCTCCCTCCCCCCTCCATTGAATCCTTTCCCTCTCCCATATATTCCATCCCTGATTCCCTTCCCTTTCCCTTTTTTTTTATTCATTTAGAGTAGGATTATTATTAGACTGATTTAGGTTTCATTTCAGTTTTGTACCGCTCATGTTGTTTGTGATTCTCCCCCACCCCAGAGAGAGAGAGAGTAGATAGTTGTAGGAGTTAGCTTAGTAATAGAGATAGTGTTTAGTGATTTAGTTTTAGTGTTTGTAGGAGTAGGCCTTTGTACTTATTAGATAATCCATATAGTTCATAGCATTTAGAATAGTTAATAGCAGTTAGATTTAGTGTAGATAGATATATATAATATTAGATAAAAAAATTAAATTAAAATAAATAAATAAATAAATA
>QEPC01012438.1:4863243-4883203 GCA_003113815.1 Sphenodon punctatus
GGGGCTGGAGGGGGGGAAGGGTTTACAGGCCGTCGCTTGCGCGTTCCCTTCCCCCCTTCTTCTGGCGCTGTTGCTTGGGCTCCACAGCTATGCCAGAGTTCTCCTGCCGCCTCACCGTCTGGCCGTGGAGCTTTTCAATGTGGGTGATAAGCCCCGACATGGTCCCCTCTCTCTGCCTCCTTAATCTTTTGCCACAGATCTAAAGAGCATAAAAAGATAGGAACATAAGAAGTGCCATACTGCATCAGACCAATGGTCTGTGTCAAGCCCTGCCTGAATTCTGTCTCCACAAGTGGGTGGGTGGCCAATCTCTCTCTGCAGGGGACTTCCATTCCTAACAGGTCATAGGGCAATCCATTCCCTGTTGTTCCAGTCCCCGTGCCTTACCTTGCAGATGGCGATTCCGTCACCCTTGTCATAAAACCTCCAGACATCGGAGCGTTTTGTCTTTCGACTGTCTGGGGGTGGCACTGGTGAGTCTGACCTCCGCCTGGGTGTCCTGCATGGCGGGGCACCAGCGCCAGCATCAGATTCCTCTCTGAAACAGAAACACATAAACAACACCAAAGTAATATCATGCATTTATGATGATGCCTCTAGTCTTCCCTCCTTGGGGTGCTAGAGATGGCAACTGGAGAGGGTGACCCTGGCTGGCACGTGCCAATCCTGCCCTCCCTGGGGTGCTGCTAGGGAGGGATGGCATTGGAGAGACCCTGGATGGCACATGCCAATCCTTCCCTAGGTTGCTGCTAGGGAAGGATGGCAATGGAGAGACCCTGGCTGGCATGTGCAAATCCTGCCCTTATTTGGGGATGCTAGGTAGGGATGGCAACTGGAGAGTGGGGATATCTGGAAGGCACATGTTTGGGTGGGGGTGCTGCTCATGCTCGTGCCTGACTTCTGGAAGAGCCCCCCACGCTGCAGTACCCTCTTTTTCTGTGGCAGACATCCACATCTACCCGCTGATGCCCACTGTTTGTGCCTGAATGATGCCCACCACCCATGCACCCACCCGCACGCCAGTGAGCTTGCTATAACAGATAAACCCTTAAGTTTCTTGTCCTCAAAGTAAAAAAAAAGTTTACAAACCTGGCAGCAGTGGCAGAAGCACCTCCTGTGCCCGCCGGCTCTGGCTCCTCCTCCACCACTGAAGGTTCACCAGCGGCCGGAGGAACCTCTTTCTCCACCACCAGTTCCACCACCTTGGCCTTCCCCCAGGCCCGGTGTTTAATGGTGGTGGCACTGGTCACCTTCTTCTCCATTTTTTTTTTTAACACACACACCCGACACAGCCAACACAACACCACACAGCACCCACCAACACTCACCAACCAGCCAAACCAAAACCAACACACACCACACAGCCAAAACACACACAAAACAAAAATGAACACACAGCCAGCCACAACACACGCTCTCACCCACACAAGCTCCGCACGCACTCGAATTTTCTGTTTCTGGGGCGATCACGGGCTCTCGCAATACTTTTTCTGACCGCCCAACCCGAACCGAACACAACCGAACCCAAACGCAGTGACCAAACCGAACAGTCAAGCTGAACCAGACTGAACTGAGTGACCGAACCCGAACCACAATCTGTTTGCCCATCCCTAATCAAAATAAGCTACAGCAGGTATATCAGTAGGAGCTGCCACTGGATTGAGATATTTCAGTGTGTGATGGATGCCACAAATTTATTTTTATGTCTTGGAACACTCAGTTTCTTTCCCAAGGTTGGAGCATTGCTCCAACCTTCTACAAGCAAAGGACAATGCAGATATTTGAAATGTTGCTTTAAAAAGTAGCTTTAAGAGGCTCCTGTGCTTTGTATGCAATATGTATGGTTTAAACTTTTCATATAGTAGAGTAGAATTTCCCTTTCCCAGACACCTCGATGATGTGTTTTTTGTCTGGATACAGTAATAGTGATGGTGACAGTAATACAGTGTGCATGGAGGCATAAGACATGTAAGAATACACAAACATAAGTAGTGCCATACTGGGTCAGAACTATGGTTGATCCAGCCCAGCACGTGTCTCCAACGGTGACCAATCTCAGTTGCTTGGAAGAAGTACCCGACAGGTCGCAATGGGGTGAACTTCTCCCTGTTGTTCACTCCCAGTTCCCAACAGTAAGAGGCTACATTCCCCAGACCTACCCGGCTAATAGCTGCTAATGGACCTATCCTCCAGAAACTTGTCCAATTCTTTTTAAACCCAGCTCTACTACTGGCCTTGACCACATTTCTGGCAACAAGTCCCACAGCGTCTGGAACAAGGAAGTATACAGATTTTAAAGGTCAGGATATGGGTGTTTCTACTGTAATTATAAATGACAATTTAATACGTGAAGTTTGGTTGCTTGTATTTATCTTTCTGGAACGCAATAAGATAAATCAGCATTATTGATCTCGAACCTTTCCATTCCTAAGGGATTCCTGCACCAATGGGGATGGGGGGTAATGAGCAGGGTGACGCAGCAGTAAAGCCTGCCAGCTGGCAGACACATGGTGATTCCTTTCAGCCATCGTATGACACAATTGCCGATGGTTTGGGAAGAGTGTTTGACAGGCCACTTCCCACATGAAGAGATATGGCGGGGAAACCCCTGGAGGATTCACGGTGGCCAAACTCACGAGTAGCTCTGAACATGGGTGTGGGGGGATTATGCATCATCAGGTGCACCCCACAGCGATTTCTCTGATGGATGACAGGGCTCTAAATCCCCCCTCCCCCCATGCCCACGTTCAGAGTGAGTTTGGCCGCCGGGAGTTTCCCCACTGTATCTCTGTAATATGGGCAAGTGGCCTAAGCTCTTTAAGATAAAACTTCAGCTGTGGAGGAGATTCTTTAGCTGCAACTATAGTGAAGCAGTTGTCCTCTCTAGAATTCATATTTGTTGCAGGTCCCCCACTCCCCAACACTTGCTCCAGGGGGAAGCTGCTCCACGGCTGGGCAGCTATTGCCATGTGCCTTTAGCAATTAAATATGTTTTACTTAACTTCCCCGCTTCTAGCACTGCCTGTCATGTGGTTTTATATGGCTGATCTAGCCCTGCCCGTTCAATTGTCTGTGTTACTTGATGAGGCTGACCTTGGTCCTCTCTTTACCTTTTTGAAGGATGTTGGTTGGTTCCACTCTTTTTAAGTTCCTTTTTTTCGTATACTCAATTTTTACCATGTAGTTTTATCATTTTACCGCCTTGCTTTTTAACCTCTTGTTTGGTGCAATATGGCCCTCACTGCTGCCGTGCCATAAAACCCCACTTCTCTATCAGTACTTTCCTTCCATAGCTACCTCCCATTCCAACCCCCGGCGTTTACCTAACTACCTACCGTCCTTCCATTCCTTTGTGCAGTGTAGCACAGCCCAAAGTGATTTTTAAAATAAAAAGGATATAAGGATATGCCTAGCTGAGTCAGACCAATGGTCCATCTTAACCCAATATTGTCACAACCTGACACAGTAGCAGGGTTTCAAATCCAGATCTCTGGGAGAGGCTTCACCCACACATGCTACCTGAGAGCCTCCAGGATCCCCATCAGAGGCCTCACCCAGGCATGCTACCAGAGATCCTGAGTCGGCGATGCCAAGGATTGAAATTTGGACCTTATACATAGAAAGCATGCGGTCTACCACCTGAGCCACGGCCCACGGCAAATTGATTTGCATGGAATTTATTATTTAAATAGAATGAAATTGTGGTCTCAAAACTTGTATAATGCAAACAGCTTCTAAAAGGGCAAACATAGCCCCGCAAAGAGCATTGATTCTGTAATTAATTCTTAAGAGTAATTGTTCTATACGATGCCTTTGTCAAGAGAGAGGGGAACTAAGTGTTAGTCTGCAAGGAGCAATAACCTGAAAGAATATGTGAAGAGCTTAATAATGAGCTCTGTCATAGTCGCTCAGAGATCTGACTTTGGAAAAATGAGCTTTCATCTGTAAATGTTGATGTCATTAAAAGATAGTCTAACAATGCTTGACAGCAGTAGCCTAAGTCTGAGTTAGACTAAACTGAGGTAAGGCCTGGTCAGCCATTTTCATGGCTAGTTTTTTTGTTTGTTTTTTTTAAATGGAGAAAGCAGATAATGCTTTTGTTAAAATAAAAACAAAGAAAACTTTTGAACTAGTAGTAGTAGAGGTAAGTAAGTAGCTAATCTCAAATCTTTCATAATCAGTCAATGGTTTGCCAACCCTTTAAAAATGAGAAGAGACTATCTGGTTATAAAAAAACATAGCAGACATTGCTTTATGTGACAGTGACTGGACTGTACTTGCAAACTACACAGATAAAATAAGCTTTTAGGAAGGGAAAAAAATACCATTGTTTTCTAAGAAGCATGAGCCATTGTCAGTTCTCAACATCTGGCACGTAGGAAGGAGCGTGTGATGCAAAATGTTTTTCGTGATTGACTGGTTCCAGTTGCTTGCTTCTCCATCTCTCCAGTGGCTTACTTGCCTTGTGCTTTGAATATTTTCCTCACTGTATGTTGTGCTACTACTAATAATTTCTATAGTGCTACTAAGTGTACGCAGCACTTTACAGTTACAGATTTTTGAAGACAGGACCCCCAGTCTAAGGTTGTGTTCTCACCTGCGGCGGCGGTGGCGGCAGCGAGAGGGGCGAGGGAAGATGCAGCAGCGCCGAGGAGCCGGCCAACGGGAAAGGAGCCGATGCGAACAGGGATCTGTCGCGGCTTCTCTCGCACATCAGGGCAGGATTTTGTGCCCTGACATGTGCGAGAGAAGCTGCAGCAGATCCCCATGCGCACCGGCTCTTTTCCCATCGGACGGCTCCTCCGGACTGCCAAGTCTTTCCTCGCCCCTTCCGCTGCCGTCGCCGCCACAGGTGAGAATACAGCTTAAGATGAACAAGGATGAGGGGAACACACGGAAAGCCAGACACACACGTTCCCATTTTACAGATGAGGAACTGAAGCTGAGACTTGCTCAAAGCCACCCAGTGAGTTCATTGGTTCACATCCAACACCTTATCCACTACACCACACTGGCTCTGTTGTAGATATAGTCATCCACTTCAGTGTTTAGACTAGCTAATCCTTGAAGTACTTTCCATCTCTAAGATTCTATGACTTTGTGATTTAAACAGTGAGTGAGAAGTAAGGGAGTCAAAACACCCCCCCTCCCTTCCTCTGCCTGGAGCCTTTGAATAAGACAGAAGTGAGGTAGTCCTAATAAGGAGGCTAGCTGTTCCCTTTTTGTAAATGGAGAATGAGAACACAAGAGAAAACTTTGTGTGAACCACCTTATAATGTGGTCTATTCGGTCTGAACTTGTTACTGAGGACAGTAGATCAGAAAGTCCAAAGAGACCAATAAGATCATGTCCTCTGGTCTCCCTGGCAAGGCCCCCCAATATATGGAGTTCATGAATAAACCTGAAGTGACAACTATCATGTAAAAAGTGCTGATGTAAAATCTGGACCTACAGAGACTCAACCATGGGAAGCCCCAGCTGGAGGGCTTGTGGCGATTCAAGACAGGGCCCCCAACACAAGAGACCTATGAAGCAGTCTGTAAGCATCTAGAAAAAAAATGCAGTGATTACTAGAGACCAGCATGGATTTGTCAAGAATAAATCATGCCGGACTAATCTTATCTTCTTTTTTGATCAAGTTACTAGTTGAGTGGATCATGGGAACGCAATGGCCGTAGTATATTTTAATTTCAGCAAAGCATTTGACAAAGTCCCCCCATGATGTCCTTATTGACAAGCTGGTAAAATTCAGGTTAGATGATGATACCATTAGGTGGATTTACAGCTGGTTAAAGAACCATATTCAAAGAGTGCTCATCAATGGCTTGTCATCAATCTGGAAGGAGGTGTCGAGTGGGTTGCCACAGGGTTCTGTCCTGGCCCGGTACTGTTCAACATCTTTATAAATAACTTGGATGAGGGAGTAGACAGAATTCTTATTAAATTTGCAGATGACACAAAACTGGGAGGGATAGCTAACACCTTAGAAGACAGAAATAAAATTCAAAATGATCTTGATAAGTTGGAAATAAAATTCAAAATGATCTTGATAAGTTGGAAAACTGGGCTGAAACTAACAAAATGAAGTTCAACTGAGATAAATGTAAAGATCTGCATTTAGATTTTAAAAATCAAATGTACAAATACGGGACGGGGGGTGGATACCTAGGATGCAGGTCTGGCAGCAATACGTGTGAAAAGGATCTGGGGACGGTAGTTGATCACAAACTGAACATGAGTCGGCAGTGTGATTCAGCTGTAAAAAAGGCTCAGGGCCAGCCTTACCATGGGGCAGTTTGGGGCGGGCGCCCCAGGCCCCACTCCTGGGGGGGGCACGCTTGGGGGCCCCAGTTCCCGGCCACTGTCAGTCTCGGCTAGGGTGTGAGGGAGAGGCAGGGCCTCTGCCTCTCTTTCACTCCCTGGCCGAGTCCGAGACAGGCAGTGGAGGGGGCCAGGGAGTGAGAGAGAGGCAGANAGTGAGGGAGAGGCCTCTGCCTCTCTTTCACTCCCTGGCCGAGTCTGAGACAGGCAGTGGAGGAGGCCAGGGAGTGAGGGAGAGGCAGAGGCCCCGTGCACTCAGGGCCCCCAGCTCCCGGCCACTGTCAGTCTCAGCCAGGAAGTGAGGGAAGGGCCTCTGCCTCTCTTTCACTCCCTGGCCGAGTCCGAGACAGGCAGTGGAGGGGGCCAGGGAGTGAGAGAGAGGCAGAGTCCCCACCTCTCCCTCACTCCCTGCCAACTTCCGGTGGTGGGTGCGGGTGCGGCGGCAGATTGAATCTGCGGCGGCAGCGCCTGGCCTGACCCAGGAAACTGGGTAAGTGCCCCAAAAAATGGCTGGGCTTGGGGATGGGTGGAGGGGAGTGCCTCCCTTGCCCATCCCTGAGCCCAGGCCCAGGTAGTGTCCCCAGACCAAACCAGGGAACGCCCCCTGAGTCGGGGAGCACCCCTAGGCCTGTTGGCCGGTGGCGGCTTTGCCGCCTGCAGGAGAATGGGGCCCCACATTTCTCCCTGGCCCTGGGCCCCGCAATTCCTAAGGCCAGCCCTGGAAAGGCTAATGCAGTTTTAGGCTGCATTAACAGAAGCATTGTTTCCAAGTCATGAGAAGTAGTAGTTCCACTCTATTCTGCACCGGTCAGAACTCATCTGGAGCGCTGTGTCCAGTTCTGGGCACCGCACTTTAAGGAGGACATTGACAAATTGGAATGGGTTCCAAGGAGGGCAAGATGGTCAGGGGTCTGGAAAACAAGTCCTATGAGGAAAGGTTGAAGGAGCTGGATATGTCTAACCTTGAGAAGAGAAGACTAAGGAGAGACATGATAGCCGTCTTCCAGTACCTGAAGGGCTGTCACAGAGAGGATGGCAAAGATTTGTTCTCTCTTGCCCCTGAAGGCAAGTCTGGAAATAATGGACTTAAATTACAAGAAAGCAGATTTCAGTTAAACATTAGGTAGAACTTCCTAACGGTAACAGCTGTTAAACAATGGCCCTTTTTACATGGGTGGCACCCACGCTTGAATACCCCCGGGTTTTCATGTGTGGGTGCCGCATGCATAAATCCGGCAGGGGTAGGTGTGCGCACTCAGATCGTGGCGCACACAGACCCCCCATGCGCACCGCAGCCCATGTAAAAAAGGTCAAAGGAACAAATTACCTAGGATGGTGGCAGGCTCTCCTTCGCTGGAGGTTTTCAAACAGACAGCCGTCTGTCGGGGATTCTGTAACTGCAGACTAGATGACCTCTGAGAACCCTTCCAATTCTGTGATTCTGTAAGTAAATGAGAAATAACGATAAATGCGTAATGCACAGACATGGAGGCCCTCCAATACAGGAAGCCCTGCCCCCTGAAGGAGGTGTTCTACTTAAATGAACATCCACAATTAATTATGGTAAAATTTCCCTTTTTCAAGTGGACGCGTAGTTATGTGTCCATAAAATATTCCTGTGAAAGGAGAGGCAGGGGGAAACCACAGTTTCACATTATGCTGGGGGGTGAGGGGGGTCAACATCCCTGTAGCTGGCTCTCCATAACAAAGGCTGTTGTCTCTCCAAGCTGTTTCCATAACAACTCCACTAACCTATGCTCAAGTCCAGTGCACTAGAGTCACTATGGAAGATATCGTACATCAGCAGAGTCAGGGGGTATACATAGGGCGTTTCTACATGAAATGCTACCATGCAGGTCCAACCAGTGGACATGTGTGGTAACGCCCATGTAAAAGTGGGGGTGCGTGGACATTCGCTCTCGGAGCCCACGCACCCCCACCTACCTCCACCTATCTCCCCACATGGAGCAACCCAGAAAATTCCGGGTTGCACCATGTAGGGGCATGGGTAGATGGTGGGTGGATGGGTGTGCACACCCATCCACCGCCGTTTAGACCCTCCCCACCCACTGGAACTACGTGTGAGCTCCACTGAGCATGCATCCCCCCCCCCTCCCGCCCACTTAAAAAACAGCCATAGAGTACCCCTTCTATCACCAGGATAGATAGATAGATAGATAGATAGATAGATAGATAGATAGATAGATAGATAGATAGATAGATCCTCCCTCTCAGAAAAGGAAGACAATCCTCATTTCCACTGAGATCAATGGAAGTTTTGCTCATGGAGCCAGGATCTCACCCACTTCTTGTTCTGGCATTTCATATTTTGTCATATTCTCATTTGCAGTTTTGATGCCATGGTGACAAGCACCTTCTAAACAGGATGGCAGCAAAGAGTGATTGATGACACGGCCCCAGCAATTAGGCTTGGTGGGCCCTTGAGTCACAGCAGCATCTGCCACTCCCTTGGTAAGCTCGGCTAGTAGATTGCTGCCATGCAATGCAGAAATTCGGGCTAAAGTGTTGTTAGTTTGGCTGCAAGGACAGCAAGGTTCAATGTGATCATTTGTAGCTTTAATGAACCTGCCTGGTTATAAATCAAGGCAGCACTGGGGCAAAGGGGGAAGCTAATAGCAGGTAACTCTGGCAGGATGAGTAACTAGGAAGCAGAGAGAACTGTGACCCTGCTTTATCTCGGTGGCAGATGCAATCGGAATTTCCAAAAGCAGCCAGCCCCTGATGTCAATTAACAAAAGCAGGGGCAGGCAGGGGTTGATAGAGACCTGCTGCCACTAGGGATCTGCATCATGAAAGTCTCTTCTCCTCTACACACTGGGGTTCATAACTGGCCTTGCCCTCTGCATGTGCCTGGAATGTGTACTTAATGTTCTGCCCACCAGATCAGAAGACAGACTCATGCTAGGCAAAATGGGGCGGTGGGCTGCAGATCAGAATTGTGGTTGTGTCAAAGAAATGCTGGTTCAGTCCCTACCCAGTGAATACTATACAAGGGGAAATGGAGCAAGTACATTCCCTGTACCCGAGTTGGAGGCACTAGGGGAAGACCTCATTAATTTTGTACCCTCATGCCCACGTGTGGCAAGACTGTCAGCGTGGAAGTTGTGAAGGATAAAATCAAGTAAAAGGTTTGGGCTGTTGTAACTCCCCTTATGCAGGTTTTTTGCTGTCAGAAAGAAACCCAAATGCAAAGCTTTGCAAATAAGCAGAGCTAGGGCTCTTCAGGGTAAAGCAAGCTAGACTTTGTCTCTGCCTTTCCTCCTCCTCCAGAGTAGGCAACTGGCACATGACCTTGTACAGGCATGTTATTCCCCACCACATATCCAGTCTGCATAGGCTTTGTACCAGCTCAAAAGATGCTGCATGTATTGTTTGCAGTTAATTGGGACCCATGCATTTCCCTGAAGCATCCTGCTCAATGCCGAGCTACAAGCTTGCATGGAAGGCGTCCCTTTAAAAAATGATTTCTAAACTGCAGATAATTAACTCCAGTGTAATGCTCTTGGGGGCCGTTTAATAACTTTGTCCCATGTCGAATCTGCCACATGGCCGCCTCCCCATACGATGGAGGCACCAGCTGGGCACATCTTAGCGACTAAGATTTTAATTAGGTTAAAACACAAGGCTTGTCATAAACAATCCACTATTAAAACACAATGCTTGTTCTAAACACTCCACTGGTGGCTTGTTCGTTTTAATTTGGAGGTAGGAGGGGAAAGGGGGAGGGGTGTAATTAAATGTAAAAATCTTGGAGTACAATTAAAGATAATAACCTCATTTGCATAATTTTATAGCTACAAAGTACCATGCCCCCCCCATAATATTTTAAAGAAATAACTTCCTAATGTCACCCCTAGATGGTGCCACTAGCACTGAAATTTGTTAGGTGATCATTTATGCAAATCACACAAATAAAGGTAACTATGCCCATGGACTCTCTTTGAAAAAGAGGTGGGGAGAAGTCTATATAAGTGAATTGTTTTGTTTAACACTGCATGTCTTCTCCAAAACGTCTTGTTGAATTTTGAATGGAAATGCAATGGAGTTACTATGGTTATCTTAGCAGGTATATGGTCTCCAATTTAGGGGTGGGAATTTTGGTTTTGTATAGAACCAATACGAACCAAAAATTGCCATTTCGGTTTTAAAACCATAAACCAAAATTGCAGTTCTTTTTCAGTTCTGCCATTTCTGGTTTTTTACATTGATTTTTTTCTGGTTTGTCCTCATTGACTCCAATGGGAGAAAATCCATTGAAGTCAATGGGAAAAAAATGAAGGGGGGAAATCAATATTTTAAAAAACAGGGGGAAACTGAAACCGAAATTAGATCCAAAAAATCAAGGAGAACCGAAACAAAAAAAACCAGAAACCAAAATTCCTCCCAGAGTCCCATCCCTAGTCTCTATCATCTGAAACAGGGATGTAAATTGGCCAGTGGTGTAAGTGCATCTCTTCGATGGGTAGAGAAAAGCTGGCTATGGATCAAGTGATTCTGCAGAGAAGTGGCAGGAATAGCCAATCATAAGCTGTGGTTTGTATTTCCATATTCTGATCATGCAAATCACCAAGAAGGGAATAAGATTTTCATGTATGTTGTGTGTGTATATTCCAGTCAGAACAGCATCTGCTTCATGGGGGTTGGTCAGGTGCTCACAGGGCTTAATTCGTGGGGGGAGGGGCTTGTCAGGGCTCAGTCCTGGCAATTAAATTCAAGGGGGGGAGGGGCAAGGGCTGAGCCACGGGAAATATTCCCACAAGGAGAGTTCACCCAGAAATGTGAAAGGCCAGGGAAAGGCTATTATTGGCCATTTCAGGGTTAGAAATGAGAGCCAGAAGGAACTCTGCATGGTTTATTTGGCTTTTATGAATGACTTCTGTGCCCCATCCCCTGTGCTGGCCATCGTATCAATTCAATCACAAGAACTCCTGTTTTATATTCAGCTGTAGAGAGGCAGGTTATTACTAGCTGGAGACTAGGGTTCATTTCCCTGTTCTGTCAAGTTCTGGGGCAGGGAGCGTGGCTGGTGAGGAAGGTTTGGGCCCTGGCAATTAAATTAAACACTGGGTGCTCATTGCAGTTAGATGTATTATTTCCATTTGAAGTTAGGGGCCTTTGGAGACAACTTTATCCTTTACAGCAGTTCCATACACTAGTCAGGAAATGAGTATGTGTGTGCGTGTTCCTTTTTTCCTCCCAAAATGGAACAGCAGACTGCAGACAACACTCACTGACACAGGGAAGTACGAATGGGAGGACGCAGTTTTGATAGGCACTTGACTAAGGCTCTTTTTACATGGGTGGCACCTACGCATGAACACCCAGAAATCTGGGTGTTCATGCATGGGTGAGTCTCGTGTAAACTCCGCGGCAGGTGGGTGAGGGTGTGCGTGTGTGCACACTCATGCGAATACGCATGCACACCCACCTCCACCCATTGCACACGCATGGAGAAACCAGTGAAAATAGTGATTGCTCCGTGCGTGTGCGATGGGTGGAGGTCAGTGTGCGCCGGTGTGCACCCATCTACACGCACACGCACCGCCCCAACCACCGACCACCACCACTGCACCGCGGTCCATGTATAAAGGGTCTTGGAAATAAAAGCTCCACAAGATCAGTAATAAAAGTGTGATCAAACATATTTACAACTGTTTTTCTTTGCATTACATGACAGAAATAATTGCAAGCAACAAAGAATGTTTAAACAGAATTTGAGGACAGGAGCCGAGAGTCACAATATGGTGCTGGCAGCATTGCCAGCTCTCACAAATTTATCACGGGAGACATAGTTTCTAAACCTGACTCGCTGTTAGGAGCCCCATGCAGGGGACTCCGCCCCCCCATGCTCCGGCTTCAGCCACGGCCCAGCAGCCCCAAGCAGGCTCACCTGGAGCCCCGGGTCTCCCCAGCGGGGCTGCACCATTGGGGCCGAGCGGGGAAGCACCCGCGGCGAGTACAGCCCTCCCAGATGACGTTCCCCTGCTGGCGGGACCCAGGAGCATCACGCCGCCACTCTCGACTAGCGGCGATCCCGGGGGCAGAGCAGAGAGTGAGTCCGCAGCAGCGGAAGTCCCGCCCCTGCCTCTACGCCGCTCTGAACGGCTGCAGCAATGCCCTAAGCCCCAGCATAAAGATGCTGCATAGAACTGTGCTCCATGCTCGTGATCGGAGCCTTGTGCCCATGAGACTGGCCCCCCTCCTCTTTGCTGACTTGTGCGATTCCCTTGACCTTGGTAATGACGTGGTGTGTGAGTGTGGACCTGTCTCTTATACACATCTAGATGTGTATAAGAGACAGGTGCGAGAGCGGGTGCTTGTACCTCTACTCTTGTGACTGAAGGTAAAGTTGGATTCCTTTGGGGGCGTTAGGGAGCACTGTAACCCGGGCCCTCTCTGTGGGTGCAAGACCTATCCTCCCCTTCCCCTCCGGGGTTGTGCACACACACCCTTCCTCACTGGTTCCCCCAGTTTCTCCCCCATCCTGTTTCCCCGGCATGCATGATACAAGCGGCAACCAGGGCATGCGTTTACTCAGATGCCCTATGATGAGACAGGCTAGGGACTAATCCTCCTGGTAGCCCTATTCCAACCTGAGGGCGTGTTTTCCAGGCATAGCCTTGCCGCTTCCCTCTCTAGTTGTGTGGGTGATTCCCTTTTCCTCTGTTTCCTGGCCCTGCGGGGCCCCCCCGGTAACCCCATTCCCCACAGTATCACCGCATTTCTCTTCTTCCCTCTCCCAGTAGTACACGCCTTCCCTATGGAGCAGCTTGCGGCAGAGCTGCAGGAATTAACCCACATAGTAAAGTCTCTTGCCATGGAGGTAAAGGATCTTAAGGAGCAACAGGCTCAGCAGGGGGCCGCAGCACCGCCACCCCCTCAGGCAGAAGGCCTGCCGCCTATGGATTCCCCTGTGGCTATTCCCCGTGAACCTAAAGGACCGAAGATTAACAAATATGCACGGGACCACCGGCAGTTTAGGGGGTTCCTAGCGCTCTGTGAGTTAGCCTTTACCATGCAACCCCCAAATGTATAATACTGATGTTCGCAAGGTGGCTTTTATTATAGGGTTGCTGGAGGGTCATGCCTTGGCGTGGGCAACTCCGTTGTTAACTAGTAAAAGTGACTTGTTACTCGATTATGCCAAATTTTTACAAGAGTTTACCTTTCTCTTTGATTACCCTCACAGAGTGAAGGACACAGAAAATGCTATTGTAGGGCTAAAACAAGGGCGAGGGCCGCTGCTTGATTATGTAACCAAATTCCAACAACTTGTTGTGGACCTCAACTGGCCAGACCACGTTCTGCGGGTAATGTATCGACGAGGGCTTAGTGAAGAGCTGAAAAACCAGCTCGCCGTCACCTCCCTTCCAGAAACTTGGGGGGAATTGGTGACCCTCACTATCCAGATAGATGAACGGTTGGGGGAGCGAAGACGAGAGCGACGGCAAGAACCGTTTCGGGCGGTGGGAACCCGGACCCCAATTCCCCCCCCCCACATATGGGCAGACTCAGGGTGAGATTTGGAGGTAGAACCCATGCAAATAGGGACCTCCCGAGGGCCAATCACAGCCGCGAAGCGAGAACACCGGCGAGTTTCCCGCTTATGTTTTTACTGTGGCGAATCCTCGCATTTCGATAGGGAATGCCCGGCCCTTCCTCCAACTCAAAGGGATATGGGAAAAGGCCGAGCCCGGGAACTGTAGGGGGGTTCCCGGGTGTACCAAGGAGCCCCCTACACACGCTATTTCGCGTGCTGGGCACAAGCCCTGGGGGAGTACGACATGTTCGTATCCCTGTTACTCTGGGGGTTGCGCCATCTCAAAGTTTGGTTACGTGGGCCCTTGTTGACTCTGGGGCCTCAGGGAATTTCATGGACCAGGGGTTTTTGCATCGCTATGGCATTCCACATACCCCCAGACCCACTCCAGAACAGGTGCACACTATCAATGGGACACCCCTTAGTTCCAACCCAATAGTTCTGCAAACCACAAAGCTCCAGGTCACTATTGGGGCCCATACTGAATGGATGCGCTTCAACCTGGTAGCATCCCCCATGTTTGTTGTGGTGTTGGGGATGCCCTGGCTTTGCAAACAAAATCCTACCATATAGTGGAAGCAAGGAATCATGACCTTTGAGACCGACTACTGCTCCACCATTTGCATTCAACCCCCACCACCCCATACCCTGATGGCCACGAGGCACGGAGGAGCACCAGAGAACCTGCCCCCTCAATACGTGGAATTCGAAGACGTCTTCAGTAAAAAGGAAGCCGAAAGCCTGTCACCCCACCGTCCCTACAATTGCCCCATTGAGCTGCTGCCTGGCACGAAACCTCCGTATGGCTGAATCTATGCCCTCTCTGCCCCGGAGCTGGGTACGCTAAAAGACTACGTGGAAGACAACCTGCGGCGGGGCTTTATACGACACTCTACATCCCTGGCGGGGGCACCCCTGTTCTTCATTCCCAAAAAAGATGGGGGCCTCCGCCCCTGCAGAGATTACCGTGGACTCAACGCCATTATGGTAAAAAATCGATACCCCCTTCCGTTGATTCCTGAGCTCCTGGACAGGTTACATGTTGCCAAGATTTTTACCAAACTTGACCTTCAGGGCACCTACAACCTCGTACGTATCTGCCCCAGTGATGAATGGAAGACAGCCTTTTGAACATGGTATCGACATTTCGAGTACCTTGTAATGCCGTTCGGCCTGGCCAATGCCCCGGCCCCCTTCCAACACCTGATAAATGATGTACTGCATGATATGTTGGACACTTGCTTGGTCACCAACTTAGACGATATCCTCATTTTTTCGAACACCCTTACCGAACACATTATGCAGGTGTGAAAGGTACTGCAGCATTTGCGACAACACCGATTGTTTTGCAAATATGAAAAATGTGCGTTCCATGTTACTACTATTGAGTTTTTGGGGTTCATTATTTCACCGCATGGAATAAAGATGGACCCCAAGAAAGTCAGCGCGATTGTACAGTGGACGCCACCTTCCTCTGTTAAGGCACACCAAAGTTTCTTAGGTACCGCCAACTATTATCACCAATACATCTGTAACTATGCAAAGTTGACAGAACCCCTGACGACCTTATTACAAGAAGGAGTGCCGTACGAATGGAAGGGTGATCAACAACAAGCTTTTGAGAAAATCAAGACCACCTTCATGCAAGCCCCCATTCTACAACACCCGCACTTTGACCAACAGTGGAGACGGATGCCTCCAGCATAGCGATAGGAGCCGCACTCCTGCAACCTGAGCCAGGAACAGACTGGCTCTTGCCATATGCCTATTATTCACGACAAATAACGAGCGCAGAAAAAAACTATACGGTGTTAGATCAGGAACTCCTAGCAATTAAGGCAGCTTTCGAAGCCTGGAGACATTATCTAGAAGGAGCAAGGTACCAGGTCACCGTTGTGATGGACCATCGCAATCTCACCTACCTCCAGACAACACGCATTACAAATGCCCACCATGGGCACTGGGCCCTTTTCTTTACCCAGTTCCACTTCCAAATATGTTACCGCCCCGGATACCAAAACGTCCTGGCGGACGCTCTTTCACAATGCACCGAGGATGGAGAACCCCCTGACAATCAAGGCGGACTCCTATTGGATCCCTGGACCTTTTCTGCTAACCTTCTTACTGTAGTCCAGTTTCGGAAATATTCCTCCCACCGGGGGCCTTCCCAGGCGCCTAAAATCCAGAAGGGTCAGGATGGCTTACTCTACCACCAACAGAAGCTCGTGGTACCTCCAAGGGTACACAGACCCCTGCTTTGGGGACACCTTACCGGGCATCCCGGGGTACAACGTACCCTTGCCCTGGTGCAACGGCATTTTTGGTGGCCAACGATACAAAAAGATGTTTGCCGGTACATGAGCCAATGTACCATATGTGCTCACACCAAGGTTCCTCGCCAATGACCGCAAGGATTGTTACAGCTTACCCTGGTACCGCAGGCGCCCTGGCAATGTATAGGTCTGGACTTTATTGTGGAACTACCCCCATCCTCAACCTATACGACGATTTTGGTTATTGTGGACCATTTTACCAAACTGGGACATTTCGTGGCCACCACTGGGTTACCTACGGCCAGTCACACGGCGCAGTTACTCCTGCATAACGTGATTAAACTCCATGGAATACCCCTGGAAATCAGCTCGGACCGAGGGCCTCAATTCGCGTCATGTTTGTGGAAGGCACTTTTGACAAGCCTGCAAATTAAACGCTGTCTCACCTCAGGGTACCATCCACAAGCCAATGGGCAAGTGGAACAGATAAACCAGACTCTCGAGCAGTACTTGCATTGCTACACGGGATATCATCAAGATGACTGGTACGACTTATTACCAATAGCCGAGTTCACATATAATAATACCTTGAACGCCTCCCTGGGCAACTCACCATTTTTCGTTACCTTTGGGTACCACCCTCCACTGTGTCTTCCCGAAGTAACAGCCTTCTCTGTCCGCACAGCTGGAGCCCTTGTTACACGTATTCACAAGCCACAGAAAAGCGCTAAAGGGATACTTCAACGTGCACGGCAGCAATACAAGAAACATGCGGACCTGCATCGCCGGGCTGCACCAAATTATGCCCCTGGCGACTGGGTATGGATCGACTGCCGCAATTACCCATCAGAACTCCCATCAGCAAAATTGGACCACCGATATATGGGTCCATTCCCAATAATTCAAAAAATTAATGAGGTCGCCTATCAAGTAAAATTACCACCGCATTATCGCATACACCTGACATTCCACGTTTCCTTATTGAAGACTGCACAGACCCCCCGGCACTTGGACCCCAGGCGGTTGTCCCCATTGCAGAAAACCAAGACTGTGAAGTGCGGCAAATCCTTGACTCCTGCCGACGTCAGGGGCATTTATGGTATCTTATCGACTGGAAGGGGTACGGCCCATCTGAGCGATCCTGGGAAAAAGCTACCGATGTACACGCACCTCGATTAGTTTGACTCTTTCATACTCATTATCCCCTTAAGCCCCGCCCAGTACTCCCATGTCGACCTTGGAGGGGGGGACTGTTGGGAGCCCCATGAAGGGGGCTCTGCCCCCCCCACGCTCCAGCTTCAGCCATGGCCCAGCAGCCCCAAGCAGGATCACCTAGGGCCCCGGGTCTCCCCACCAGGGCTGCACCATTGGGGCCGAGTGAGGAAGCACCCACGGCGAGTACAGCCCTCCCAGATGACGTTCCTCTGCCGGCGGGACCCAGGAGCATCACGCCACCACTCTCAACCAGCGGCGATCCAGGGGGTGGAGCAGAGACTGAGTCCACAGCAGGGGAAGTCCTGCCCCTGCCTCTACGCTGCTCTGAAAGGCTGTGGCAACGCCCTAATCCCCAGCATAAAGACACCACATAGAACTGTGCTCCGTGCTCGTGATCGGAGCCTTGTGCCCATGAGACTGGCTCCCCTCCTCTTTGCTGACTTGTGCGATTCCCTTGACCTTGGTAATGACGTGGTGTGTGAGTGTGGACAGTGTGTTTGTGGTGAGTGTGAGAGCGTGTGCTTTTACTTCTACTCTTGTGACTGAAGGTAATGTTGGATTCCTTTGGGGGCGTTAGGGAGCACTGTAACCCGGGCCCTCTCTGTGGGTGCAAGACCTATTCTCCCCTTCCCCTCCGGGGTTGTGTGCATCCCCCTTCCTCACTGGTTCCCCCAGCTTCTCCCCCATCCTGTTTCCCCGGCGTGCATGGTACAAGTGACAACCAGGGCATACGATTACTCAGATGCCCTATGATGAGACAGGCTAGGGACTAATCCTCCTGGTAGCCCTATTCCAACCTGAGGGCATGTTTTCCAGGCATAGCCTTGCTGCTTACCTCTCTAGTTGTGTGGGTGATTCCCTTTTCCTCTGTTTCCTGGCCCTGCGGGGTCCCCCCGGTAACCCCATTCCCCACACTCGCGATCTTGTAATTAGTGTCACTAATCTCACGAAATAGGGTGTCGGTCTAATTATCACAGAGCTTGCTGGTCTCCAGTCCAGGGGCTACTCTCTGCTCCTGGCCTCCCTCTGCATTCTGTAGAGAGCTGAGTTTTCTCAACCTCTTACTTGTTTTTATCCCTCACAACTTCCACGCTGGCAGCCTTGCCACAAGCGAGCATTTTTATTTATTTTATTTATATTTATTCCTTACATTTTTATCCCGCTGCACTTGCCCACAGGCAACTCAGAGTGGCTCACAACAAGTTAAAACATATAAAATATAAATAATAAAACCAGCAATACAAAATACCAATTAAACTTATTAAAACCATAAAATACTAAAAAGAGCAAAAATCAAAGTCTCTCCCCATGCCCATCCACCCACCTACCCGTCTCCTAGCCTTGCGGAACAGCCAGGTCTTACATTGTCTCTGAAAGGAGAGGAGGTCCGTGGCCAAGTGGGCCTCCATCAGGAGGAAATTCCACAGCCTAGGTGCAGCTTCCGAGAATGCCCTCCCCATCATTGCCACCCAGGAAACCTGGGGGACTTCCAGTCGGGCGTTCCAGGCTGACCACAAGGGTTGTGACATGGCCCGGGGCATGAGGCAGTCCCACAGGTAGGCGGGGTCCAGACCGTTTGGGCTTTAAAGGTCATTACCAACACCTTGAATTGAGCCCGGAAGACAATAGGCAGCCAGTGCAGAGAACGGAGCACTGGTGAAATGTGCTCGCGATGACCCGTCCTTGTTAGAAGATGGGCCGTTGCATTCTGCACCAGCTGCAGTCTCCGGACCGTCACCATAGGTAGCCCCACGTAGAGTGCATTACAGTAGTCCAAACTCGAGATGATGAAAGCATGGATGATGGTGGCCAGGTCGGAGTCCAAAACATATGGCCGTAGCCGACATACCAGGTGTAATTGGCGAAAGGCACTCCTCGCCCCACAGCCATCACCTGTCAGTAGGAAGGGGGCGAAGGGACCACGTACACACCACACGCCACACGCTACCTTGCGCCTGGGGGTACGGCAGGCGCGCTCCCGGGGTGGAGGAATGCCCGTCAGGATAGTGCGTGGGCCAACGCCCCTGACACAAGGTCTGGGCTAGGCCCCTATCATCATAGGGCACCGAGATTACAGGCAGAGCAAGGCCCTCACCATTCACCACGACCACAATTATCCGTTTACTCGGGGAGCAGGAAGGTATGGTGAGGGGAGCTTGTGAGGGAGGCGTGAGCAGGGCCCCACGGGGTTGCAAGAGAGGAACAGGGGGTTTCAGACACAGGGACCCTAAGGGAGGGGGCAGGGACACCACAGGAACAAGGACAGACACTCGCTCACCCACTCTCACGGTCACACACAACACTCACACTAGGGAAGTAAGGCACAACAATCAATTCCACAATACTTGAAATCACACTTAGCTTCGCTTCCAGGCGGCCGGTCTGCGTTCAATCACCAGCCCTGAACGCTCCGGCCAGCCTGGTTTATAAGGGGCTTGCCCCGCCCTCTTTCTGCCGTGCTAGCCTTGCGGAGCGGCGCACTGTGCGTGGCGCCGCTTCCGCCGTCTGTAGAGGGGCCCCGCCCTCCTGTGATGCGGGCGGGCCTCTTGCGCTGTCACTACAGCCGGGGAGGGGTTGCTCCGTGCTGGGG
>QEPC01012438.1:4925697-4947431 GCA_003113815.1 Sphenodon punctatus
GTTACTGGCAGGGAGGGCTGTGGCCAATATCTAGAAGCTGCCACTCTACCCCAGGACCCACCATCATGGGTCTTGGGCCATCATTCCTCGCACAGAGGTGATGTCATTCCACCGCATCAAGAAACAGCCACTCCGGCCCCAGGACCCGCCATCAGGGTTCTGGGGCCAAGTTATAGGCAGGGAGGACTGTGACCAATATATAGAAGCTGCCACTCTAGCCCCAGGACCCACCGTCATAGGTCTGGGGCCATCATTCCTCGCACAGAGGCGATGTCATTCCACCGCATCAAGAAACAGCCACTCCAGCCCCAGGACCCGCCATCAGGATTCTGGAGTCTATGTTACTGGCAGGGAGGGCTGTGGCCAATATCTAGAAGCTGCCACTCTAGCCCCAGGACCCAATATCATGGGTCTGGTGCCATCATTCCTCGCACAGAGAGCCTTCATTTCACCGCACCAAGAAACAGCCACTCCAGACCCAGGACTTGCCATCAGGGTTCTGGGACCAAGTTACAGGCAGGGAGGGCTGTGGTCAACATCTAGAATCTGCCACTCTAGCTAGTACAGAGGACTCAGCCTAGTCTTTGCCATGTGGTCCTTCCATGTTCTCACATTCACTTAGCTAAGACTTTTTTGCTCTCCTTTTCAGTGTATCAAACTATGCCAACTTCGTGCCTTGCCTTCTATCCAACTACCTTTCCCTGCAAACACCAGGAGTGGGTAATGAGATGCAGCATCGGCACATGAATGGGTCCCAGCAAAGCTGCTCTGCCTTCTCCTGAGCCCCTGTGCAGCTGCTGGCAGAGGGACTTGGAAATTGTCAGCAGAGGTTTTGCCTTCCCAGACTTGAGTGACGTACACAGCAAATGCTGCTGCTGACACAGGTCACAGAGGTAGCATGTCAGCAGTTATTAAAACAGGCAAGAAGCAGACTGGCTTTGAACACAAACATGCACACTTTTACCAAACTTAATCAACTCTAAAGTAGTGGCAGCCTCTTTCGGACTCATTGGGTGTTTTTAGACAGACAGGAAGTGGGCCAGTGCCCCAGAGCAGGCGCATGGGTGACCCGAACTAGAGCTGCACGCACCCATGGGTTTGGCTGTGTTCAGACAGACTGCCTGGCAGGCAGGTAAACTGAATGTCCAAGCGGCAAACATGCCTTTCCCCTGCCCCGGGACACACGGACAAGTGGGCCAAACCCCCAGTCCGACCCACTCCACTCACAAATGCCCCCGCCCTGCCCAGGAGCCCTCCCCAAGCCAGAAGCCCAGTTCCAGGAACCATGGCAATGGGACACGGCAGCATCCATTAACCCATTACCACCCACAGCCCCAGGAGCTCCACACCATGGAGGACTACAGGAAGCAGGAACCACAAAGGGTACCACTCCATCGTTCTCCAGGTTGTGATGGATGATCAGGGCCTCTTCACAGAAGTCCTTACCAATTGGTTGGGCCAGAACCATGATGTCCACATGCTCCGCCAGGTACCACTCTATGGGAGGATGTTCAACAGGGAATTCAGTCTGACCATGGCCATGACCACTGTCATCAATGGTTCCAGGTGAGGCCCATCATCCTGGGGGATCCAACATATGCCCTCACCCCATGTCTGACATCACCCCCACACCCCAGAACAGAGGACCTTAAATATCTGCCTGAATGCCACTTGGTGGGTAGCAGCGAGGTCCTTCAGGGCCCTCAAACAGCAGTGAAGGATGCTGGGCATGGGGGTTCAGTTTAAACTAGAAAGTGTTAGCCTGCTGACTGTGGCAGGCTGCAACCTCCGCAATATCATGGAGACAGAGGGAGCAGTCCTGGACTGTCGGCTGCACCCCCACCCTGGGCAGACGCAGTGTCCCTGTATCAGCACCAGGGGACAATGACTGAGTGGTGCATGGCCAATGAGATATGGGACGCCCTGTGCCACCACATGGTGCAAACTGGAGCCAGGCACAACCAGCCCTGATACCATGAATGATGGGTCTGGGAAATTTTTGTAGATAATTTGTAAATAAAACTGTTTTAGGGTGAGTGTAGTGGCTCCTGCGTGGCCTTGAGCAACACATGACTGGAGGTGGGGCAGGACTAGTCCGCGTGCGGGCTAATCACTCCCAAGCTGGATGTGCTAGAGGCAGAAGCACCTCCGGCAGCTCGGGACACAATGCAGGCTGATTCTCCCTGTCTTGTCACTGCCCACTCGAGCAGTCTCCCTGATCCTGATCCGGCCCTGATCCACAGGGCTCACGGGAGCCCAGCAAACAGAAGGGGGGCTCCTATACGCAGTCTGTTAATCAATAAAGGAATGTCACCTCAGAGAAGTTGTGATTCGTGAGTAATTGGGCCAGGCCCTCATCCCCTCCCCAGATAAGTCAAGGGGAGCCTACCCTGAGGGACACTACATGGTGTCAGAAGTGGTCTTCACCCATCAGTGAAGTGACCCCACCGCCCACCTTCAATGGAGCATTTTTGGTCTCCACCCCCCTTAGTTTTGAAGGGAACCTAGGTGAAAATTAGTGCAAATGGGGACAGCAGCTGCGCCTCTACCTGACCATAACTAAAGCTGATGAAGATGAGGAAGCCTATAAGGTGGCTGTGGCCCTTTATGGCCTAGGAGAGCATGCCCTTGAGATGTACAACACTCTCCCAGCGGTATATGAAGACCCCTCTCACAAGACCCTTGACGAGCTCCTCTCAGCCCTGAAAAACTACTGCGAGCCCAGGAAAAACCCTGTCTTTGAAAGGTTCCAGTTCTGGCAACTCCCATATAATGAGCAGGCTGGCATTGACCCCTTCTTAACTGCCCTGAGAGAAAAGGCACAGCATTGTGAGTTTGGCCCGACAGTAGACTTAACGTTATGGGACAAAATAGTCTTCAGCGTCGCAGACCCCAAACTCAAAGAGAGGCTGTTAGAGAAGCCTGATCTCGCCCAAGCGATTGACATATGCAGGATGAAGGGCATTACACAGGCCCAAGCCATGGCAATGGCCACTGAGCCCCAAGTGCTGGTGGTGACGCCCCACCCCTCCCTTCCATCTCACCCCACACCTGCCCGCTCTGATGTCTCCATGCCTTCCAAGCGAGAGTCGGAGGACTCGCGCCGTCTGTGCAGGAGATGCGGCCACCACCATGGACCCCAGCAGTGCCAAGCCCTGGGTTCCTGGGTTCTTTGAATTCCTGGGCTCCCCAATTGTGGTCAGCACATTTTGGGATCTCACGGCCTTTTGGACTGATGGTATTTCCAGTCCTCTCCTGGATGCCATCTATGGCTATAACAGAGACTGGACCTATGGTGAAACATGCTGCAGATGCAGTGGAAAAAACCACTATGCCATGGTCTGCAGGGCTAGGACCCCAGTGCAGCCTTCTCCCAGCAGCATGAACATGCTATACTTGGGTGCTGTCGCCCCTACTTGCGCTACAGCAGCACTCAAAATCCGACAGACTCCTGGTTCAGTATGGTACTCGTTGCGGGGCACCCGGTCTCATTCAAGCTGAACACCGGCATGGAGGCCAATATCCTCCCAGCCAGTGTGGTGATGGCCCTTCCCTCCCACATCCGCCGGAGCCAACCGGACATCACCCTAGTCACCTTTGGAAGTGGGCGGATCATGCCCAAAGCAAAGATTGCCATCAGATGCGCCTCTGGAACCACCAGTGCATGCTTCCGCTGTATGTCATCGACACACATGATTCCCCCACCCCTTTATTCCCTTGCTCCTCCACCCTAGTAGGAGATGTGAGGGAGTGAGGGAGCCAGTGCCCCACAAGAAGCAGTCACCTTGGAGGCTAAGAGTTACAGGCAGGGAGAGACACCCTGCAGAAATAACCCATTCCAGGACCTTAGCATCACTGGTCCAGAGGCTACTAGGACTGACTGGCATCTCTTTGGGGACCCCTCCAAACATGGGATTCAGGCCAAGGTCTCAACTGGCCCTGTTTAAAGCCAGCCCTCCAACATGGCTATATAGGAAACCCACAGGCATGGGGAAAAAACTCTGTGTGAGCATTAGGCTGAAAGGTTTATTGGTGTTAGAAGGATCTTTTCTGCCTCAACAGCATCTTCCTCTCAAAGTCTGCTACTTCCTTTAGGCTAATTAAAGAAATTTTATTAGCCTGTCCCCAAGTATAGAATGTTCTCCCTGGGTTCTTTGAATTCCTGGGCTCCCCAATTGTGGTCAGCACATTTTGGGATCTCACGGCCTTTTGGACTGATGGTATTTCCAGTCCTCTCCTGGATCCCATCTATGGCTATAACGGAGACTGGACACAGAATGACTGGGTGGCAATGTCTCCTCGTCGCCCCCATGTGCTCTTGGCAGGCTCACTCTATTTTTAGCTTATACAGAATGACCACATGATCATAAACACTTTATAACAAGAATAAATAGACAGTTGGAGGCGGAGTTCAATTCCTGACCTTACACTGCCTTTCCTAGGGTGAGCTACTGCTTGCTCAAAGCAATATAAGAAGTGGGGAGGTTGCTTTTGCATTTGCCCTGTTGGATCTGTGTGATGGATCTGTCCCCTCTCCTTGTGGGCATGCCCACATCTCTGCTCCTATTCCCTGAGCTCACTTTTTCAGCACCTGTGGGCAGGAGCTGGATCCAGGGACCAGATCTGGGCCAGGAACTGGAAAAGGGTCAAAGAAAAACTAGCCACAGGCTACATTTGACCCACAGACTGGAGGCTCCCCACCCCCTGGTATAATTGTTTTTTTAAAAGGATAGGCTAGATCCCAAGGTGGCTATTACTAATCAAATTCGTAAGGAGAGGATACTTCTGACTGACAGGGGTTGGGAATGAACAGCAAGAAATGGATCACCCCATGATGACCTGTTGTGCACTTCTCTAAATCAACGAACGATGAAAACAGATGTAACGCTAACTCCACTTTAATACCGCTTACGCATGTTGCAAGGCTGAATAGGGCACCAGTACAGCCCTGCAACATGCGTAAGAAATGTTAACGCGGTGTTAAAGGGGTATATTAAAGTGGAGTTAACATTATGCCTGTTTTCACCCAAAGGGTGTTTTCAGAAAAGCACCTCCACACCCATTACCCACGCATTACCCACTGGTTTCCATAGGGAGGCGCTTGCCTGAAAACACCCCAATGCTGGTCACTGTCAGAGAAGGAGGTGCTACGCTACATGGACCATTGGTCTGACCCAGTGTGGCACTGTTCTTAGATTTTTCAGTGTTGGTTTGCTACCTTAAGCAGGATTACATGCAAACTCTTGCTGTGAAGTCAGAAAACATCTCTGTTGCTTTCCTCCAACTTTCTCTTTTCTGAGAACAAAAACTCCTGGCTGACTCCAAAATGTGCTTTTCCTTCCTGCTGCTCTTCTTGATTTTCTGTTTTTAATTACATTTTGAATGCATTACAGAGCTGTCATAGAGGAAAGGAAAATTCCAGGAGCATCATAGGATTTTGATGAGGAATTGTCCTGTGTGTGGCCAAGCAAGATAAGAAAATACACTGCTGCCTATTTTGGTAACAGAGAAGGTGGAGACACAGAAGGAGACAGGTTATTCAGAGCTTGCTTGCTTTAATTGCAGGTGAAATGAGAGCATGTGGAGATTGCAATGGCTTAGACATTAACCAGCTCAGATTAAAAACACCAGGGCCGGACTCAGGGGCAGGAAAACTAGGCATTTGTCTAGGAAAGCAGATTGGGGGTAGGGATGACAAATTTTGTGCTTATCTCATGTTGCCCCCTCTCTCCACCTCCTGCACTAACAGCACAGTGCCACTGCCGCCACCACCTTGCCCGGCTCCTGCACTGCCCGCAGCCTGCAAGGGGGGGGGACTGGAGAAGCCCCAATCCACTCGCCCGAGCCAAGTCGGCCCCTGCAATGCTCAGGCACCACCATTTCCTTAGTCGCCAATAGCAAAACAAAGCCTATGCACAATACAGCAGTTTTCTGTTTTTCGTGTGCGCACAGTGTCACTGCCATTTTTACTCTACTGGAGCATCCTGGGAAATGTCCTGAAGCATCCAGCAGCTCCAGTAGAGCAAAGATGGTGGCAACAGTGTGTGCATGCACAAAGCAGCAAACTGTTCTTTTGTGCATGCACACCTAAACTGCTTTGCCGACGCACCCCCCAAATGAGACAGGACACATCAAATAGATTTTAAACAGCCGCACTCTTTATTCAGATTGAAATTTAAATCCGGATTGGAATGGGTGGGGGCAATCACTCGGTGATTTGGGTCCAGCACCTTCCTTAACAATAACTCATAACTCAGGGATTGTCTGAATATACCATTCAGTACCAAACCCTCTTAACTTGTTCAAAACGTCTCCCCCTCCCTCACAACAGGCTATTGGGAGGGGGACAAGACCCTTTACGAGCTTGAGGAAGGAGTATAGTGCCCTCGAGCTGGGGACAGTACATGTCCCTACTGCCCTTGCAGTCACTTCTTCCAGGGGGTTGGCTCCACCGCTTGCCATACCCTGCCAATACAGTAGGTATCACACACCCCACACACACCCATCTCTTATGGAGATACTTCATTCTAATTAGCTCCTATCCTGAACTCGGTGCTGGACCCCTGTAGAGTGTGACAAATGTAACCAGCAGCAGATACCATAACACAAACAACAAGGACTGACTTCCAATTGGACCAAATAGCCCCCAACAATATGAGGAAGGTGAAAAAATGGGCAACAAAGGACCAATCATGTTGACCTGCCAAAAATTCCTTCCTGGCCCAGCTAAGTGACCTTTTTACCACATTGTTGACTGGGCGGGTGGGAGGGTGCTGCTCAATGGGCCACTGACTCCCGACTGCGGGGGGCAGCAGCAACACACAAGAAACAGCACCTCCCCCTTAGGGCGGTGCACCAATCCAACAGCACACTCTTCGCACCCAACCCGGCCAGGGTTGCCTAGCGACCCTGGCCGGGTAAACACAAGCTCTAGCGACCGCTTTTCCCTCTCTGCAGCTGAACGTCATGCCCACGAGGAACACGCTACAACAATGGGAGGGGGAGGAGAGGATAAACCCCGATCCCTTGCCCCGTCCTGTCCCCTTTTGAGTAGGGGGAGGGGCGTGGCAAATGAGCCATCGCCACCACAAGGGTGGCAAAGGGGCAATTCTCACAGGGCAATATGTGCAGCATTTGGCTCCAGGAGGCAAATGCTGCACATCTTTTGTCTCGTGGGAAAACAAAGCCGTACAGCTTTGCCTCTAATCATGCGAAGGATACAGAGTTCAATTTTCCAGCTCTGTATCCTCCGCATGGTCTGAGGCAAAGCTGCAGAGCTTTGTTTTCCCATGAGACAAAAGCTGTGCAGCATTTGCCTCCTGGAGTTTTTCCCTGAGCCAAATACTGTGCATATTGTCCCGTGAGAAAGCGGTCCTAGCAGTATGCTGGCTGGCCACTCAGGCAGTCTGCTGCCTCGAAGTGACGAAGTTGGTGAATGCAATGATAGCAGCGCTGATCTCATCTCTCTGTGCCTGGCCCAGACAGGGATTGTCCCAAGCTGGTTCAAGCTCTGTCCTCAGCCAGTGACTCCTGAGCCGGAGACTCTAGGTAACTGGGAGAGACTCGGGGAAGAAGCTGGGGATGCACAGGGAACGGGCTCTGATGCTTGGCACATCTGCTTGCTTGCCCAGGGCCTGATCCAGGCACGTTCAGACCATGCAGCTGCCTGGGGCCATGTCCTGGGAGAGGGCAAGGTATGAGTCCTTGGGGAAGCTGTGGGAGGTGGAGAGTCAACAGGGGGTGTGGGTTTGTGGGGCGCATCTTTGGGTGTCAGGAGCCTGAGAAGTGCCTAGGACAGGGCTGGTAAAATCCTAAGTCTGGCCCTGAAAACCACCTTGCTGTTACCTCTGAGCCCAGAGTTGGTAATTCATGTAGGAGGAGCTGAGATCTTCTGAATAGTATTAACAGCAACAAGCTGTGAAATGAAGTCCTGATCTTGTGTGGCCAATAACTATCCTCTAGCTAGCACAATTGCCGTGATACTGGCCCTGGGGTTTGGGACACATCTAATATGGAGGTAGTTTTTCAAACCTCTGCTCTCCTTGCAGTTCCATTTGAATAAATCCAGCTACAAACTGCTGCTGTGGTTGGTTAAATGAAATGATATCTAGATTCCATCCCAGAAGGGACATTTGAGTGGGTGTATAAAAAAACTCTGTGTGTGTGTGTGTGTGTGTTGGCTCCTCCAGGAAGGAAAGCACTCAGTGGTTGTGAGTGTTTAACTAATGACATCTTGTTCCTGTAGAATTTAGCAAAGCAGGCATTTTCCTGTTATTCCGTAGATGTGTGATGATATGATCTCCTCTCAGGCTAGTGTTCACAGCAGAGTGGCAGTGGTGCTTCTGGAGGTTGTCAATCAGACCAGTGGGAAGGACTGGTTCAAAGGTCATGGGTCCTGTCTGTGAAAATCAAAGAGGGCTCCTGTAGCTGCAACAATATTGTGGAATGCCACCTGCTCTAAACTCACTAAGGGGGGGCATCAAATGTCCTATAAGGAGGATGAAGGACTGGCACCCATGTTACTAAAAATTAGGGATGGGAATTTTGGTTACTGATAAAACTGAAAGTACCCAAAAATGGCCATTTCGGATTAATCCGAAATTTTGGTTCTTTTTCGGTTTCGGTGCTATCGGATCTTTTGCAGTGATTTTTCATACCGGATTTTTAACATTGCAGTTTTCCCCCATTGAAAAAATGCAATGTTAAAAATCTGGTACAAAAATCAATGCAAAAGATCTGATAGTACTGAAACTGAAAAAGAACCAAAATACATGAGAACCGAAACTGAAATTTTGCCGAGTCCCATCCCTACTAGAAATATAGGGGCCAATCCAAGGTAAATGTACATTCTGCGAGCATGCAGTGCGTGCATCAAGTGTAGAACGTGTGCACACTACATATGAACTGTGTGCACAACATGCCGACATACAGTGTACATGGTGTGTGCACCCAAGGCGCACGCATTCTGCATGTGGTGTGTGCATGCAGTCTGCATACTGTGCTTACATGCAACTTGGATTTGGAGCCAGAGAAAATAATTACAACAAATACTCATAAAATAGACTACTTTTCACATTTTAACTTTTAAAGAATCGAAGAGCTGGTCCTTGGGGTATTACCTGCTGGAAGGTGATACCCCACCCAGAAATCTGCATGGTGTCCCTGCGTCGAAGCCATAGCAAAACAAGACCACAGGCCTGATGCTCTTAGTAGAGTCCTTCTGCATAAATAACTTGTGTTCTGCATAACTGCAGCCTGACAGGGGTCGCCCTATGAAAGACACAAACACAAGAGGAACTTGAATCTCAGGCACGCACTTTCCATGGCTACTGTCAAGATCTTCAACATGTAGAGATTAAGGCAGCATAGGTGAGCAAGCAGGTCAAAGAACTGGCAGTGCCAAACCCTCTGAGTTCTAGTCCTGTCTCTCCTGCTACGATGGAGTGAGGGGCTTCACTGAGCACAGGTCCTGGACTCAAGGGAGGTAGGGGAAGGACTTTGCCACCAGCTTGAGTACCACTAAGAAATTTTCAGAACAGCAGGGGAAGTAGCGGGTTGAACACTCTGCCCCCACCCACTCTGAACATTTTCTAGTAGCGCTCAAACTGCTTGCAAAGGGCCTTGCCAAGAAGGAAGTTTTCAGAGGGGTCAAGGGTGGAGCGCTGACCTCACTGATTCTTAAAACATCCTTCCTGGTGGGGTTACTGCTACTCCAAGGGACAGGGACTGGCTGGGAGCCAGAGCAGAGCCAACCCCTTTGCGGGAGTAGGTCAAGGCTAGCTATGAGGCCTCTTAGAAAAGCCACTGCTTAGGGAGACCCGCCGCCTTGCCATTGAGGGCAGGGCATAATTGAGACCTGGTCATTGGCCCACTACAAGCTTGCTACCCCACTGCTTCTGCTGGCTCGCTATTTGTAGCTTTGCTTTGCCTGGAAGGCCTAAAATGCTGTAGATGTTTTGGAAAGTTCTGGTATTTTGCAAGTGAAATAAGCTCTCTCAAACTCTGCTGCCACAAGCCCATTTTCACACTTGCCATTTCCTTCACTGCTTAGCAGCTTCTGCTGATGGGGAAGCAGGCATTTCCTGGAGGGGCTTGTCTTCCATTTCTGTTGAGCCTGTGGGTAGTTTATTTCCTCTGACATGTCACACTTGATCAGGATCCACCCAAAGTGCCAAACAAGAGCCACGTCACCTCCACCATTGCCTTGCTTATTATCTGGCACCAAAAACCAACTTCCCCTCCTACCTCACCCTGAGGGCCTTGGAGTGCTGGCTATTTCTCGCTCCTGACATTAGCAGAACACTTCCCTCTCCTTTGGGCTGCCCCGATCAACCTTGCATGTTTATCAATCTTGCAGTGCTTGTCCTAAATGAGGGTCAATGTCAAGAAGGAGGCAATGTGCTGTGTATCCATGTAACAATCTCCCAGGCTGGAATCACAGCAGGTTCAACTTGCCAGGGACCTATAGTGAAAGTGATGAGTTCCTGTGCAGCCCTGGAAACTGTTCTGAGGTGCCTCCGTTGGAAGTGGAGGGGGTTAGCTTGGGGTCAGTTCAGGCAACAAGACACAGGGCTGTGAGGGAAAACTGAGGCTATGGGTCTGAATAGTTCATATAACACAACCCTGGGCCAAATGCAGAGCTTGTTACGTATCAGTATTAAACACATAGCAAGATACAGGGTTATGTTGGATGCCTGGGGCAATAGTAACCTGAAGTTCATGTGGGTTCTGTTATCTCAGAACTAATAACCATGCAAGGTTCATACTCGCATACCAGAGAGGTACCCACACCACATAGGGCACCGCTGCCCTCATTAACTGGTGATCTATTTTGATTTTTAAAAATTTCCTCTGACACTTACATAGAAACTGGCTAAATTAACTTTGGTGAGATTCTTCATGGTCAGAATCTTCATCAGTCAATTGGATGCCTTCATGCACACGGTCCCATTAATAAAATGATAAATTGACGCTAAAGGAATCTGCTTAAGAGATCAAAAAAAACCCTATATTGATATACGATACAAAGTCTATGCTTGGCAAGGGTATGTGTTTTAAGTTATGCATATGGGGTAGAACTCATAAAAAAGAAGAGTTTGTGTGAGTATTTACAGGATCATGGACCTTCTTTATGTAATTCTTCACAAAGGGTTCTTGTTTATTTGCATGTGCAGCACCTGGGATATGCAGCAACCTGGATACAACCGCCTACATCTTCAAACAATTAGTTCCCTATACCTAGCGCCTTAATGAATGGTGTATCTTTTCCTAATAGGTGGGACAATGCACAATATGAATGTGGCAATGTCTTAAGTTTCTGTCTAAGGGCATTTTCAGACAGGACACTCTCCACCCACCACCCACCCACTATACATGTTTCAGGGCTGCAGTGTTGCTCTATGGGTGCCCTGTAACATTGTATGGTGGTTGGAGAGTGTTTTGTCTGAAAACACCCTAAGTCTACAATTTTCTGGAAAAGGCCATGTACTCAATTAAAAGCAGGATTTCTGTATTTTCAATATGTATGCATGGAATCGTGTCATGTTTAATATCACTGTAATCCTTGTGAAGCACAGAGTTCATTGATATAACAAAACATACAGATCAAAGTTATGGTGGGAAAGCTAAAAAAGGGTAAAATTGCCTGAGTCACAGAAACAGTTTAGGAAAGCAGCAATTCAACAGCAATTTAAAAGCCAGGGAAAAGTAGTTAATTAAATACACAACTGTAGGTATGGACAATGGAAGTTACTTGAAGTCCTCCATTACCAACTGGCGAAGACGATGTCCAGCCTACCAGGTCTTTTTGATCTTAAAATTTCATATGAGGTGTGTTGTTGGGAGGGGAGGAAGAGACTGTGACACCTGGCCCTGACCCTGACCCATTCCCTATTCTCCAGGACTAGAAAGCTCAGCAACCTGCAGAAAGATGCTAAAGGCTGACCCCAAAGGCATCATTCATTAGCTTGCCATTTGTGGGCCTGTTTGGGGGTGGGGGTGGAGATCTGTGGGGGGGTTTTGTTTTGTTTCTAATTGGTTTTAACTGTTTTCATGGGGTGAGATGGGGTGCAAGGGGGGAGGAGAGGGAGTGCCATGACCCCCCTGTGAGAGGGGTGGTTGGGAAGGGTTGGAATGGAGAGGGATGTTGTTAAAATCCTCTTGTGACAGGGGGGTATGGGTATGGGGAGTCGGGGTGGGAGGGGGTGTCACAAACCCACAGTGAGAGGAGGGGTATGAGCAAGGAGGAAGAGTGTGGTAATGAGTGCCATAGCCCCTCTGTGAGGGGGATATGAACATGGGGGAAGAGGGTTGGAGGAAGTGCCATCACCCCCCTGTGAGTGGGGGGTACGGGCATGGAGGAGAGGGTGGTATTTGGCAGGCAGAGAGGGACTGCAGTTGGTTGGGAGGTTATGTGTGGTTTTGGATTGGAGGAGGGTTTAGGGAAGTTTTCAGAAGAGGGCTTAATGATGGGTTCCTGGGGATTGAACTGTTTTAGGGGATTTTATCATTTGTAAAATACCCTGAGCATTTTGGGAAGGGAAGCATATAAGTTTAAATAAATAAATACTGAAACAGAACATAAATTACGGGTGACATCCGAGTTAGAACTTTTTTTTAAAATTCCTTTTGCAACTTTGTTGAACTCTGTACCTGATCCAACTTATCTACTTTAATCTGAACCTAACCTCTTTATAAAATCTTTCAAAATTAAACTGGTGTGTGCTGCTTGCTGGAAGAACTGGGTACAGAATTTTGAGTGTTCCCTTGTTGAATACTGAGGCGATCTCCCAGATGTATTTATGTGACATGGGACATTCCAAGATATGGATGAAAGAGGATTATACTTGTGGATAGGCTTGTGTGATCAGATTGACACACTGCCCTTGTTCATCCTCTGGTTACAGGGGTGGCCATTTGCCAACTGCTTGGATGTGAAGGGCTTCACTCCCCACAGGTAAGTACCTGTTGAAGCAGGCCCCCCTTTGTACCCATTGGCTTTCTTCTGGATCCAGGGTTGCCTGTATTCTCCACCACTTTGTGTCAGGGCAGATCCTTAGAGGAATTCTTTAGGGATGGGTGAACAGATTGCAGTTTGTGTTCAGGCGTTAGGTTTGGTCTGGTTTGGTTTGGGCATTCGGTTTGGTCGTTCGGTTCATTTGCCGAGTTCGGGTTCGGCCATTCAGTTCGGTTCGGGCGTTCAGTAAAAGTATCACGAGAGCGCGTGATTGCACTGGAAACTGGAAATTCGAGTGCGTGTGGAGCTGTGTAGTGAGAGAGTGTGTGTTTGTGGCTGGCTGTTCAGTTCTGTGTGTTTTGGCTGTTTGTGTTTGGTTTGGCTGTGTTGTTTTGGTTGGTGAGTGTTGGTGGGTGACTGTGTTGTTGTCTGTGTGTGAGTGAGGTTTTTCGGGGGGGGGTAAGGAAGAAGACTGTTGTCTTGCTTCCCCGACTGAGGGTCGACTTGGTGCTCCCAGAGCTGGTGTTGGTGGTGGTGTTGGAGGAGGAGGAGGAGCCCCTGGACCATCGGTGGTGGTGGCTGGTTCCTCAGATGAGGAGCAAGCAGCGGGCACAGGAGGTGCTGCCAGGTTTGTAAACTTTTTTTTTACTTTGAGGACAAGAAAGACTCTATCCATTAGAGTGAGCTCACTGGCGTGCAGGTGGGTGCATGGATGGTGGGCATCAGTCAGGCACAAACAGTGGGCATCAGCAGGTAGCAGCAGATGTCTGCCGCAGACAGAGTGGGTACTGTAGTGTGGGGGGCTCCTCCAGCAGTCAGGCATGAGCATGAGCAGCACCCCCACCCAAACATGTGCCAGGCTAGCAAGGGTCTCCACTCTCCAGTTGCCAATGCCATCTCATTCCCTACGGACCCCCAAATAAGGGCAGGATTTGCATGTGTCAGCCAGGGCCTTTCTAGTTGCTATCCCTAGCATCCCCTAGCACCCCAAGGAGGGCAGGATTTGCACATGCCAGCCAGGGTCTCTCCATTTGCCATCCCATTCCCTAGCATCCCCTAGCACCCCAAGGAGAGCAGAATTTGCACATGTCAGCCAGGGTCACATCTCCCGTTGCCATCCCTAGCACCCCAAGGAGGGAGGACTAGAGGTGCATGATATTACTTTGGTGTTCTTAATGTGTTCCCATTTCAGAGAGGAATCAGATGCCAACCCCAGTACTGGTGCCAGGCCAAGGAGGACCCCTAGGCAGAGGTCACCAGTGACACCCCCAGACATTCAGCAGAGAAGGTTGGATGTCTGGAGGTTTTATGAGATGGGCGACAGAATCACCATATGCAAGGTAAGGCACAGGGACTGGAACAACAGGGAATGGATTGCCCTATGACCTGTTAGGAACAGAAGTCCCCTGATGCAAAGAGAGATTGGCCACCCAGTCCACCCACTTGTGGAGACAGAATGCAGGCAGGGCTTGACAGACCATTGGTCTGACACAGTATGGCACTTCTTATGTTCCTATCTTTTTTTTTTTAATGCTCTTTAGTTCTGTGGCAAAAGAATCAGGAGGAAGAAAGAGGGGACCACATCAGGACTCATTCCCATATCGAAAAGCTCGAAGGCCTGAAGGTGAGGTGGCAGGAGGACTCTGGCGTGGCCATGGAGCCTCAGCCTCAGCACCAGAATAAGGGGGGAAAGGCAACCTGGGAGCGCTGGCATGTAATCCCTTCCCCCTCCTCCAACCTCGATGTGGAGTCCTCCAGGCCCCAGGAGTCTGCTGCAGCCAAGGCCTTTCGGGCCAAACTTGAGAGGCCTGGCTACCAAATGTTGAAGGGCGTCCACTGCCTGGAGAACTGCCTTATGGAACAGTTCCAGGCACTCGAGGTGGAGAAAAAGAAGGTGGGAACGTACGGCCAGTATGTCTCCGCCGAGATGGAACGCCTTGAACTGTACCACCAGGTGGTCTCCAGGTGGCATCAGGACATGGAAGGGGCCATGGAGTTTGCCATCTACCATAGCTACAAGATGGAAGAGGACCAGGTGGCCGCCCCTAAGTGCTGTGCTGCACCCCAGAGCCTTCTGCCTTTCCCCCAGGTCCTGGGGGATAGGCCCAGAGACTAATCGTTTTTCCTTTATTAGTTTCCTTTAAATGTTTTGTTTTGGTTTCATAATGTTGTTGTTGTTTTGTTGTTGCTGTTGTTTAAATAAAAGTTGTTATATTTGCTGTTATGAGCTTCGTTTGACCTGTCCAATCTTTTATCCCTATGTGCTGAAGTTCTGGAAGGCAGGTGGCAGAATCTCATACAGCTTGTCAATCCCTACCAGCAGCATCTGGCTGGCTCCACATGTAGCATAGTTAAGATATTAACCCAAACATGTGCTAGGCAGCAGCAGGGTCTCAACTTGCAGACAGCACCCCAGGAGGGGCAGAGCTTGTGTCTGTGTGGGTGAGCCAGAGAGAAAGAGAGACAGGCTCCTTGGCAGCGGGTGGTGGGTGCTGGTGGTTAGAGAGTGGAGTGCTGGTAGCCAGGGTACAGAACCCTTTGCACAGACAGCATTTTTATGGGCCCAGTGGGTGGGGGCCTTTGGCAGCAGCAGGTTTCCAGGGTACAGAACCCTTTGTACAGACAGCATATAGGCCTGGGGGGTGGGGGCCTTTGGCAGCAGCAAACATGGGTTTCTGGGGCAGGCCGGCAGCATGTCATGAGCGGCATTCAAGTAGGATTTGAGCTTGGCAACCTGGGCGGGCGGGCGGGCAGACAGTCACAGCAGCTTGGCATGAAAGGCAGGCAGCCAGGCTGAAGCAAGCTTTGAGTTGGCAATGGCAACCTGGGTGGGCAGGCAGGCAGCGTGGCATGAGCGGCAATCAGGCAGGCTTTGAGCTTGGTAGCCTGGGGGGGCAGACAGACTTCATGGCATGATTGAGAGCAACAGCGGCCATCGAATTTCCTGGGTACAGATCCCTTGGCTGGCACAGACAACATATAGGCCTGGGGTCCATTGTCACTAGCAGCAGCAGACATTGGTTGCCGGGGCAGGCAGTCAGGTGACATGGCATGAGTGGCAGTCAGGAAGACTGAGGCAGGGTTCGAGTTTGCAACCTGGGCAGGCAGGCAGGCAGGCAGTGTGGCATGAGAGGCAGTAGGGCAGGCGGGCTTGGGTAGACTTTGAGATAGGCAACCTGGGTGGGCAGACAGGCACCTTGGCATGGGAGGCAGGAAGGTGGACTGAGGCATTCTTTTAGCTTTGTGGTAATCTGGGCAGGCAGACAGGCAGCGTGGCATGAGAGGCAGTAAGGCAGGCAGGCTGGGACATTGGCATCACGGCACTCAGATAGGCTAGCAAAGACTGTGCAGCACTAGAGAGCAAGAGCCAGTCAGTATCACATAGGTGGGCCGAGATCATGTAGTCATAGGTTGGCTCGCAGGCTTACAGTTTGTTTCCCAATGTGAGAATCTCCTTGTTCCCAATCTCCTTGCTCCCAATGTGAGCAAGGAGATTCTTTCCCATGTGAGCAAGGATCTCCCATTCCTCTCTGTTGTACCCTGGAGGTGCCTCAATGTCTGTCTCCAGTTCCATCTGATGTAGGACAGCTTTCTGCTCAAGAAGCCGCTCGAGCATCAGGAAGGTGGAATTCCACCTGGTGGAGACATCCTGGATGAGCTGGTGCACCGGGGATTCTTGCTCAGCCTGCTTCTCCCAGAGGAGCTCGCTGCCCAACCCCACCAGCTTCCTCCCCCAGTCAACCAGGGAGCTAAGGGTGCCTGGCCCAATCCCCTTCTCCCCCAAGCCCAGAGCGTCCTTCACCACAAGATGGAGGGTGTGTGCAGCGCAAGGGATGCCTGTGAAGCCCCCATCATGGACTGCCTTTATGATATTGGCCGCGCTGTCCGTGACCACACATTCCTTGGTGAAGGCTGCGCCTGGCGTGATCCACTCCCTCACCATGGTGGTGTGGAGGAAAGATCAATTGGAAAAGTTCAAAGAAAAACATAAATCTGATCAAGTGTGTACACCTAGTACTCCACCTAGTGAGTCTGTGGTTTCTTTGTATCCTCAGCTTAAATCACCTGAAGGCACTGATGAGGAAACTTCTGAAGATTTACTAGATTTTTGTAACCCTGCATCTTTACCACCAGATCCAAACAATGCTGGAGTACCCCAACCGCAGCAACCTGCAGAGCTCAAGAAGCTCAGGGAGCACACTGCTACCTTCATCAGCTTCTATACATGCAGCACCTCTCCCTGATAGTACTGGCAGTGCAGGTTCATCTTTGCCTGCTCATGGAGCAGTTTCAGTGATGTCAGCTCCCTTGAAGGCACAGGCTGCTACGTCATTGAGTTCTAATGCAGTTAGTTCTACTATGGTCTCAGCTGCTTTTAGTCCTATTGTAGGCCATACTAGATCTGCCCAAGATAGAGACGTTTCTCTTGCCCCGCTCCGGCAGGTGCCAGGCGGAGCAAATGGAGAGTTAGTAATGGTTCATGTTCCTTGGTCACCCACGGACCTGAACAATTTAGTTAAAGAATTTTCTAACATTAGAGAAGAACCGCAAAAGTTCAAGGACGAACTGCAAACTATTATAGATTGTTACGAACCTAATTGGGCAGACTTAATCATTTACTGAGAGCTGCTCTCCCACCTGAGCTGAGCCAAAGATTATTCACAGCGAGTAATTGGCCAGCAGCAGCGCCAACAACTCAGGAACTGTCTGCAGCTCATACATCACTGGTAGATTCTATCTTAAAAGTTGCCCCCCCAAAACAGACTAGATCAAAATTCATAATTGCAAACAACTGAAGGATGAGCGGCCAGCAGATTATATGGACAGGCTGTGAGTTGTGTTTTACAGGCATTCTGGAATAACTGAGGCTGTTCAGAGTGCACCCCAAGCTATTGCTGCTGCTTTTGTTCAGGGACTCCTTCCAAAAATTCAGGAGCAACTTAGATCTGTTGCCATTGGTTGGCAACTTAAGCTTTTAGGGACATTGGTGACAATTGCAGATCATTGTGTTACTAGTCAAGAAAAGAAAAAGGACCTTTCTGATACTAAATTAATGGTTCTTCAGTTTCAGCAAAATAAGTCGGGGGAGCTCGGGGAAGGGGAGCCAGGGGGGCAAATAAGGGTGACTGTGGTGGTTGTGGGGGATGAGGGAGAGATCAGGGAATGAGCTATGGATTTTTCCCAAGCCCTAACACTTCTGCCTGCCACGTTTGTGGACAATTAGGTCATTGGAAGGCGAATTGTCCATTCCAATCTGGCCAATTGGGGGGGACATTTGTTGATACGCCTCCACCTCTCCCTCCTGCCCAGATGCCCAATCCTATGCAGGCACCCTTTCCTGCCTCTCATTAGGACAGCTTGAGGGACTGTGACTTCATGAATTTTCCCCTTTTGCCGGTAGATCAATCTGGTCCTTATGTCTCATGTGCAATCAATGGTATAACAACTACCTGTCTTGTGGATACTGGAGCTAGTAGATCAACTCTGAGATCCCAAGAATTTCCTTGTGTACCTTTGTTCCACTCCTCAGGCTACCTCTTTGTTTTTCTCTACTCCTGTCAATTTCCCCCAGGCAACCCTGGAAGAAGTTGCCCTTCTCCAAAATCGGGCCTCTGATAGTGAAAAGGGTTATTGGAGAATGACAGGATGCTATCTTCACTCAGACTATTTACGGCGGTCACCAGATGGTCACTTGGTGGCGCCAATGGTCCTTTTGCCCTATTTGGCTAGGATCCATCATGGAGTAGCCCACCTAAGTAAGGGAGAAATGACTGAAGCAGTGAAACGTGACTGGTATGCTCCAAACTTTACTGTAACAGCTAGTCAGTACTGCCAAACTTGTGCAATTTGCCAAGTTCACAATGTGGGAAAACCTGTCAAAACCAAAAGAGCGGCACATCCTCCTCCATGGGGCCCATTTGTAACTATTCAGATTGACTTCATTCAATTGCCTACGTGTGCCTCATTTGAATATGTATTAGTTCTGGTATGCATGTTCTCTGCGTGGATTGAAGCATATCCATGTGCAAAGCTGATGGTCTTACAGTCAGCAAAAGACTTTAAAAATAATTTATTCCTCGGTTTGGGATCCCTGTGTCTATCAACAGTGATAGAGGAACTCATTTTACTGGTCAGGTAATGAAAGAAGTTTGCAAGGCCTTAAGAATCCAACAAATTTTTCATTGCCCATACCATCCTCAGTCTGCAGGAGCAGTAGAAAGGCAGAATGGCATTTTGAAAAACAAGTTAGCCAAAATCTGTCAAGAGACAAACCTGAAATGGCCTGATGCCCTGCCCTTAGCCCTTATGAGTATGGGGTCAACCTGCAATAGAAGGACTGGGTTGTCACCTCATGAAATTCTAATGGGACGGCCCATGCGGCTGCCTGCATCAATTCCTGTACCACCTTCTGCTTTGGACATTGCTTTAGCTGATGATACTGTTCTTTCCTATTGCAAGGCACTAATGAAGTGTGTTAAGGCTTTTCATTCACAGATTCAGACAACTCTTCCCCAGGAACCTCGTGAAGCCTGCCACGGCCTGCAGCCGGGTGACTGGGTTCACATTAGGAGCCACCAGTGGAAGACAGCTTTGGAGCCTCGCTGGAAAGTCCCTTTTCAGGTACTTCTTACCACCAACTCTGCTGTGCCAGGGATGTCTGTCCTGGGTTCATGCCTCACATTTCAAAAAGACCTCTGCACCTGTAGAAATAAGGTCAGAGGGGCAGGGTAATGTGCTAGTAACCTCTTCCCTGCCAGCTACACTAGAAGAGGATTTGCCACTACAAAGAGAAGAAGATTTGCAACTACAAGCCAAGAGCAAAGATATGTCACCACACCCCCACTACCAACTCAGAAGTAGAGGAAAAGACTCTTAGACGATTTTCCTACAGAATCCAGCTCGTCATTTTCTTACAGGTCTGCATCTCCATTGCCACCACTGTTGTGTTTTGGCCTACTCAAGAAAATAACAAAACTTTGCACACTGCCACATGCATGAAGGGACACATACACATTAGAAATTAACGCTTGGCGCATAGTGACAACACCTTTTTGATGACTATTGAGCAACTGCGGAAATCTCTTAATGTGTCTAAATTATGGATTTGTGCCTATGTGCCCACACACTCTATGGGGGGAATCCCTTTTGTTCCCGTAGTATTAAATCCCTCACAAATATTGCAAGGGGTGACCACTCCATTTCCAGGCAAAGAATTAACATGGGCTAATACTGGGCTAATACAATAATACTGAATACATTCACCTAGCCAAGGAAGTGCAGGGAGAATATTGTTTTAAGTCTAATAGGTCTATGTGGGGAAAATATGCACATAAGGAAGGGGTCAAGGTAGGGTACAGCATTTGTAACTACACATTCACCATAAATTCCACTGGATATAGGGCTTTAAATGGAAGCCCCTTCAATGGTTATTTCCCATACTCCCTAAATTCCAGCTATTATGGACTTTGCATTATGCAGTCCTCATTGTCTTATATGACTGAACCCGTTGCCCTAGTTGGACACTATTTCATTTGTGAAAACAAGGCCTATGAGAAATTGCCCCCCTGGTGGGAGGGATCTTGTTTTGTTGGAGCTATTGTCCCTGCCATAAGATACCTACCTACCCTTCCTCAGGGTAAGTTGAGAAACAGAAGGGAAATCACTGAGGCCCAAAGATATTTTTACCACCTTTTTGCACACAGTGTACTGCACCTCTCTGGGATCAACTGCCCGCACCTGCTTAAAATGATCCCAGATTGAGGATTCCCCCCACCCCCCGCCGCCTTCTGGCCTGCCCCGGGTGATGCACTGCTGCCAGCGCTGCCGGGAGGGTGAGAACTTGGTGGCTCTGGTGACACAGCTCTGGGAGGAGGCTCAGCCATCACCTCAGCTGCAGACATCTCCTCTGCGGCACTAGTGTCTGCCTCTGACTCACTGTCCCCGATCACGGTGATGTCCCGTAAAGGCGAGTACTGGGATTCTGAGGCTAGACTGCCCGTTCCTGCCCTGCTTCTGGCACTCTCCTTGTGCCCCCTTCTATAGCTGCTAGTGCTGCTGCTGCTGCTACTCCTCTCCCTACTGACATTGCCTGGGGATCATGCCCTGCCTCCAGCAGCCGGGGTGGGATCCACCAGTTCTGGACTGCTGGGGATCGCCTCGACAGTGGGGGACATTGGTGGCCCTGTAGGAACATCGGAAGCAGCACCAGCACCTGCTCCAGCACCAGCAGAGACAGACACAGCCTCATGTACTGCAGGCCTTCCAGTGCCCTGCGTGGCAGTGGAGGAGGGCACTGCCAGGAGGCGACGCTGAGCCGCTGAAGCCTGGGGCCCTAAAGCAGGCCTGCTGAGTTTGGGGCGTGGTGATGTGCTCGGGCTACTGCTGCTGCCTGCTGCCACTCCCCTGGCACGTTCCCTGCTGCCTCTGGCAAGTGCCCCATTGCCTCCCCTATGGGCAGCAGACCGGCATCTCCTTCCCTTCTCCATTTCTCCCTCCAAAATAATGTTTTTATATTGTTTTTTAATTATTTTTTTAAAAAAACAACAATTTAATTTTTTTATCTAATATTATATATCTATCTATCTACAATAAATCTAACTGCTATAACTATACTCAATGCTATCAACTGTTAACTAAATGGATTGTCTATCACAAAGGCCTAGAACTAAACACTAAAACTAAACACTAAACGCTGTATCTCTATCACTAAGCTAACTCCTACAACTGTCTACTATCTCTAATCTAATCTATCTATCTATCTATCTATCTATCTATCTAT
>QEPC01012438.1:4947571-4968526 GCA_003113815.1 Sphenodon punctatus
GGGAGGGAGGAAGGAAGATTGAACACAGGGAACACAGGGAGGGGTAAAAACAAAAAATAACACCTAAATCAATCTAATATAATCTAAATAAATGATAATATGGAGGTAAATGGGTTGGATGGGTGAAATAGGAGGATGGCAATGGATTAGGAATAGGAAGGAACAAAAACTGCTGGGAGAGGGAGCCTTCCGAAACGCCTGCTGTTCAGGAACAATGACTAGCTCAGAAGGTGTTGGTAAAGGGCGGAGGCAATCAGTTTTGTTTCTTGCTGTGCCCGCCTCACCGCAAGCCCCATTGGCTCTGTGCAGCCTAGCCTATGGCCAATCGCAGACTGCGAAACCAGTGGTCTGAGGCAAAAAGCGATGGTGGTTGGGCAGGCTGGATGCTAGTCCAAGCCTCTCCACCCCTGGTGCCTGGAAGTCTGCTCCTCAGCTGACTCCCCCTCCCTGTCATGTTTTGCCTTCCAGTGACACATTTTTGCCACCCGAACTCACCCGAATGTGATCCGAACTGACCAAACTGTTCAGTCATTTCGACGTTCGGAATCTAGTTCACCTAAATCTTTCTAATATAATCTAAATCTAAATAAATGATAATATGGAGGTAAATGGGTTGGATGGGTGAAATAGGAGGAGGATGGCAATGGATTAGGAGTAGGAAGGAACGCATGAATGGTGTGCAGCAAAGGATGAGCTATTTTGCAGGGGGTGGAGTGGAGGATTTGGGGCACACAAACCGGAAATGGCTATGAACACCACCCAATTTCTTTAGACACAAGTGTTAGCCATGGGGACAGGGGAAACACTCAACTCCCACACCTGATACATCCGTGTAACCAACAAGGAACTAACGGGAGGCAAACCAGTGGCCAAAAATAGTGACGGTGCTTAGACAAAATGCACAGCCACATGGCAAACATCTTAAACACCCGATCGCCGTTGTGTCTAAAGATGCCCATCATCATCCATCATAACAGGTTTGCAACCATCAGTGTGATAATTTGCACAAAAACATAACAAACTGTACCAGCCTGATAGAAATGCTTCCCCTCTGATCACATCAACTGCCTTCTGCTCCCTTATCCATCTTCCTGGGACTTATTCTCACTTTCTGACCTCCGGAATTGCTCCAAGAAGCTTAAAAAGGAACAGTTACCAGCATATAAAAGTTTCCTTCTCTCCAACACAAAGTGGCATCCCCCTCCCTCCCCTTATACCTGGGATAAAAGGAACCCTGTTTAATTATTTTCAAGAGTCTACTCCTTTTAGTGATCTTGTTTAAAGGTCAGAACCAGGGCTTTGTTAATATTTATGCAAATAGCAGAAAAGGGCGCCTAAGCTATATGCTGTAGGTGCCCTTGACAAGATTTAAAAATACATCACAAAAACATCCTAAGTGCAGCAGCCCAAATTAATAACCTGCTACCAAGAAGCCAGGCAACTTAAGCATTCCAATCTGCTGCTTAGCAAGTGGCTGCGAATTGAGCAATGGGGGTTTTATTCAAGGGAATGAAAACAGTTGGCTCATTTAAAACAGGGCTAAGTGGGTCATTGTGAACATCTATCTCTCAGTGGAGCACACCATGCTGCCCTGCTTTCCCTTTGACATATTTCAAAGAATCACTGCCCTAGGTCAATATTTTTTTCATGATGAAGTTGAGGTCATGGTTAAAGGAAGGGTAAAGTGCTTAATTCCCCTTTGCAAAGACCTGCATCTTGATCCCATTGAGGGACAATAGCTGACAGCCTGCATATGCCCCATCTAAAGAAGCCTTTATAGGAAAAAAAAGAATAATGGTGACTGCGGCAAAATGCCAGGCTTAACCGAGTGCTAGGCCTAATCCAGCACATGGGTAGGACCCCACATTCCTGAAATTCCTAAGGAATTTCCTAAGGCCAGCAGGAGGCAGAAACCTGATTGGCTTGGACTGGTCAGGGGGGAATCTGCCTTTAGCCAGGTGACCCGCCCGAACAAATCACAGGGAGGGGAAGGGAACTTTTAAAAGGACTGAGCCAGGGGCTCTCTGGTCTCTCTGTGGTCTCTCTCTGGCACATTCTGCTAGACTTGTGACCTCTCTGCCTGAGGCACACATGGACTGCATGGCTTGGCAGTAACTCTGTAACTCTGGCCTTGCCAGGACAAGAACTTGAACCCCATAGGAAAAACCTCCCCTATGGAGTTCGGACCAGAACCGCCCTGCGTGAGTACTTTGCTAGTCTGCCTGCTACATCAGATACAGTTGTAGAGAGACACGTTCCAAACGGACTACCACGTCCAAAGGACTGACTCACATTGCTCAAAGGGTTTTTACCACCTCTTGCTTCTCGGTGTACACTTTGCTTTTATTCCTTTTTATATGTACCAGTAAATTCTAAGCTTTGTTTTACCCTGCTGGGTGTGTGTGTGTTATTGGCTGACCATTAAATCTCTCCTTAGGCCAGGTAACCAGGCCAAGCTACTAAAGAGGGGGAAACTACCTTTTTGACTAGAAGCCAACAGCTTTGGAACCAAGGGAAGCCTCCCGTGGGTGACTCTGGGGATCAGCCTCCAACGCAGGGGAGGAAATCCAGGGAAAAGAGTGCCAGGAAGGGGGAGTGCTCTTGGGAAGCTGTGAGGCCTATGCCTTTTGGGGTCCACATTTCCTGAGTGGTGTGAATGCCCGCTGGGATACGCTCGGGTGGTGGCAGCGGAATACCAAAGGTTTTGGGGTGGTTGCCAGCTGTGGGGACCCCTGGTCAGAGATTTGGAGAAACACAGTGAGGTGGGTTGCTCAGCTGTATAGCGGCCCCTGCTGGCGTTTTGCCACAGTGACCACCGGCACTATTTATGGAGGGTGGATGAGTCCCCCACCCACTCCAATTCCTGTGTTTCATATCATGTGCTGATCATGCTTCAGGACTTCCTGCATCTCTGGCTCTTTGCAATCCGAGCTTGCTCTTGGTCCCATGAAAGTTGTCTCCTCTTCTCCACCTGCTATTGGAATCTGAAATGCTGTTTCTGGAAGATGGTGATGCTATAAACGTGAAACTATGGCTGTTGAGATCAGAGGCATCATCATTAGGAATTGTAGCACCTTGTGTAAAGACTCCAGTGCAACCCCCCAACAGTCCCTATTTAGGAGAGACAGTCCCTCTTTGGGTGCTGAATCCCACTGTCCCTCCTGCAAGGGGTCAAAGTCCCTGTTACAGGAGAGAGAGACAAAAGGACCAGTTTTGTAGCCTCAGACACCTTTTACCACGTTGTCTCTCAAGAAAAGCACATGAGAGGACAACAGGGAAAGGATTAAATGACAAGAAACTAAGTGAAATGATCAGCAGGAATTCTCTCCCTCTTTATGCGCCTGGAATGTTGGGAGGGGGTTGTGCATGCATGTAAGTGTGTCAATGGAACTTAGTGGAGGGACAGAATTTATTTGGTGAGCGGTGGGACTTGTCCCCCTGTTTTCTGAAAATGTTGGGAGGTATGCCAGTGGCAGGGGACTCAGATGCAACAGGAAGCACTCCCCAACAAGCTCATGGGCCCTGGTGCAGTTGCACTTTCTGTCCCTATTATTGCTACGTCCCTGCTCATAATATGCTGATCATATGCCTAATAACACCAGGTTTGGACTACAATGGGTAGTGCTTCTCGTATCTGCCATAAAGGGATGAGTGTGGCTGTAACTGGCATAATCCTGGAAATTAATACTGAATAAGAAAGCCAGGCTGCAGTTCATAGGTCATAGCTGACCCAAGTAATTCCCATTCCCTGGACCTTCTCCTATCATGATCAATCAACAATAAGAAACGTCTTGCTGATAAGGACACATGCCATTTTTTACCCAGTGACACAAAGGTTTTGCTGTCACTGGCACTAAGGTTTGAGCTAGATGACAAGCCTGTTTTCTGAAAACTTTTGGTGTGCAGGGACACAGGAGCTAGCTAGAAACAAAGGGCTGTTGACTAGTTTTTTAAAACAATAACGAAACACACAAATTCAGTGCCCATCCCCGAAAGCCACCGGAATTACCAGATCCTTATAATGGCCACATTAGGAAACATATTGGGGAAATTGGCCTGTTTAAATTATAGATCTACTACTGGAGGAGTTCATTTTCTCACAGGAATATTGCTTCAGGAAAGCCCTTTTGAGTTGCAGTCTCTTCTTTCCGAGATTGGAAGCTGTTTAGTCTTGAAGGCTGCTGTACAAAGAAGCTCGCTAATAGCACAGATGAACAGTAGTTATTCATAAGTGAGCTATTCCCCTGAGCAATTGAAACAATTACTCTCTTTGCCACAGATACACCCTTGTTGCTGCAGTGGCACAAACCCCCAAAGACCTACCTACCTTTGCCACAGATAGGCTTGTGCCAAGGACTGGTATAGGCAAGGATCAGGCAACGAAGGGGGGAAGGTTTCCATTACTGAGCTACCAGACCTCAGGGCCTATTAGACAATTCTTTGCTGTTGATCTAATTGTGGCAAATCTGTTCAAGTGTCTGCCAGCAGCTGGAACAGTAAATTGGTCTAATGTGACACTCGATCTGGAACAGTAGTAAGGTGATCTCTTACAACAACAAAGTTGATCAAAGTTCTTGCTCAATGTAACAAAAAGTTAGCAGCTCTTCTCCCATTGGAGGATTGGAATTACACTTTAGAGCTGGAGCCCAGGGTATGTTGCTAGCTACTGTCTCAGGGGCAGAATTGGGTCAAATGGGTCTTTGACTGAGGATTTGTCACTTGTGACCTCATAGAAGCTTGTGTTGAGCCTATCTATTTGAGAGCATCCCAATGGGAAGGATTTTAACTACTCTGGATCTAAGAAGCTGTAGGGTCAGGCTTGTTGATTACTTAAATTTCCTTTGTGTAGCATCTTGGACTAATCCCATTACACTCCTGAAGGTGATCCTTTCAATGTGACTCCTTTCAATATGACTATGTGTCTATTCCTAATAGTAAAAGTGTTGGAAAATATCTGTGCATTAAAATGATACCTGCATCCGTGGGAGGTTTTTCCAAGCCAAGGCAAATGGGTTGGAATGGGGTAGGGTGGGCTGTGAAAAAAGAGAGTCCTCCTCCCACACCATGACCTCACCTTGCCCAGTCACAAACCTGTAACTAGGACACTGACACAAAGGGAGAGAGCAGATTGCACAACAAGGCTGGGGAAATTCTTCTGAGGAGGAAAACCTGATACACATTGTATTTCTACAGGGCAGAGGAATGAGACTTTTAAAGTCAGCTGCATGAGGCTTTTCAAGTCCAATCGTTTATCCAAAACAAAAATAAGCATGCTAAGCCCAAACCAAAACAGTAACCTCCCTGTTCACTCCAAATATGGGGTTATTTGCACACCAGTAACATTTGGAGGTGGCCGTGGACCCCAAAGTGAGGGGATTTAATGGTGCAGACACCAAAGGTAACTGAGTCATTCCCTGCCTCAGGGAGTTGAGTATTGGGGAAAGCTTCATCTGTTTTTCAAACTTCACAGCTTGTGTCTCAGTGTCTGATAAGTAGTGGCTGGAGCACTCCTCTCACCTTCCCAGCGTGGGTCTCCCCTCTGCCTCACATGGGCAAAAGCTTGTGATAGATGTAACATGGCAAGATTATGATTATCCAAAATGTGCCATGCACTATGTCAAAAGCAATATTTCTATAACCAGATACATAAACTATTCAGGTTTTATGTCATTTTGATCCTTAGGAAACAGCAAGTACAATAAAGAAAGCTATAGAGCAGATTTATAGTATAAATAATAAACTGGGAGCCAAGAATCCTGTTGCAGACCCTCAATAAAGCCAGGCAACAGGGGTGAACCCAAGCTCCCTCTGTCCTGACACAGCAACATTTTCACTATGTCGCGGGCTGGGAAACGATGTCAGGTATATTTGAAAGACTGCTTCTTCCCTCGTATCCCATTGCAGCCTTAGAGGTCAACTGGGGGCACCCTCTTGCAGGTACTATCTACCCGTGAAGTTTCTACAGCAAGGGCACGCCAAGCATGGTGCCTGCCCCATGACTATGGAACTCCCTCCCTTTGGAAGTTAATCTAAGCCCGAGCCTGCTCACCTTCCAGAAATGATGTGAGACCTTTCTATTTGGCCAAGCATTTATCAGGCAGGGATAGGATTGGGAAGGAGTGGGGGCTAGGGAAGGGTTGGGGGTGGGTTAAGGGAATTTTTAGATGTTTTATTGATTAAAAGCCACCCTGAGCCATAATAGGAAGGGTGGCATATAAATTTGATTAAATAAATAGAATAAATAAATAAATGAACAGATCCCCCCACCCCAACCGAGCTCAGTCTCTAACCTCAGTCAGTGTCCATTACCTTCCCCACATCATGTGATTTTAACAGTCAAACATGTTTTAGTTGACTGCCCCAGTTTTAGCAATGCTTGCCATGTGCAACCACCATGATCCCACTGAGCTGGTTAGCATGCTTGCTTTTTTAGGCTATAAAGTTAATTTTTATGTGTGGGGGGGGGGTTTGGTTGTCATTTGTGGTTTTTTACCTTTTTTTAAGATTGTCAGTTGGTTCCACACCTTTGTGCTAGACTCCTTTTTAGCATGGTTTTAGCCTTGCTGTAATGCTTATCTTTTTACCTTTGGCTTTTACCATGTGTTTGGTGCAATCCATTCTCATTTCTGCTCTATCTTAATCTCCCTACTGTAGTGAAATTGTGTGTTCTTTGGATCAATTCAGTGAAGACTCAAGCAAATGGGGTCAAGAAAGCTGATTTATTATATACAGCGTAAAAGTAAACACAAACAGTAAAAGCAAGCTCTCTCACATCCCTTTGTGCAAGCCGGAAACTCCAATCACAGCTGCGGGAGGATCCTCGGGTGGGCCCCAGGTTCTGCTGCGCCCACTCTAGCACGTCTGCCAAGTGGCCAGCAGTGCAGTTCGTCTGCCTGCGCATCTGCCTTAATCACTGTACTTTATAGTATTCTGGTGTCACACACTCACGCTACTAATTATGTGCATGTGTGACCAATTATGTAATCCACTATGCAACCCACTGCGCATGTGTAAAAATTTACGAGCTGCAGCTGGCCTGGGTCATTCCTAGCTCACCATTAATAACATTGATAAGGGAGCTTCTTACACATTCCAGTTCTAGTTTGGCCTTGGCCTTCTAAACAACAATTTATATAATACAAGAAAGTTGCCAAAGAGGCTTATATAAGATAGTTCATGCAATGAGTGTGAGTTGCCAGTTCTCAATTTATATGCTTTTACACACATGTCACTCAAAATGGATTCTACAATATATACAGGCCAACATAAGATATATAAATGCCCACTAATCTGGCACCGCCAGTGTACAAGAGTCTTCTCGCAATCTTTTCACTACACCTACCCACCCATTCCTACCTGCATGTGGCTGTGGGGCAGTATTTTGGAGAAGAGACTGCCTGGGCAGAAATTTGTGAACAAACCACAGGGAGGCATGACACTGATGGGCTCTATTCCAGTGGTGGGCACCATAGCTGCTGTGATGATATCTCCACCACCGCCCCTCTCGTCCAGTACTCCCCTGGGGCAGTGTCACAGGTGGTGAGGAGACCAACACATGAGCGGGGGCACGCTCTGGACTTGGTTTTCTGCATTGACCTTGAGATGGGCGGTCTGATGATTGGGGGTGTAGTGTGTTCACCCTTGCCATGGTCAGACTATTACCTCCTGCAAACCTCCATCCTAGCATGCCTGCCTGACCATAGGGGTGTGGGACCAGTTTGGATGGTCCACCCCAGGAGACTTATGGAACAAGGGTTCTGGAATGCTCTTGGGGAGATACCTGTTGACCTCAATAGCCACTCCATCAATGACCTCGCAGCCTTATGGAACAGCTGGCTGACTGAGACCATTGATCGGGTGGCTCCTAGATGTCTGCTTCCAATGCATCTGCTCAGCAGGTCCCAGTGGTTCACAGAGGATCTGGGATGTCTGAAGTGTGAGGGGAGGCAGTTGGAGCACTGGTGATGTCGTACTCATGCCCAAGATGATCGGTTGTGTCACAGAGCATTTTTGAAGTCCTATGCCAAGGCGGTGAGGGCAGCAGCAAAGAAGCGGTTCTTTGCTGCACTCATTGCGTCTGCTCAGTCCCATCCAAAAGAGCTATTCTGGGTGGTCCAGCCTGTCTCCGCCTGGAACTGGATTAGTCCACAGCCCACTGTGACATGTTTTTTAAGTACTTTGCAAAGAAAATTGCTCACATTGAGCATGACTTCGACTCTGCCATTCTAGAGGCAGTGACAGAGTCAGAGGCTAGGAATGCCTTTTCTGGTCATATTTTGGGGGATGATTTTCAATTGGTGATGCCTGTCGATGCAACCAATGTGCTGGAGTCTGTTCGAGCCACAGCTTGTGAATTAGATCCTTGCCCATCCTGGCTGGTAAAAGCTACCAGGGAGACAGTGGGGGCACTGCTGGTGGGGGTCATCAACACCTCCCTTTGGGAGGGGAGGGTGACGGTTTGACTTAAGGAGGCTGTGGTTTGGCCCCTTCTCAAAAAGTCATCACTTGACGTTAATTTCCCAGCTAGTTACTGACCTGTCTCTAACCTTCCCTTTTTAGGGATGGTTAATGAATGGATAGTGGCTCGTCAGCTCCAGGCGCATTTGGATGGCTTCGATTTTCTTGATCCCACGCAGTCTGGTTTTTGCCCGGGTTACAGCATGGATTGGAGACAGAGCTTGTGGCCTTGGTTGATTACCTCCTCATGGAATTGGACACGGGTCATATGACCTTGTTAGTTCTATTAGATCAATCGGAGGCCTTTGATACCATTAGCCATGAATTGTTGGTGTTTCATCTGCAGGACCTGGCGGGTCTGGACGGAACCATTTTACAATGGTTCCGTTCCTACCTCGCAGAAAGATCTTAGCGGGTAGTACTAGGGGACTCTACTTCATCCCCTGGTGGCCTACCGTGTGGGGTCCAGCAGGGTTCCATTCTGTCCCCTCTCCTGTTAGATAGATAGATACTTTTATTTTGGCACTGGTTTTCACCTTAACCTACCAATACCAGACAACAGCAAACAACAAAATGACAAGACATGACATAACATGACAAATATAACAAAACATAACATTAAATAAATTTAAACACATAAAGAATAAAATCTGGTACATAACGTAGTAAACTGTGTAGCCAGCCTTAAGTAAAACAAATGCTCAAGTATAAATTTTAACACAGTCATTCAGGGAGAATCTCTGTGGTTCGATTCCACCATATGTCCAGTTCCTATTATAGACAATCATTTCCTCCTAGACCACCTCCTTTTCTCGAATTCTACTAGCCAAGTGAATAAAAGTTGCTATTGATCTCATCTCTTCCTCAACATTTGTTGTTAACAAACGTATAATTTTTTAATTAGGTGTAAGGTGCTCTAGTCGTAACCAAAGTACTTTGAGCCATACCGCTCTTATTCCTTCATAAAATGCACAGTGGAGTAATATATGCGATAAGTCCTCTATTTCCATATTGTTGCAAGGACAAACTCACTCATCATAAGGTTGGCCTTGATAGCACCCTAATGTAACCGCCGAAATAAACATTTGTTAGCGCAGAAGAGTATAGCTCCTGCACAAAGGTGGTTCTCTAAGCTTATCCAAGTATACATCAAACTTATGAGTGGTCATTATTTGAGAGTACCATGGCGCCACTCTCCATGTAGAAGCTGCTGCCATGTCCTCCTGACAGGCTATATCTGCTACCCTACTAGAGATCATTGATTCCCGCTGATTAACATTCGTCCCCCAGAGACCAACAAAGGAGAATCCCAGACTCCTTAGGCATACGGCTACATGGGAGATCCACGGATATTGCCGAGCCCCATCATAGGTTAGTTCCTCCAATAAACAATGATGTATCAAGGTCTGCTCCTCCTGATCACACAACTTATTCCAAAATCGAAGATAATACTGCTTACTGATACAGGCAATAGATAAAGTGCCTGTTTCTGCCCTTAATACAGCGCCCAGGGTGCCCTGAGACACTCTTAACAGTTTCCTTAAGAACCTATTCTGAACAACCTCGAGCTCGCTGCATTTCTCCAGGGGAATTATTGCTGCTCCATAAACCAACATAGATTGAATCTTGGCCTTAAACACATTTAGAATGGAAGAGATCGTAACCTGCATAGATCCAACTGCCAACCTTAAAATTCCCTTAGCCTCTACCGAGGCTTTCAACGTGATTTGCTTCTTGTGTCTAATCCATAACCCATTCCTACTAAAAGTAACTCCTAGGTAACCGCAGGAGTCCATCTGTGCAAATTCACTCTCATTTATTTTCCATGGGTATTTGTGGGCTCTTCCTCACATAACCATTATTTGGGACTTATCTAAATTGATGGTTAATCCATTAGATTTACAGTATACTATCAGGTTCCACAGTTGGTTTAACATACCCCCTCTTGTTTGGGAAAGCAATACTATATCATCTGCATATAATAATTCAGGGACTAACGTATCCTAACCTTGGGCAAATGACTATCTTTACACATTAAAGCAGGAATGAGATCACCTATAAAGATATTAAAAAGTAGGGAAGCAAGCACACAGCCTTGACAAACCCCCTTCTGCATTGGTATCAGTTTTGACAACCTTCCTTGTGGACCCAATCTAACTCTCGCAACATTCCCATGGTGGACCTGAATTAACAGTGATAGTAATTCCTTATTGATACCAAGTTGGCATAGTTTAATCCATAATTTCCCCCTCGGGACTAAATCAAAAGCTTTCCTTAAATCAATAAAGCCTAAAAAAAGTTTCCCAGCCCTTTTCTTGGTGTATTTCGCTATGTGATGCGACAAAATTAAGCAATTGTCCATCGTGGATCTGTTCCTATGAAATCCTCTCTGCTCATACGGGACTAATGCATGTTCAAATGCCCACCTCTCTAGATGTCCCAATAACATCTTGGTATATACCTTTCCTAGAATTGGTAACAAACTTATGGGCCGATAGCAGGCCGGATCTCTAGGCGAGCCCTTTTTAAATACAGGGGCTAATATACTCAAGCCCCAAGCTTCAGGAACCCTCTTAGACCTGTTGACCAAAGTAAAAAAAACAGCCCACCAAGCTTCACTAGCTTGCAAAGCTTCAGTAATCAGATAATCATAGCCTGGAGCTTTGTTACAGTGAAGAGATCGAATTATCCTAACTATCTCAACCTCATTTACCTGGGGATCAAAAGAAGACTCATTAGCGAACTGCCCTAAGTTCTCTAAAATAATTACATCTTCTGGCTCATTTTGATCTCGACCATACAGTTTAGTAAAGAAATCAATCAAAGTCTCCTCATCTATCAATGGCATTACATTCCCAGCTGTAACTCTCAATGTGGAATTGATTATCATCCAAAATTGCCTAGTATCTTTCATATTGGCTGCTACCTGTAATCTAGCCTAGGTCATGGCTGAATATCTAGGTTTTTTAGATTGAAGTAGATGTTTATATTTCCCACGTTCTTTAACATACTCTAGCCACAGATCATCCTTATAGGCTGTAGCCCAACGCTTTTTGGCTCGAATAAGTCTAGTTTTCGCTAGCCAACATTCCTTATTGGTGCGTCGACCACCTATTGGTGCATCGACACTTAGCCGATGGTTCATATGACAAAACATCCGACCCCAGCCTAGATACAATATTATCAAGTTCCTCAGAAAGAGAACTCCTATCCTCTTCCTTCCTTTGCGGTATTCGCTCCCTTACCTCAAATAATTCTTGTGACCACAACACATCTAACACATGTTTAACGTGTATATGAAGCCACTTGAGGAGGTCCTGCGCAGCTGGGGGGGGGGTCTGCTGTCATGAATATGCAGATGACACCCAGCTGTATCTGTCATTTTCATAGGAACTAGGCCCTGCTCTCCTTGCTGTCTTGGTGCTTGGCTGCTGTGGGGGATTGGATGAGGTCGAGCCGATTGAAGCTCAATCCTGATAAGACAGAGGTGATGCTAGTTGGCGGGACTGGTGATCTGGGTGAGGAGGTCTCCGCCATTACTGGGGGTGTTTGTCCTCCTTTGGTTCCATTTGTGTGCAGCCTGGGAGTGCTCTTGGAGTCACAGCTATGTTTGGATTCTCAGGTGTTGGCTGTGGCCAGGGGCACCTTTCACCAACTACATCTGGTGAAAAGGCTCCGCCCATATGTTTTGAACTCTGATATCGTCATTGTCATCCATGTGTTCATCACCTCGAGGCTAGACTATTGAAATGCACTCTGCCCATGGTGACAGTTTGAAAGGTGCATCTAGTGCAGAATGTGGCGGCCCATCTCCTTACTGGGACGGGCTGCAGGGAGCACTTAACACCTGTGCACTGAGCAATGCACTGGTTGCCTATTGTCTTCTGGGTCCTATTCAAGGTGCTTTTATTGACCTTTAAAGCCTTTCATGGTCCAGGCCCTATTTTTCTGAGTGATCGTCTCACACCCTGGGCCCCTGGTCAGCCCTTGAGGATGTCTGGGGGCACCCTCCTGGAAGTCCCACATTATCAACGAGTTCAGATGGACAGGAGGGCATTCTTGGCAGCTGCACCGTTGCTTTAGAATGCCCTCCTGGTGGAGGTTCACCTCAGCCCAAATCTTCTCGCTTTCCAATGAAACTGTAAGACCTGACTTTTCTGCCAGGCATCTGGTGGTGGAGATGGGGAGGGTGGGATGGGTTTGTTGGGTTAGAGTGTTGGGTATTTTTTGTATGTCAGGGAATTGTATGTCTTTTTCTTTTTTGCACATGATTAGAGTTTTAGTATTGTTTTATATTCTTATGCTATATTTCTATTTCTTTTATGATTGTTGTTTTAATTCTGTGTTTTGTAAGCTGCCTGGAGTCACTTATTGAGAGAGCGGTGGGGTAAAAATGCAAATATAAATGACTTAATTAATTAATTAATTAATTAACTCCATGAGTTCTTGCACTGCTATTCGGTAGTAGGGAAAATGGTGGTAAGATGACATGCTTAGAGAGCCTACGTGCATTTAGGGTATCCCAGAAACCCCGTTTCTGAACAAGTGGATAGTGTCCATCTAAAGGAGCCGCCAGGCATGAGTGTTGGGAGACGAGTACAAGGGGATGTACTTGTACCCACTGGTTTCTGCCTGGCCCCTCCCCTTCTGAACCTTGTAATGTCATGATGCACAATAAAGGGGCATGATCTCATCAGAAAGGGGTAGCGCACCCTTTGCTCCAGCTCTTTCTAATATGACCACACCACTTTTCCAAGCATCACAGCATCACAAAACTCGAGAAAGAGTCAGAAACATTTCAGAAAGGGACGTGGGTGAAGTGGCTCTCCTGGCTCCTCCCCCCAGAATGTAATTCTGTCAGTTGCCTCCAGGCACTCTCTTTAGTCCCAAAGTGACTGTTTCAGCCTGTCGAAGAAGGCGGCAGCTCCCAGAAACCCACTTCCTCATACATTTGAAACACTATGTTTAGCAAAGTCAACGTTTGCTAAACATTATACACAGAGTAACACGGGGACAGCTAAAGGAATAGATATTAACCACTCACTATTTCAACCTGCTTTAATTTTGCCAGTAATTAGTTTATCACTAGTCGTCCCTGAGAAAATAATTTTATAATAAGACCATCTTCTCCTTCCCCAACGGCGAAGCAATTGTTTACCTCCGGTGCATCTCATGATGATAGAAAATCCAATTACGGCTCAACACACAGCTCATCAGTGGGGAGAGGAGTGTGTTGGTAATAGAATTCATGGAAGGTGAAATTCAGCAGATTCAATTTACATCTAAACCCAGCATGCAGCAAGCATGTGTTTAAGATTCAAGCAACCATCCCAGTTCATTGGAATCCTCTTTTTAAGTTGCTTTCCAGAGACGAGGGCAGTTTCTTAAAATCGGGATTCTGGGTTGCATTCAGAGAAGACAATTTCCTTGGTAGCAATCCTGCCTCTATCTAGTGCATACCAATGCATTGCAGCAGGAATGATTTCATTGTCTTTAAACCACCCCCAGGAGACTGGAACTCAGAAAAGTGGCTAACCCCTTCTGAGTTGCATTAAGACTTTTGCATTCTTCTACACCACAACATTCTGAAATTTCTGTAACACCTGAAATTTCTGAAACCTCTGAAATTTCAGTAACGCCTCACCACACATAAATACACTTTTGTTTTACTCTCAAGAGCATGCAAACAGCATTTCTTTTCCAAAGTTTTCCTGCCTTTTCCCTATATAGCAAACATTTTCCCCTCTGCCCATAAACTCTCAATTCCCATCTTTCCTATATTTCTTAGCAATACAACTCCTGGAATTTTAATCTTCATGTCCGTCTCCAGTGTGGTTACTACATTTCTGGGATTAATGTTGATAAACGTGTGGCCAGGAGCATTCGATAACTCTATAATATGTAATTCTAGCATTATTATTTATATTAGATATAATTCTAGAACATTATAGAATTCTAGATTTTTGTAATAGGAACAAGTGGTGCAATTGCACCAGGACCCATATGTAAAGCTATGTCCCTTACCTACCCCTACTGTGACCCCTCATGCCTGGTGCTTGTGATCACTGCCAGCTCTGCTGCTGAGCCTGAGGTTCAGGGCATGGGACAGAAGGGACATGGTTTTCCCGTGGCTTCCTTCTCTCCAGGCTGCCTTCCCAAGCTCAAATGGGAGCAGGGGTGAACTGCCAGTGCCAGTACTGCTGGTAGGGAGCTGACCTTTGAGCGCAGGGAGCTACCACTGACTCAGATGTGTGTGTGAGCACTGAGAAAAGTGTATGTGAGAGGAGGACTGTTGGGTGGGGGGGGTCAATCCTCTGCATCAGGGCCCATTCTGAGTGAACTATGGGTGAAAACAGACATGACACTAACTCCACTTTAACACCACTTTAACATTTCGAATGCATGTTGCAGGGTTGTATTGGTTCCCTATGAAGCCCTGCAACATGCATAAAAAATGTTAAAGTGGTATTAGAGTGGAGTTAGCATCATGTCTGTTTTCACCCTATACCTCTGCTTGTGACCCTCATGTTTGGCATGTGCCAGACTTATTAAAGAAGTATATCCTTTATGGCTGGAATTTTCCCTCTTAATGTGCTGATGATATGATGGGTCATTTAAAGAAGATATTTGGATGCCATTCTTCAAAAAAGGCAAGGCCAAATAACTACTCAGATGATCCCTGAGGCCCCTTCCAATCCTACAGTGCTACAATTCTAAGAGTTGATCATTCCAAGGAGGAGACGCAGTGTTCGGTGTTGGTGGTTTTACGCGGCACCTCCCTGTGTCTCCAAATGAACTGTGCCTCTGGCAGCAGCTGCAGTACAAGTTTCAGAGTCCTCCAGTGGGTAGTACCTTGAGGATAAGACTGGCTGAGGGAGTCCCATGCTCCAGTGCGGTCAATGTAATGGTTAATCTCTGCCTGATAAAGGAGTTGAAATTTTAAGCCTATGGAGATAGCCTCTTTCAAAATGAAGCTTCTGCTCTCCTCATACTTGAGAGCTGAGCAATGAATCAGGAAGTGACTGGGTCATCAATTGTAAACATTTCAAAAATGTAAACATCTACTCCAGAGAAAAATAATGAACAACTCTCACGTTCATCCGCAGAACAGCAAATGCCTCTGCCCTACAGCTCTGTGAACAAGGCTTTTTAAACAACAGTATCCCATGAGAAGCGTTTTAATTGGTGTGTCCCTGATAAGGATTTCAGCTAGCAAAGAAAACGCATCACCAGACACAGGAAGCACTGGATAAACACAGGAAAAAGAACAGCATGTACGGCTTTCAATAAACACACAGAAGGTTGGCATGGACCACACAAGTAGTTCAAGGCAAACCTAGAAATCTAGTCCTCTTTCATATGTACTTTACTGAAAATGAGGGTAGGTGAGCCACTCTCCAGTATTAACTACTATTATTATTACAGACCCCAAAGCCATTCTTCAGTTATTGCTGTCTTTATTCTGGAAGAATTCCCACCAAATTTTTCACAGTTCTATGCATCAAGGCCAGATCTTTCAGAAAAGATTATGTACTTTTGAAAAGATTGTTGTCTGCTTTTGGGCTCTAAAAATGTAACGATCCTAAGCAGTTGGGTAGTTGCTTGTCTGTGCATGCACAGATATACCGGAGTTTGGATCACAAATTAAGTATTAACAATCACAAATATCCGGTTGATTGTGACTGCTGCTAGAAAGTGTTCCGTCCAAGACTAATTGTGTCAGCTCATGAAAAATATGTTGATGATCCTCCATCATCCACATAACAGCGAAATGTTCCCTTTACCACCAATCCAAAATGGCCACTTAACTCTTAATAGGAAATGCTGAGGGCATTATTTGAGATAAGAACCTGTTCCTTTGGCAATAAAGGATGTAGAAGGCAGACAAGATTGTAGGAAGGAGATGTTTTATTAAATGTGCTGGGGGGGCAGCATTATGCGGTAAGGCAGACTGGTGGAAAACAACAGTGTTTCTTCCCACATATGATGTCACACCAAACTGAGCCCTTTCTGATACATGACCCTCTTCCTCTAATTCTACCTATTGAGATCCAGAATAATTGTACAGGAGAAGTTATATCTCTTCCAAACCTTGACCATGTCATCGAGACCAGCCTTAAGGGGGCAAGGTGAGCAAAGGGAGGTGTGTTTGTGGCTAATATAGGAGTTGGGAAACGTGTTGGGAGCACTGTGTGTGTGCCTGAGAGCACTGCCTGGACACCCACCGACTGGAGCAAACGTTAGCGCCTCTGTCCGGATTGTTGCTGCACAAAATGTTTGTGATCTTCCAGATAATGAAAAACACTTGACAAAATCCAGTTCTCTTCTTGGGGCCTGAATCTGACCAACCCGTGGGGTGAGCTATTGAGAAGCAGACAGGTAGAAACAGCATTGCAAGGAGATGATCGTAAGTGGAAGTGGCAGCAATTTAACATTTCACCTCTTCCCTATTCTTTCTGCACAAATTCATTTTGATTGGCGGTGGTGCCAGAATAGTGGGCTGCTTATGGAGAATGTCGGCAAATCCCACGAGAAATGAAAGGTTTAGTGAACATAAACAATAGGATGAGGGTCAAATCTTACTGAAGTGCTGCTGCTAGGGACTATTTTGGAGAACTCCGGCATATACGTCTGGTGAATTACACTAGAAGGCTTGCAAGCCACACCAACCAGTTGGTCTTAGATGAGGAGTATAGCCCCTGGAGGGCATGGAATGTGTCATCAGAAGAGGGTGCAGGAAGTCCCACAACTAAAAATGTATCCTTACTTCTGCTCGGGGGGCAGAGGGAGGAGATATCTGTGACCCTGCCCACTTCTTTAACATGAATTCTGATTGGTGCTGCAGCCACAGTTAAAATGCAATTTCCAGACGAGAGCAAGTTAGTACCATATGGGAAACCTCAGCCACTACAAACTATAGGATTTACAGTACCAACAGCAGTAAGACAGGTGAAGGAGTATAGGTGGGTTGAGGAAAAGGGAAGTAAGGGAAAGATGAGGCAAGAGGAAGGAGCAGAGGAAGGAGAAACAAGATAAGATGTGTGTACATTGTGTGAGTGTGTGTCTTTGTAGAGGGAGGGGCATAACAAAGGATATTTGAGGAAGAGGGGAAAGGAGTTATCAGTCTAAGCATCTGGGGACCACTTACCCAAAGAGAAAGTACCTAATTTTGGGACACTAATGAAAACAGAGAAACCCTGCCAGAAAAATATCCTGTGCTGTGAGTTTGATTATACTTAGCGTAAAAATGATGTGCAGGGGCAGCGCCACACGCCGGGGTGGAAAACGGCGGCCACCGCTCTCCGAGTCAGCAGGCAGCATGGTACAGATGTGCCTGCAACCCCTGGCAGCTCCACTGCTCCCATGCAGGTAGGGCAAGGAACACAGCAAGCAGCCATGCTCCCAGTGTCACCCCCCACCCCCGCCATGACGAGCAGCCATACTGACCAACCATGTCACATGGCTATGGCAGCCCCTGCCATGCGGCAGGAATGGCAGGGTTAAACAGATGGATTGGCCCACGATGGTGGTCCTTGGTCCAGAATAGGTGCCCAGGATCTTTGGGAGGGCTCATTATGGGCCAGACATCTCTCTGCCCCAGGGCAGTAGCAGACCCACAACTGGTGGCGCTGGACCACACATGCATGTGAGTCCCCGGCCCAGGCAGGCCGTAGCGGACCAGCATCATGTGTGGTTTTACCTTTAATTAAAGACCCTAGGGGACAGAAATATGAGCAGTTATAGAATTCTCCAAGAAGTTCATACATTCTTTTGAATGTTCAATTTGTATTATCCCATTTACTCCAGAGTGAAAGAAGATTCCTTTAAAAAGAGCCTGTTGTTTGGTTGGTTAGCCCTGGGATGCTCAACTTGTGGCTTGGCCAATACTGTTACTTTCTTCAGCCTGCAGGACAGCCATATCCAGCATCACTTTATCCATGTCAAAGGGGAGCTGCATTCTTTGTTTTACTGTCATCCACCCTTCCCAGGCATGTGTAGCACAAGCGATAACAGCTTCTGTGTTGGCAGCAATGCAGACCCAGACATGCATCCCATGCAGGAGTGAGGGCCAACCCAATTATTGGGGCCCAGACAACAACTTATTTTGAATACCCTTGGGGTCGGCCCATAAAGAGACAGACCAGGTTTGAATTGTATAGCCCAATACATAGGGAAGCATAATCAGCACTGGACTGGGAGTGAGGAGTGTTTGGTTCTTCTCAACTCTTCCATAGACCCATGGCCGGCCTTAGAATTTTTGGGGCCCAGGGTAAAGACAAAATGCAGGGCCCCTCCCCTTCCCTGTTGCCTCACCCTCTTGTAGGCACCTTTCAAGAGATCCTCTAGGTGGCCATGTTAGGGACCATGCTGGGAGGGAGCGGGGCCCCCACACCCTGCCCTGGTGAAAATGGGGATCACTGCTTGGCCCCTGGAAATAGAGAAAAAAGTGGGGCTGCCCCAGGTCTCCTTTTACCTAAACTTGGGCAAGTCATTTAATCACTTCCGTTTCCCCAACTGCTCTCTCCATCCGAACCTTCAAATCCCTGAAAACCTACTTTTTCCATCAGGCTTTCCCTAGCTCCTCATCCCCACAGGTTGCTCACTGAGGCTTCCTCTACTGTCCTTTCATTTAGGATCCCCCTTCTCCCCTGTAACTAAGCACATGCACCTGTGACTTTTCTATTTCCTGAATGTCCCCCTGTCCCTCCCTATGTTCCTGTCTTCTATGTCTCTCTTTACTTGTCCATCCCAGACTGTAAGCCCCTGGGGGCAGGGACCTGTCTCTCTCTAATTAATGATCGCTCAGTGCCAGGTTCATTGCCTGGGCTGTATAAACAATAAATAATAATAATAATAATAATTAATAATAATAGCATAGGGATAATACCTCACAGGGAGTTTTAATGTGTGTAAAACATTCGCAAACAAGAGGCATTGGAAAGGAGAATGAATATCTAAGCTCCCTGTTGTGGCATCACATCAGACACCTGTAGTGTTGGGCAGGAGCCTTTGCATAAGTCTGTCGCTCCTTGTAACTATTAAATGTACATGGGGAAGGAACAGTGGAGAGAGCAGAGCAACTCACACGGTACTCGCTGCCAGCCAAGGTTAAAATCCAAATGCGGTATTTTCACAGGGAGCCAGCAGTTCCTTGACTCTAGTAGCTCCCTGTCTGTGTCTCTGACAAGCAGCCCACAGAGAAATGCATCACTCCTCATGCAGATAATAGAGACTGTTATGCAGCAGGTTAGTTTCAGTAATCAAAGTCGAGCAGTGACTTGTGCTGCCTATGATCCCTGACACCAGGGGCTCCTGTGATTCAGCGGTACTCCAACTAGTGATGTGAGTGGATGTCTGCTTGGTAAGCGAGGTGAGACCTCTGTCAAGGCTATTCCATAGCTCTCAATATCTGCAGCTGCACAAGGAGCAGGGTGGCTGATGCTGTCGTTTTGCAAGGCATTGTCTTTTACAGTTGCTGAGGAAGCTTACTTGAGATTGTTGGTTTTGCTGAAGGATATATTTGTCAAATTCACCGCTCCCACAGATGACTTCTTAAAACGTCCCATGAAATGGTTTGACCATGATTGTAGACAAGCTAAACGGGAACTGGTTCAACTCAGGAGGAACTGGACTAATTTGAGAATTCCATCAATCTGGGGAGCCTTTATAGAAGCCAGGCAGGTGTACAAGAAAATGTTAAAACAAAAAAAAAGCCATACCACAGTGAGGGCCTGGGAAGAGCTGAAAGTTGCAGCTTCCTTTAAAGATTCCGCTAACTTTTATGCGGTAGAGACAGGAATTAAAGGATGCTCTCAACCAATACAAATCAAACAACAAGACTGGATCTATTTTTATGCAGAGGCTTTTAAGGCACCAACTGAACCAGTCTAAGTGACTTTAGAGTTCTTTAGTCTGGACTTTCAGTTGACAGATGATGTATTTTCACTATATGTCTCTGAGGAGAGAGTCCGGATATATATTTATTTTATTTATTTATTTTCACAGACTTTTACTCTGCCCCTCCTTCCAAGGCAGCTCAGGGCAGCTTACAATATAAAATAGATAGATATATAAAAACAATATAAATACAATTAAAATAACATACATATTATGGAGCCACACTAGTGGCTCCATTAGTTAAGGCAGAGCTAACGTTCTGTATTGAGGTTCCATTGACTTCAATGGAGTTCCCTGGGGCAAATTCCTCTGACTTGCAACCCTGAAGTTGACGGGGTTTTCTCTGTGAGCATACACTTATAGTCACAGATGGCTGTATAGGACAGATATTGAGTATGCTAAGTATGTGCTTTGGCCCAATGTATCATGTTAGATGAGGTGTCAAGATGTCCCTGGCATTTAAAAAGCGCTTGCGCTTGCTGAGGGAGTGGGAGGAAAGAGGAGCTGGATGAGGTGGCAAGGCTGTGGGGGGTCTGTGAGGGGAAGGGGTCAAGGGAGCAGGAGGAGGGAGCAGAAGGGGGCTGGGGGAACAGGAGGGGG
>QEPC01012438.1:4982168-5020952 GCA_003113815.1 Sphenodon punctatus
CCCCGCCCCCTCCCAGATTCCCCGCCGGGATCCCCCCGGCACGTCTGATATGGCGTTACGGGGCAACCCCGGGGGGGAATGTATCTGGTGATTTCGGTACGGGGCCAAAGGGCCCCGTAATGTCTGAAATCACCCTATGTCCACAGGACTGACTCTGATTGCTCAAAGTGTTATCACCCCCTAGTTCTATGCTTTTATTCCTTTTTATATGTATCAGTAAAGTCTAAGTTTTCTTTTTACCCTAGTGTGTGTGTGTGTGTGTGTGTGTGTGTGTGTGTGTGTGTGTGTGTTATTGGCTGACCATTAAATGCCTCATGAGGCCAAGCTAAAAAAGAGGGAGAAATCTACCTATTTGGCTAGAAGCCAACAGCTTTGGAACCAAGGGAAGCCTCCTGTGGGTAGCTCTGGGGATCTGCCTCCAACGCAGAGGAGGAAATCTCAGGAACAGAGTGCCAGGAAAGGGGAGCACTTTTGAGAAGCTGTAAGGCTTATGCCTTTTGGGGGTTCACATTTCCTGAGTGGTGTGAATGCCCGTGGGGAAACACGCAGGTGGTGGCAGCGGAATATCAAGGGTTTTGGGGGGTTGTCAGCTGTGGGAACCCCTGATCAGAGATTGGGAGAAACACAGTGAGGTGGTTGGCTCAGCTGTATAGTGCCCCCTACTGGCCTTTCGCCACAGTCTCTCCCAATGTTCACTTCTCCCTCATCTCCCCCTTCCTTGTCTCTTAGATTGCAAGCCGTTTGGGGTAGGGACCTGTGTATAACTACTGATTATACAGTGCCAGGTACACTGCTGGCACTATATAAATAATAATGATAACAAGTAATGGTCACTCTGGGATAAGTATTCAGATTTCCTGAGTTCACTACAGGATCTAGAATTGCTTCACTTCAGTCCACGTCCGTAGTGTCTCTCCAATTACAATTGCACTCCCTTCAGACTAGAGGAATGTGGGTACAGTTTTATTGCATCCCCGGATATATGGGTAATGAATGGGCTGATGCCAGCTGTTCTGTTGGTGGGCATGTGGTGACCCTTTTGAGTGATTTTACCCTCTTTTTAAGTCTTGCCTTGTAACATTCTGGCAAATCATTTGGGAAGAGTGTCAGGCCTCCATACTATTTGAGATAGAGCTTATGCTCCAGAACTGGAAGCTTCTTCTGCAAGAACAAAAGAGAAAAAAATCATCCCCTCTCTCCAGCATAACAGCCCTGGATTCCCCACTCAGTGGCTTTTGCACCATGGGGAAGCTCTACCACTGTGAAGCCAGTGCCACATGCTTGTAACAGTTAACTATGCTTTACTTGACTGCCCCCATTTCAGTGGTGCACATCATGTGCTTTTGACAGTTTGACTGATGTCCACTCTTTGGGTGTCAACAGACGAGATAATATTGGCTGATGTTACTCCTTGGGTGTTAACAGATGAGACAAAAGCCCACAACAGCCCACATCAGATGGGTGGTCACCTGCCTGTTATTAGCTGGCAGCCAGATGTTCGCCCACACCCACTACTCCCTGCTCTGCAGCCACCACCCACAGCGTCATCTAGGTGTATGCTGACTAAGGCAGATGAATCCCCACCCCACCTATGCTGACTAAGGCAGATGAATCCCCACGGCTCACGTGGCCGCCTCCTGTCTGTTAGGGTGCACGCAACCTCCACATGCATCCAGGTCCGCCAGGACCATAGAGACCTGGGCGGTCACACGAAGAGTGGTCTGTGGAGTAAGCACTCCCTCCATTCTTGCTCTCCCAGACACTGTGCCTGTTTACTTTTGCTTTTTGGAGCACTCCAAAAAGCAAAAATAAACAAGAACACGGATGAAGACCACAGTGGGGGAGGGTTCCTGTAGCCAGGGATCGCTGTAGCTATGTGTCAGAAGGTGGGGTGGGGAGGCAGAGCACAGTGCAGCGCCTGCCTCTTTGTGCTGTTCGTCGAGCGGAACCTGAGAGAGGCGGCTGCAGCACACATGGGTTCCACAGAGAAACCCGGGACGCCAGCAGACTAATCTCTCGTCTCTTAGCACCCTTTTTGACTTACTTGTTATCTTACGCTCTGTTTTTGTCATGTTTTTTAAAACTTCAGTATAACGTCATGATTTTATTATCACCTTGCTCTTAACCTTGTGTTTGCACCATACGACCCTTATTGCTGCTGTGCTATTATAACCCCCCAGCTACCTAACTACGGACTTGCCAGACTATGAACCAAAATTCTAATTCTTTGGGAGAGCTGCATTCTGCTCTCCTCTTGTCAGCACACGGCCATCTTCCCATCAGCAGTTTTGAAACGTTGGGGTATTTTCTTCTCTGATGCCGCGTGTGCAATTCCATGCAGATTCCTGACACATCAGCCCCCAAATCATTTGCATGGTTTTGTGGCTGCCATGATTCCTCCTTTTTCTGCCATGCGTTATTTGTGTAGCAAAGTGCTCTGTGTCACTCACCTGCTGCTCTCTCCCACGATCTCAGTCCAGTCACACATAGAGATTTTCCACTTCCTACGGTTTTTATGTGTAGCCAAGGCAGCTTCCATTCCAACCTAATAGCTGGTCACACTATCTAGGCCTTGTGGATTACAGGGTTTAAGTCTTATCATAGGTTGTGAATCCTCGACATGGAGTTCAATACAGATCTTTAATTTTAATTTGTTTTTGTAACTGGGTATCTGTGCCACTGCTTTGAAGGATAAGCTACTGGTAGCGTCAGTCTCCCCTGAGTTCTGTGTGTGAACAGCTCAGTTGCTTCAGGAGTCGGCTCTCAATCTGCAGAAGATCAGAAGCCAGCTTGCCCTCTGATACCATCCTCCCGGTTCTTCCTCCCTGACTGAAGTCAGAACTTTCAGCTTTGATGGTGCAAATCCAAAACCTCCACAGTGAGACTGAGCATTGTACTCTCTCCCTTTCTTCAAGGATTTTTGCCAAACTAAATCATTTTAGCATCCCACTAAAGCACACTTACATATTCTCTGTGTATCTCTCCCTCGCATGCACACACACTGCTTATTTATTTCCTTGTTTGAAAATAAAATAAAATTGCTTCTCTGTATACATGCCTGCATATTTTTCTGCAGTCCATGATCCTACTCATTTTGCAACTTCAAAGTAACATCAGATCTTCAGATATTTGTGACTGTAAATCATATTTTTTTTAATGTCTGTTACTTTTGAAAGCTTTTTTCCTCCTTTCCTATAAAAGTGATGTAAGAATGACTGATCTAGTCAATATCGGAATCAGAAAGGGGATAATTCCTCCTTGTACTTTACTCCATCAAATTTGCAGATGAAGGAATAAATGCACTGCTATGTAAATGGCAATTAGCAATACATTAGACATCTCTTGCTGCAAAAGAAACCCAATTGACTGAGGTTCCATGGGGTTCTTAACACAGATAAAGAATTATTTCATGTTAAATAGGAATCTGTAGATCAAGGAAGTTTCCCTTGAAGACTGGACCACACTGCAACGGATGAAGTAAAGTCTCCTGAAGATTGTTTTTCTTCATTGGCATATGTGAAGATGAAACTATAGATATGGACAGAGAGATGGTATAGATGATATTCATACATATTACATAATAAATTTAGAAAACTAACACCATTAGAGAATATTAAGGTCCAGGAATGTTTGTTTTGCCTTCCTTACTTTTTAGCCATTGCTAAAGCTGGTTTAATTATGTGTTGCAAATAGTTGATCTAGCAAATATTGCTGTTTCTCTTTTCAATAACCTATTTCCAACTAATTTTAACTGCTAACAGAGGAAGGCCAAGTATGTCATTAAAGTGCTTTCCTGGTGTTCCCTTAGCCTTTCGGTGAAGAAAACCTGAACAAGGGGTGTGTTTGATTACCAGGGCACCTGGGTTCTAATCCAAATTCTGGTGCTGGTCCTCTAAGTGACCTTGAACAAGTTACTTATTCCCTCTGTGCCTCCGTTTCCCTTATGTCAGTGGCAGAGCTGGATTAATTTTAATGCACATTATGCTGCCGTGCAGGAGACCTAAATTGTCAGAGTTAGAGAGCTTAAACAAAATCAGCTGTTACAAAATCGATGGAAATTCTCGTCATACCAGGAGCCATGCCAAATTTGTGTGAGTTTTCACATTTAGGAAGAGTTTCACCTATTTGCTGCTTTTGGGATTGTAGCAGGCAAATTCCTGTCACTATCATCACTTTCGCCTCATCACTTCCGTTATTTTGTCATTTTTGCTAACAAAATTTCTTCTATTGCCTTTCAGTGCTTTCTATACAACTGAAATTATTATTTTCATCATTTCTGTTAATGTTAGCACTTTGGTCTCCCCCACATTTAACTAAATTTTAATTTGTACTCATCAGTGATGGAGCTTCTCTAGGTCAGGGGTGGATTCAATATCCCCACCCTCAGCCATCTAAGAAGCCCAAAGTTGCACCAAGGCTAGATAAACCTTGCAAAGTAGTTTGCAGGAAATGCTACATGCTCACTCACAGACATTTAGTGACATATAGCCAAGCAGACTTTCCCCCATTAAATGTTGCCATAAAACAGACTTCCTTAAACATTAGCTGGACTCCACCTCTGAGGAACAGAAATATCCCATATCATATAAATTGTTTTTCTTTAAACTCCCAAGTCCAGCAGAGGGCCCTCTCTTGCCAACTCATAGCTCAGCCATTTAAAAAACTCACCTCCTCCTGTCATCTTCTAATCACAAACTGGGCAGCCCAAAAGGAAAGGACTCACTCCATTCCCTTCAGCTATACAGACTCCTCCATTGAGAGGCGCACACACAGCAAGAAGTGCAAAGAGGTTTGTTTCCCTTTGGAATCATCTTCAGCAAGGAACCAGCTAGCCTGCTGCAGTTTGGAACTAGAGATTTGTTTGCTGTTTCCCCACAGGTGCATGTGGGGAAAGTAACTATTGAAATCCTGCTCTTTGAAGAATGATTTAAAACTTGATACTTGGGTAGGATGGTGCACGGAACTGTGAACCTCAGGTGACTGAAAGACCAGGTCCTGGCCTGTCCCTTCTGTTTTTAACAAGTTTGGGATTCAGAAAACATCAGAGAACATGGTTTTACAGAAGCCAGCAACACCTGTCAGAGAAGAAGATGAAGCCATCTCGGCGTGCCTGTGCGTGGAGTTCTGAGAGAGGCCAGTGCACCTGTGTCAACTAGCTAACCAAGAGCTTGCACCACCTCCAGACTTGCCTCCTTCCCTCCACCAGATGATTGATACCCATTATTCCTTTGCAGTACTCAGAAGAGTTTGACTTTCCTCCTAGCCTGAGATTATGGTTATAAGAGCTACTGCCATGAAGCTGTTCCTCGTTACACTGCTCTCTCTTTTCCAGGTGGTCACAAGTAAGTGGCAGCTGTTGTAGTTTACTTTATTCAGTGGCAGGGAATAGGGGGATTCAATTGCTTGCCTTATATGAGTGTTTTAAGGTCAGACTCAGCACTTGTTAACTGGAGCTGGTAAGGGGAGAGTGAAAAGCATCCTTGTTGCACAATCTGTATCGCTCTCTGTGCGTGTGCATGCTGGTTAGCTGACTGGCTGCTACTTTAATTCAAGCAGAAATCCTATCTGTCTGTTTAATGGCTTACCTGTGCTCAGGACAGTGAAGTTAGAAGGTACAATTCTGAAACTTGTCCAAAACAAAGGCAAGGAGAGGGAGATTAGAATAGAGAGCTACCTCTTGGGGTTTTGTATGGTACTTTATCCCCAGCATCACAGCTACCACTCATTAAATGTAGCTTGGAGCAGGGGTTCATTAACCCTGAGGTAGGAGCCGCCACACAAATAGACCTTTACCCCTGGGCTAAAGGTTCATTTAATGTGAATGAGCCTACAAAAACAGCACTCTGCTCTCAGTATCGTAACCTGCTTAGTGCTTTATGACCAGAACACACACTGGACGCTTCAAAGCTGTTGGTTTTTTTAGCAAGAGCTACAAGAGCAATGCCAGAAACCCTTCTGTGTTCAGTTTTATCGTTTAGTTTACTTTGCTGTTTATTGTTTGACAGCAGTGATGCAGACTTCTCTCTTGCTCTTTCAAACAGCTCCGCGTCTTGGAGGGAAATGCTGAAATGGAGAGAAGCAGAGAAAAACAATACTGACCTGTTTAAAATGCTTTTGTTGTGGAACAGGCTACCCTGCTTCTTCAGTGAAAAGTGTTGTGCTGTTGCCGTGTGCGTGTGTGGCTATATACACATTGTTCGTGTCATGTATGGTAATGAACATACGCACAGCAGAGCCCTTTGCTTGAAGGGTGTCGACAAGCCAGAAGGGACAATGACATGTATGCCAAAAAGGCCATCTGTACCACTAGGCTATGTGTCAAGAGAGGCACCTGCCGGGAGTTGGGACTGTGTGTGCCCCCCTGTTTTTGTATTAATTTACATTATTCTAAGTGTAGGCAGGGATGCTTAAAGTAGCCTAACAGGAAAAAAGTTTATATGGAGAAGTCATCTGTTCAGCAAAGTGAGCTATCAGCGTTCCATAATTCAACAAAACCTCCTGTTTCTTGTTCCTGGGAAGACGCATTCTAACATGAAAGAAGCAGGTCTCCGAAGTCATATATCTTCCTTTAAAAAATAGAGCTCTAACGTTTGTGTTTAAGGTCCAGGAAAGTCTGAGCCAAAGGCTTAGGGGATGGAAAACTGTTGTAAAGAATCTTACTCTGCTATTACAACATACAGGGCTTTAACTAATGACTCCTCATGAGTCTACGGTGCACTAGGTCAGCATTAACTCCATTCTGCAGAGGGAGAAACTAAAAAGGGTGTTTTAAAACAAGATACTACCCCCCATGGCCACCCAGCCACTCATCCAAATGCCCCTCTGAAGGTGCTGAGGGTGGATTCATGCTGCTGTGAGCCACTCAGCACCCCTTCATGGCCACTTACGGTGCACTGTCGAGAAGTCCAGAATGCTGTGTGGGGTGAGCCAAAAGTGTGTGTGGCAATGGGTGCCTATGCATCTCCTGCCCATAGGAACTGGGGTGGACTGGCCACCCACACCAGCAGGAAGCTCCCCCGCTCATTGGCACTGTCAGTGACGAATACGGCCTTTGCAAGTCAGGAACTGGCCGCAAGCACCGTGGAGTCAGATTCCCCAACACTCATGGCCAGGACATGTCCGTTTCAAACTCGAAGGCCAGCTCTGCATCCTTCCCCATGGTCCATGGCAGGGGGAGCGCGTGGTGGTTGCCGCAATAGCCACCCTGGGAGCCACCTGTTAAAATCCCTCCCTACTCACTCTAGCTGAGTGGGTGCTCCGCAGCTGTGCCACTCAGCGGCCACAGACCCACCCCGACGCCGTATTTAATATACTTTTACTTTTAGTAAAAGTATATTAATATACTTTTACTTTTACTTTTAGTCAAGCCTGTCGCTTAGCCATCCAATTTGATTCTGGTTCAGAAAATGAGGATAAGAGTATTGAATGTGGCTTCTCTGTGTGGGAGCAACGTAACATTTTTGGAAAGTTGGGGCTGTGTTTGAACTGCGTCTGACTGTTTTGCTGCAAGCAGAATGTGTGTATTCTTTTGGGTGCCAGGACATGGAATCCAGCAGTTTCTCTTACCTGACACCAGGCAAACCTTGACAGTTTCAGCCATGTTTCCCTTTGAATATTGTGGAATCTGCGTCTGAACTACAAATGCATAACTCGGCTCATGGGGTGTAAGCCATGGCTGGTAAAGATCTCCCATAACATGAAACTGCCTGCATCCATGAAGCCACTAAGTTTACATGGCTCTAGCAAAGTTGGCCACAGAGGCAGAACTAGGAGTCAGATCTTTTTATCAACTCTAATGCCACCAGCTAGCCTAATAGACCAGGCATTCACATCCCAGACTCAAAAGTGTAAGATCAAATGAAGTGGGCACAGCTTAATATATCATGATAATGTACTAGGGTCAGAGTAACCAAGTGGATACTAGGGTTCAAATCCCTTCTTAGTCATGAACTCGCTTGGTGGCTGTTATCTCTCTGTCTGCCTCAGTTTTCCACCTGTAAAATGGGAATACTAATCATCTATCTCACAAGATTGTTGTGAGGACAAACTAGGTAAGGACTATCAAGCACTTTGAGCACTGGAAGTGCTGTAGAAATGGAAAAATAATAATGTAAAGCACAACAGAACTGAATGCTACATTATGAGTGTTTCCCCTTAGAACGCATGTGCTTCCCTTCCACTGTCTCTACCTTCAGTTTCTTTTCCACATCTCTGTTTATTCCACCCTCCTTTTACTTCCATGTTGGCAAGAGCTCATTTCCCCTCCTCCATGTTATTTTCTAACTGGTCTTTCCCTTCATTTCACCTCTCTTTTCTCCCTGCATATAAATGGTTTTCGGTCTCCAAACCCAAATTCTAAGACGGGTTGTATTTCAAAAAATTGGGCACCCGGTGACCAATTTATGGTTTGAGAAGCAATTGGGGGGGGGGTGTATTTCTTTATTTTTATGTTACTTCATAAGCTATGGGAAAGGGTTTGATCAGCTGAGAAATTCCCATTGATTTCACTGGGTACTGGATTGGGTCCGAACTGGGAGAAGCACATAGCACGGTCTCTGCCTTCAGGATTCACGAAGAATGACAAAAGAATATGCCTGTCTGGTAGGTTTGGAAGGAAACCAAGATTCAGGTTTGCAGAAGACTCCAATAACAATCCAAGGCGAACATCCATGGTCTTCTAAGCAGAATGCTCCATGTGAGAGGATGGAGAGGAAAGGGTCAAGCACAGCTTCTCTCCCTGCTTCTATAGATTGTAAGATCAGAAGGGACCATTGATAGCAGGTAATCCAGGGGTGGGGAACCTTTTCCCTCCCAGGGGCCATTTTGAAGATCAGTACAAGCTCCAAGGGAGCTTGAAGTTGGGGATGGGGTAGCTCAGGAAAAGGAAGATTTTCTGGAACAACATGGATCTGTGATATGGTTCTGTCCCCAATCCTTGTGTTCATGCCCTCCTCTCTTCTCCTTTCCTCTCAGCTCACTCCTGCGGTGCTTGGGGGTAGGAACTGAATCCAGATCCACAAACTGCAAAAGGGGCCACATTAAAAACTAACCACGGCCTGCATTTGGAGCCCAGGCCTGAGGTTTCCTTTCCCACCCCTGATGCAGTCTGTCTTCCTTTAAGGGGAAGGGGGCAAAAAAGCAGCAGATGGTTTCAGGCCCTGCTCTCCATCTTCTGGACCCAGAATGCTCCCCTCCCACTGTGTGTATGACTCAGCACCTTCCTTTCGCCACCCACTGTCATTTCAAAATGTGCTCTTGCCTCCGAACCCAGCCATTTGCCATGAACGCTAAGGAGAGAAAGACCGGCAATATTAAACACCAAATTAAATGTTCCCATTTCTTCTATTGCCCCATGGGGACGGTTGTCCTTGTCCCTTTAATTATCTCCTTGTCCAATCCCTGTATTTATTTGCGGTTGTCTTGAAATATGGAGAGTAGCACAAATAATCTATGTGCCGAGAACGTGGAATTGGCCCCAGAGGAGCTAATTTATCTTGCAGCTCTGGCCACCACATGAGGAGCCACAGCCCCCCTCCCTCGAAGCCACTCAATCTTCTAATGCGGATGGAGATGAAAAAAAGGCTGCCTGCTTTTGAAGAGAAAGAGAGAGCTGACTTGCCAGCCAAATTGGAGGGTGCCTCTCTCAGAGGACAGGCTGAAGCAGGGCTGGTTACCAGCTGGAAAGCCTCTGTTAATTGCAGGGAAGGTCATTGATTTTAAATTCTAGCTCTCCAGCTCTCATTAAGTATTGATGCATGTGGAGATGTGAGTGCTGCCTGGTAGGTGAATAGGCCCGAGTCTGAACTCATTGCCTGGACTAAAGTCCTACAGACTTCAAGAGAAGTTGTGTCTGAGAGAAGCAGTGGTGTAGAGCAAGGCTGCGGCTGGGCCTGGGCTCATGGCCTAATTATGCCCCCCACCCCTAAGGGCAAGGGGCATGGTCTCCAGCATGGGGAGCAGAGCTAACTCATGAAGGCAGTGGTGCCCCAGTGCCCTGTGGGCCCCACACCACCACCCCCAGCAACAGTAACCCCACTAGAAAGGAAGATTGGGGGGGGGGGAGAGTCATTACTCCATCTCTGCCCACTCTGAAAGGTTCATTCTTGGCAGGGCCCTTTACAAACGGCCTGACGTCTACTATGACATATTCAGAGTGGGCACCTGTGGTGTGCTGGCCCCACTCCCTCCCCCTCTAAAAATATCTCGGCAGCGTACAAGTCGCTTGCAAAGGGCCTTGTCAGAGTCAAGGGCCTGAGCTCAACTGAGCCACCTTGCTCCATGATCACTAGGCCCCTGGAGAGAAGAATGAGCTGAGAACTGGAGGATCTTGGTGCAGTGCCAGGTTAAGGCAGAGAGGTTTGTGTGGGGATCGGGGAAACGGAGTTCATGCATAGGCCCTGAAGCTTGGCACTTGGCATGCAATGTGTTAGGGTTGTCACCTCCCTCTGGGAGGAAACCTGGAGGCTGACTAGTACATTGGAGTGGGTGGGCCCCCTTTGGACATTGCTTTGCTCCTTGTGGAACGTTGTGATGCTCTAGTGTTCCACAGGGATGGGGGTGGGGCATGGTGGTTGTCATGCCCCTTTCTAACATATCCTCACCCTTGTGGAGCATTCGGCATCATGATGCTCCATAGGGGTAGGGTCATATCGGAAAGGGGACAAGAAAGTCCCTATGCCCCCCCCCCTCCTTTCAGATGTGTCTGTCTGTTGTGTCGCTGAAAGCCTGGGCACCCCTGCTTTCCCTGCCAGCACGTCCTCACTCTTGGATCCAACATTGTAAATAATTGATCGTATTTTATTTATTTGTTTGTTTTATTTTCTATCCCTGCCATCCCATGAATGTATTATCCAGAGGCCACTCTGCAACCCATTTCTAAAATTAACAGATGCAAAAACACACAAAGTAATAAGATTCGTAAAAGGACTGAAAGGGGGGGAATTGTACAAAGAATCTTCCTGTAGGAAGATTAAAATCTGTATATAAAAAAAAGAGATCCTATAAAAGCAAATGGTACTAGCCATCAGGGAAGCTAACCTAGCAAGACAAAATATCACTTGCACCTTCTGCAGAAAACACCCTTACAAATTTCCATCCAGCCACTAGGTAGCTGTGATCTTTCATAAACAGTTCCTTGGCTTAATTAGCTGCCCATGACAGTAATACAACTGCTTGTCTAAATGTTACATTATTACTTCTCAGGAAGAAAAAATGTTTCTGAGGAGCAGAAGCAAAAGGAATCTGTCCAAAATTGGGGCTAGCCATTTATATCTCCATTGAACATATACTACAATATGATAAGTAATGTTGTGATAGGTCTTGAACTTCATCCGTTTACACACACGCCCTCGCACACCCACCTGAACACCGAGCGGGGGGTGGGGGGCGTCAGTATAAAAAGAGCCCTTCTCAACTCTGCTGTTCACAGACCTCTGTTTTTCTCCCCTGCACTCCCTGCTGAACTGAGTCAGACAAAGCCATTTTTTTCTTTCCAAACCTGGGTCCTTCCTGTTGCCCACGTAACCCCTTACCTAGGAAAGTGAGACTGAGGAGAAGGACTGGGATGATTATTATTATTATTATTATTAACAAACATTTATATAGCGCCAGCAGTGTACCTGGCACTTTACAAAGTAATAAAATAGACACGGTCCCTGCCCCTAGGGCTTACAATCTGAGAGACAGGAGCTGGGGGAGAGACTTAGGAAGGGGAACAGAGGGAGAGACAAGGGGTCTAACATTCATGAAGATGCGAGGTCTCAAGTGCACGTACTTGGCTTGGTTACGATGAGAATGACAGCAGGCAGGTCCATGTTGCAAGGATAAGGGTAAACCGATCGTAGGTATAGGAATAGTGGCTCAGCAGGATAAAGAGTCAGACAGAGCAGAGCGAAAGAGGTGAGTTTTAAGGAGAGATTTGAAGGTATGAAGGGAGGGGGCAAGGCGGATGTGGACAGGGAGGGAGTTCCAGGCATGGGGGGCAGCAAGTGAGAAGGGACGAAGGCGCTTAGGGGAGCAGGGAAGGCGTGGAAGGGTGAGAGAAGGGACAGAGGAGGAGCGAAGTGCACGGGCTGGAGTATGGAGGGCGATAAGTGCAGAGAGGTAGGGGGGAGCAAGGTTGTGAAGAGCTTTATAGGTGAAGACTAGGAGCTTGTGCAGGATTCGTTCAGGAAGGGGAAGCCAGTGAAGCGAAGAGAGGAGGGGCTGCACATGGTCGAAGCGACTGGCGAGGTAGATGACCCTGGCAGCAGAGTTTTGGACAGAGATGAGGGGAGAAAGGTGAGACCGGGGAAGGCCAGTGAGAAGGAGGTTACAGTAATCGAGGCGAGAGATGACCAGAGCATGAACAAGAGTTTTGGCAGACGAGACAGAGAGAAAAGGGCGAATCTTAGCAATGTTATGGAGGGAGAAGCGACAGGATTTAGCAACAGAGTCAATGTAGGGTTTAAAAGAAAGGGCTGAGTCAAAGATGAAGCCTAGGCTACGGGCTTGGGGGACAGGCAGGATGGTGACTCCATCAATAGTTATTGACAGTGAGGAAGGAGAGGAAGGATGAGGGGGGAAGATAAGGAGTTCAGTTTTAGCCATGTTGAGTTTGAGTTGACGTTGAGACATCCAGGTAGAGATGTCAGAGAGACAGTTGATGAGACGAGCTTGAACAGAGGGAGAGAGAGAGGGAGTAGAGAGATAGAGTTGAGTGTCATCAGCATAGAGGTGGTATTGGAAGCCATGGGAGGCAATGAGTTTGCCTAAGGATGAGGTATAGATCGAGAAGAGGAGAGGGCCAAGAACAGAGCCTTGAGGAACACCAACTGAGAGGGGGAAGGAGGAGGAGGCGGAGTTGGAGAGAGACACATTAAAGGAGCGGTCAGAGAGGTAGGAGGAGAACCAGTTATGGACAGAGCCACAAAAGCCAAGGGAGTGAAGGGAATCCAGCAAGAGTGAGTGGTCAACAGTATCGAAGGCAGCAGAGAGATCAAGGAGGACAAGAATGGAATAGAGACGTTTAGATTTAGCCACCAGAAGATCGTTGGTGATCTTAGCGAGAGCAGTTTCAGTAGAATGAAGGGGGATAAGGAGAGAGCCTTCAGTCAGCAGGTTGGAGATGAGTGTGTGACAGTGGGAGACCCCTCTATATCTCCCCACAAGTCTGGGTCCTGAGAGTGGGCAAGGGAGCATGTGGCAAGCCCCAGCCTGGTACCTAGGACAAGAGAACTCCTGGCAGCCCAGAGAGGAGAAAAACTGCCCAGCTTCAACAAGGCCCAAACCAGAGACCAGCCAGCTAGCAGGGATGGTGACAGAGCTGGACTGAGCCTGCTCTAAGAACATCAGAGAACAGATTTGTATCAGTCCCCAGTTCCTGGGTCCGTGGTCTGGATGAGGTCACTAGTGAGTAGACCAAACAGAGAACTTTTATGGGGTTGCTTATTGTAACTGAAAACTCTTTACTAGACACACATTTTTGCCCCTTCCCTATACCCTTCCCTCTCTCCTATCACTCCCATTCTGTAAATAAAACTCAGATTGCTTGTTTAATCCAATTATGAATCATGTGGTACCTGGTGATGACCTGTTAAGGTAACAGATAAGGGAGGCAACATAAGGGGCAGACAAGAAATCGCTAAAGGGTCCCTGACCTATTTCCCCAAAAGTCAGGTAGAAAGGTGCCATCTAGTAGCTGACAAGGACCCAGGGCTCCTGTGTGCGTTCAAGCAAGTGTTACCAGCATGTGACCTTTCTTACAGCAGAAAGGATGTGTGAGGCTTGCCAAATCTGGCATACAGTCTGTCATAAACTTTCCACTGCTCTGATATGTTTCTGTTTTATTGGTTTGAAACAAAAAAGTACAAGACTCTTCCATTAACACCCTTTAAAATCTCTGGGAAATGTGGGAGAATTAACAAGCTTAAGGGAGTTAGTATCAGTCAAGCCTTTCATCCTTCAAGGTTCCCCATTCTGTGTTCTGCTTTCTGAAACCATAATCCCCAAACCTCTTGTGAGCTTCTAAGTCCCATTAAAGTCAGATTTACAGGTTTACAAGTGGTTTCAGAATTACTTCTTGTTATAGCCCTTACCTATCATGATCTCCTCGTCGTTATCACCCAATGCCTAAGTCTTTGGTTGCATAATCTTGATACTGTTGTTCTGCAATTTTTAGATTTTCTGCACAGATTCTCTGCATTATAGTTTGGTCCAGCTTTTTAAGATGGCAGTCTCTCTAATCTGTGCAATACTTCCTTCACTATTTGCTAGTTCTGTAACGGCACGTGCGATGAGTTCGTAGATGAAGCTGATGACTCAGAATCCTACATTTATTCCTAGGAATTTTTATGGTATATTACGACTACTTATCGTTTCTATAGCACTACTTGGCATACACAGCATGTCACAGCACAGATTTCCAGAGATAGGCCCCTGCCCAGTGGGCTTACAATCTAAGATGGACAAGGATAAGGGGAACACACAGGGAAGAGACACGCACATATTCCCATTTTCCAGATGGGCAACTGAAGCTGAGAGGTTTTGACTTCCCCAAGGCCACCCAGTGAGTTCACTGGCTAAGGTAAGATTCAAACCCTGGTTTCCCAGGTCCAGGTCCAAGTCCAGCACCTTATCTGCTACACCACACACGGGCTCTCGCACACTTTTTTACCTGAAAATCTTTCACTCGCAAAGCAATGTCCTTGTCTATGTGTGCATTCTCTGCAGCTTAGAAATTATTTCAATCAGTTCTGTGACGCCCTTTACCAGCAACATGCTGAGAATCTGAAACGCACCCCATAACTAGCAATGAGCATTTGCCCAAGATCTAGCCATCTATTCCTGCCCGGTGATGCCTGGTGATGATCAAGAATATCCCCTGGCTACTGGTAGTTGGGAGTGGTCAGCAGGAGATCTCTTGAGCTACTGGAGCTGGCCACTGTTGGAGATAGGATGCTTTGCTAGATGGGCCACTGGTCTGACCCAGTATGACACTTCTTATGTTCTTATGACATAAATGATCATTTATCCATCGCTCTTATTCTCCAATCTGTCTTTTTGTTCATGATGGCACTTTCATCCTGACACATGAGCAACCTGTACAACAGAATTCAAGAACTGCACTACTCATTTTAGGGCCTTTTTCAACATGCAGGATTTCTCCTGCAGTTTAAAACTGTGGTTTGCAGGAAATCCCGGGGAGTGAGGTTAGACGTTTATCCATGAACTGGAAGTCACCCGGGCGCCATTAGAAAGAGCGGCACTGGGCAACTCTTGGGTGTTTTGAGGATTGGACTAGGTAAGACCCCGATAGCCGAGGTCAGACCCCCAATAGCCAAGGTCTTACCAAGGCTGTGTCTCAAAACACTTGGAAGTTGCTCAGTGCTGCTGTTTCTAATGGCGCCCAGGTGACTTCTGGTTCACGGAGAAGCATCTAACACCCCCCACCCCTTGGCGGGGGTTTCCCCAAGCATTTTTAAATTGCAGGAGAAATCCCACATGTTTAAAAAGACCCACAGTAGTCCTTGTCAGTTTATGTTTTGGTCATGGGCTCCCCACACAGTGATATTTGCTCAGGAGAGAGGCTCTATTGCTCTGTGGTCAATGTGGTGTACCTTTCATGGTCAAACATATTTTACTTTAGGGTTCCTGTTTTAAATGTTGCACATGTTGCATGTTTTTATGTAGTCAAACTTGCTCTGCAAAGCCCACTAGCCTGTCTACTTTTCTTGGGAATGATGTTGGTCTGGGTGCTCTCTTTACCTTTTTTAAGAATGTTGGCTAGTTCTAGTTTGATTGATTTTTTCCTTCATGATAGGATCCTGTTCATCATGGTTTTAACTTTGCTGTAACTATATATATTTTTTAAAAACCAAAAACGCCCTCTGCATAGTCACACACACACACACACACCCCCGAACAACTCAGGGGATTTCAAGAAGGGCTCCCCCGGTGGACTGCAGGGGCCAATCTAGAACTCAGGGGGTGAGGTGGTCCCACAAATAGGTGGGGCCCAGATCGTATAGGGCTTTATAAGTCTAAACCAGCACCTTGAATTGGGCCTGGAAGACTATAGGCAGCAAGTGCAGAGCCTGGAGTACTGCTGTAATGTGCTCATGGCGGCCCGACTCTATAAGGAGATGAGCCACTACATTCTGCACTAGCTGCAGTCTCCAAGCCATCACCAGGGGTAGCCCCCCACATAGAGCGTGTTACAATAGTCCAGTCTCGATGTAATGAAAGCATGGATGATGGTGGCCAGGTCGCTGTCTGACACATATGCTGAAGCCGACACACCAGCTGTAATTGGCGAAATGCACTCCTCGCCATTGCCTCCACCTGGACATCCAAGCAGAGCTGCAGATCGAGGAGCACCACCTAGACTGCGAACCTGGGGGACCAGTGGAGGGCAAATCCCATCAATGAAGGGAGCCACTACATCCAGTGCCCTACCCACCATCATCACCTCCGTCTTGTTGGGATTCAACTTCATTCGGCTCGTCCTCATCCAGTCCCCCACAGCTTCCAAACCCCGGGTAAGCACCGAGACTGCGTGCCAGGTCTGGGTTGGATGAAAAAGAGAGGTAGAGCTGGGTGTCATCAGCATATTGATGACATCGCATCCCATACTGTCTCATATCCTCACTAAGCATATACATTTTGAACAGGAGAGGGGACAGAATGGAACCTTACGGGACTCCATATGTGAGGTCCCAGGGAGATGAAGAACAATCCCTGAGCACCACTCGATGAGTTCTTCCAGTCATGAAAGAGTGGAACCATCCAAGAACAATCCCGCCCACCCCAGCTTGGTCCTGCAGATGAGTCACCAACATCTCATGGTCAATGGTATCAAATGCAGCCGAAAGATCTAACAAAATCAACAGGGTCAGTCAACCCTGATCCAGTTCTTGGCAGAGGTTGTCGACCAAGGCCACAAGTGCAATCTCAGTGCCATAACCCGGATGAAAGCCGGACTGCGAGGGATCGAAAAAACTGGCACAGTACAGATGCTCCTGCAGCTGCCGAGCCACAACACGTTCAGTAACCTTCCCTACAAAGGGGAGGTTAGAGACAGGCCGATAACTGGCAAGGGAGTCAATGTCAAGTGATGACTTTTTGAGCAAAGTCTGGACCACCACCTCCTTGAGGCAGTTCCGCACTCTGCCCTCCTGAAGGGAGGCATTGATCACCCCTGCCAGCAACAGCCCCAGAGTCTCCTGACTGGCCTTGACCAGCCAGGACGGGCACAGGTCCAGTTCGCAAAAGGTGGCTCTGACAGCCCCTAGAACCTCCTCCGCATCAGTGGGCAACACCCACTGAAATTGATCCCACAAAACTGGACAAGGCGGGGTTTCCATAACCTCTAGTTCTCCTATTGTCATAAGCATGGCATCAAAATCATGGTGGACACAAGTGATCTTATCCGGAAAGTAATCAACAAACATGTCATAGCAGGCACTGGAAGACTCCAGTTCCAGGTGGAGCGAGGCCAAACCGACCAGTCCTTTCACCACCTAGAAAAGCTCCACTGGACAAGACTTTGTGGATGTTATGAGGGCAGCAAAGGACTCCTTCTTTGCTGCCCACACAACCACAGCAAAGGCTCATAAACTAGCTCTATGTTGCAATCGGACAGCTTCATTATGCAAATGACACCACCGTCACTCCAACCGCTGCCCTTCATGCTTCAGTTGTCGCAGATCCTCTGTAAACCAAGGAGGTCTGCAGCACCAGTGTTTAGGGAGCAGACACCTAGGAGCCATCCGGTCAATGGCCTCTGTCAGCAAGGTGTTCCAAAAAGCTATGAGGTCATCAAGCGAACATTTGTCAAGATCAGAGGGTAACTCTCCAAGAGCATTCAGGAACCTCCCCAGTTTCATAAGTCTCCAAGCATGAACCATCTGAACTGGTTATGCACCTCTCCAGGGGCAGACATGCACCGGGAGACAAGCCCGCAGGAGGTAATGATCCGTCCATGACAAGGGCACTGCTGACAACTCCCCCACCAACGGAATCCTTGCCTCAAGGCCAGTGCAAAAGATGAGGTCCAAGGTATAACCCACCCACCACCAATCATGTGTCGGGCTGATGACCATTTGAGACAGGCCCCTGGTTGTTATGGCAGCCATGAACTCACACTCCGCCCCACCAAGACTGGTGTCGGCATGGATGTTGAAGTCCCCCAAGACCAAAGTCTTTGCAGAGCGCAACACCACCTCTGACACCAGCTCGACGAGTGTGTAGGGATGCCACTGTACAGGTCAGTGCATGGTATATCAGAAGCACCCCAAATTTGTCTCCTGTCAAATCAAATATGACCTTGCTACTGCTAAATCATTATCCCCAAATTACCTACCAACCTTCTTGTAGTAGTAGTAATGGTAGTAGTATTTATATAGCACCAGAAATGTGCCTGGCACTGATCAATTGTGATAAGCGACAGGCCCTGCCCTGAGTGGTTTATAATCTATAATGGACAAAGGGTGGGAGGGAGACAAAGGAGAGGGACACATAGGGAGAGAAGACAGGGATACATGTGTTTGGCTTAATTACAGTGGAGGAGAGGGATCCTGAGGATAGACAGTCATAAATAAGGGATCCTATTCCATTATAAGAACACAAGAAGTGTTGGATCAGACCAATGGTCCATCAAGACCAGGATCCTGTATCTGACAGTGGCCAATCTCAGTCACTTGGGAGCAGTACCCAACTGGTCATAATGGGGTGATCCATTCCCTGTTTGTACATTTAAGTTCCTGACAGTGGCTACATCCCCCAATCTATGGGTGTTTTCAGACGTGATGGGGCCAATTGGCCCCGTCACGAAATCAATGAAATGATCCCCCACCGGGATGACCCGTAACGCCCTAATAGATGTTCTGGGGATCCCGGCGGGGAATCGGGGAGGGGGCAGGGCCGCGCAGCGCAACGTGCGGCCGCATGGCCCCACCCCCTCCACACTCCCCGCTGCCCGCCCTCTGGGGAGATGGGTAGCCACCGCGGCCAATGCCGTCGCAGCGCCCGCCCGCTATGGCCACAGGCCGGAATCCCTGCAGATCCCTGCAGGGATTCCGGCCCGTGTCCGCCATCCAGACATGACGGCAGGGGTCACCACGGCCTGGAATCGGATTCAACATGCGACGGCCTCCGGTCCCGCCGCTTCAGCCACTCGCGTGGTGAATCTGATCCCACGCCGTGGTAACATCTGGGGGGGAACATCCGTTCCCCCCAACAGACGTTACGTGGTCCAAGCTACCACAGGGAATTGACTGTGGTGGACATTGACCACGTAACGTCTGAAAATACCCCATTTGTCCAATAACCATGAATAGACCTATTGTTCAAGAACTTGGTATCCAATCCTTTTTTAAACCCACATATGCTACTGAACTTCACCACCTCCTCTGGCAACAAATTCAAAAAGTTTTGTTGAGTGAAAGAATATTTTCTTTTATTTGTTTTCAGTCATTTGCCAATAAGTTTCATGGAGTGTCCCCTAGTTCTAGTACTGTTTGAGAGGTTAAATAACTGTGCCCTGTTTACTCATTCCACACCACTCATGATTTTATAAACTTTTGTCATATCACCTCTCAGTAATCTCTTCTCCAAGCTGAAGAACCCTAACATACCAAGTCTCTCCTTGTACAGAAACTGTTCCATGCCCTTTGTTATCTTTGTTGCCTTTCTCTGTACCTTTTCTAGTTCTACTATATCCTTTTTGTGATGGGGCAACCAGAACTGCCCCCAGTATTCAAGGTGCAATTGCACCATAGATGTATACATCAGCATTATATTTTCTGTTTTATTCTCTTACCTTTTCTGAATAATTTTTAACTTCTGTTTACTTTTTTGACTGTTGACGCAAACTGAACTAAGGTTTACAACGTGTTGTCCAAAATGGGTGAAAACAGACATGACGGTGGCCCACTGTGACCCGCAGCCACCTGCACTTCTTTTTTTGTGCCGCTAGATGTTAGCCCGGGATTGGCCCTGGCTATGTTGGTGGCTAGCCCAGGCTCTGGCTTCAGGAAACTCCCCAAATCACAGCCCGGCCTAAGGCCTGCTAGAGCGGGTCACAGCAGGCATGTCTTTTCTGGCCTGTCATGACCTGGCCTGGTGGGATGGTGGCCCTGTCATGGGTGGCATATAGCCAGTGCCCAGACACAGTCCAGTCTGTATCCCCTGTGGATTTCTGCCCTGGGCCAGGTTGTGACAGCAGCACACCACTGTCACGTGTGTTTTTTCCCAATGACTACAAGATCCTTTTCCTGAATGGAAACCCCTCATTTAGAGCCCAGCATTCTGTACTTATTGTTTGGATTATTTTTCCCTACGTGCATCACTTTGCACTTTTCAACATTAAATTTAATCTTCCATTTAGTTGCCCAGTCTCGCAAAATCCTCCTGCAATTCGTCACAGTCCACTCAGGTTTTAACTACCTTGAATAACTGTGTGTCCTCTGCAGATTTGATCACCTCACTCTTTACTCCCTTTTCCAAATCGTTAATGAATATATTAAACAAGACCAGTCCCAGTTCAGATCCAGGAGGTCACATGTAGACGAGCAGCCAGATGCAGCACATTGAAGAAAGCACTTCCTGAAAAGCCATTCAGAGTGCGTTTTGACGCACTGGAAGTAGCCAGCTGCCATAGGAACTGCAGCTCCTACGGTCTTTTTGAAGGTGCACTTGGAAAGCCTCGATATTGTGGTTTTCCAAATGCGGCTTCAAAAAGACAGTGCAAGCCGTGATTCATATGGCAGCAAGCTACTTCTGGTATGTCTAAACACACCCCGTGCGGCTTTTCAGGAAGCACTTTCTCAAACATGCTACACCTGGCCGCTCGTCTAAAAGCAGCCTGAGGCATTCCACTATTTACTTCTCTCCACTGTGAAAACTTCATCAATCAGACCTTGTTTCCCTCTTCCCCCATCCACCTTGTATTTAAGGATAGAGAGTATCCTTAAGAATTGAGCCTAACCTGTTCACTCATTATTGTGATATAAGAAAGCATTACTCTGGGAGAGAGGGATGGAATGTTTTCCATATTATGTCATTGGGGCCAATCTGGTGCCATGCAGATGCCATGCGCACCTCCATACAAGCGTGCAGATGATTTCCGCATAGCACAGTGTGCTGGTAATTGAGGTGTGCGATGTTCCCATGCAGCTGTATGCAGGATCCATGAGCCATAGGATTGACCCCATTGTTGCTTATAGCAGGAAAGATAATAGTACTGAGACATCTTGAGATCTTGCTTCTTTGGGTTTCTTTGATCTCTTAGCTTCCTGCAAAGAAAAAGGCAGAGTCCTGAAGTAGGGCTGAAACGAGATCTTGCAAAACATGAGAATCTTGTTGAAATCCCAGTTCTCGATTCATCAAAGATGAACCAAGAACTGGGACTTTTTTGTTGAGTTCGGGGGGCGGGGGGGACATTGCCCATGTGCAAAATGGCTGCTGCCCTTCACCAAAATGGCAGCAATAGCACCACCACCATTTTGGCTAAGGATAACGGCCATTTTGCACATGTGCAAAACATTCCAGTGGCCATTTTTTGCATTCGCAATGACATTTTTTCTCACCTGATATGAATTCTCAGGTGAGAAAATAAAATATTAATTAATATTAAATAATAAATATGCATGTGGAAATGGCTGCCAAACTGTTTTGCATATGCAGAAAATGGCCACCACATTAACCAAAATGGTGACAATAATGTTACCGCCATTTTGGTTTAGGGTGGTGGCCATTTTGCTCATGAACAATTACTTTTTTCATGCCCAGAACAAGTTCTCAGGCCAGAAATTAACATAATTATATTTTTTTTAAATGGGCATGTACAAAATGGCCACCAGACGCATGCACTAAATTTTTATCCTACAAAAACTTTACAGATTAACCAAGTGTAATTGATAGAGTTTTGTTCAGAGGTAATAGAATTGTTGTTCCACATTCTATACAAACTGAGATGTTAAGGCAAATATATGAGAGTCACCTAAGTATAGAAAAATGTAAAAGACATGCAGAGGATGTTATCGTTTGGCTAAACATTAAAGTTGACACTGAAAAATATACTAAGTACTGTGATATTTGTCAGAAGTATCAAAATTTAAACAGCAAACAAATAATGTTGTTTAGACATTGGAGTTGAAACTGTGGTCTAAAGTTGGTGCTGATATGAAAGGAAATTATTTTTTACTTTTAGACCATTATTCACACTTCCCAGAGATCGCCTATTGTATGGTCAGTGCCCTGACACAGGTCAGAGTATCTCCTTCATGGATTTTTGCTCCGGACCAGGTCATCATGGTGGTGTGCTACCATCACATGTGCTTTTATCCATTCTGCGTCCATCATGGCTCGTGGTGTACATGCTACAGGTTTCCATGCATCATATTTTTGTAATAATGTAGCTCCTAACCCATTTTTGACACATCAGATGGTATCTTTATTTCTCTGTAATTGTTAAAATATTGCAGTGTTGGCAATTTTTTAAATTAGACATTTTAATTCCTCAAACTCATCTTGATGATGAGCTTCTCAACAGCACTATACACATCCTTTTTAGTAACTTCCTAATATTACTGTTTTTTTCCTGCTAAATTTGAAATAAATCATCCCACAAAATTAATCATCACTAAAAAAAAATGAACTACTTCTTCTGTGGATGTGGTATTTTATCAATTGCTTCCACTCTTTTTAAAAAAATCAATCTTTACTCCCTCTCATGTTAGCCTTTCGCCCAAATATTCAATTTCTTGTCTAAATTTGTACTTTTCATTGCTTAATTTTAATCCAACTTCTTATGCTTTACCCACCTTTTCTAATCTGCAATCATGGGTATTTTCAGACGTGACGGGGTGCCTTTCGCCCCATCATGGAATCACCCATTTGATTCCCCACCGGAATCCCACCGTCACGGCCACAAGACTTGCCAGCCGATCCCGGCGGGGAATCTGGGGGGGGCAGGTCTGAGTGGCGCAACATGCGGCCACACAGCCCCACCCCCCACGCTCCCCCAGCCGGCCGCCCTCCGGGAGACGGGCGGGTGTGTCCGATTCCGACGTAGTCCTGGCCACGGCCCAGAATCGGCATCGGTAACAGACGTTACTGCGGATGATTCCAGGCCATGGTTCAGCTAACCACACTTTCGGCCATGGTCCCCAGACGAGGGCCGAAAGCGTGGTTATTTTGATTCCCGCCGGAGGTTCACTGTGGTGAACCACAGGAGATTGTCTGTGGTTGAGCGTGATCTTGTAATGTCTGAAAATACCCCATGTCACCCTAATGTATCACCCCATATTAAAATATTATCTACATACACTGCTGCTTCTTCAATATTGGGTGAAAACAAACAAGACAATAGTCCATACTCACCCATAGTAACCCATTGGCCACCAGCTGTTTGCCCACTTCCACCATGGGACAGGCGGCCAGCTGCTACTAAATTCGTCATCCCGAAAAGGTCACCTGGCGCAGGCAAAGGCTTGTCCAGCAGGGCTAATCTGGGCTAACGTGCATACCCGGCCCATCTGTAAGACCCTGCCCAGCCCTGCCATGTGGTGAGGACTGCTAGCACCGTGGACAAGGGCCAGATTGGGCCCAGGAGAAGTGACCCTGGGTGGAGAGGCAGGTGGAGCAGCCAGGAGAAGTGACCCTGGACAGAGAGGCGGCTGGAGCAGCTGTGGAGACCTCAGGCAGAGAGGCTGCTGCAGCAACCTCTCCACCTCAGGTCTCCTCTACTACAACAGCAGCAATCGTCTCTCCTCCCGGGGTCACTTCTTCTGGCTGCTACCAGGCAGCGCAGCTCCTTTTCTGGCAGCCAGCAGCCATTTCTCCTGGGCCAGAGTCCTGCCCTTGTGTTTGGTTCCTCAGCCCAACCCAGGGAGAGGTGAGGTGTGGCGGCTGCATGTTTGTTCAGCTCTTCCTACCAGCCCAACACATGGCACTGGCCCTCCGTGGAGTGGGCTGGGGAGCTGGGTGGCTGCTATCGCATTTTCTACCCATTGTAAAAGATTTGTTGAATACATTTATGAAACACCTCTGAGAATAAAATCAAACCAAAACCAAATCTTTTAAAACAATATTTACCGAAAGGGGTATTAAAAGTGCACAAACATTTACTTTCCTCATCCAAAGGTATTTGTCAAAATCCTGATGAAGCATCTAAAGTTGAAAACTATTGTGCAGCTGCCATTTGACTAAACATCCTATCCCTTAGAAGGAATTGGACAATTTATTTTATTTTATTTATTTTACATATTTCTAACCCGCCCATCCTGCCACAGGCCGCTCTGGGGGGTGCACAACATTAAATATTAAAAGCATTAAAACAACTTTAAACTAAACAACAAAGGGAGGAATAAAAAACCCTAACCCCTCCCCCCCTTACCCATTCTCCCCCCCCCCCCCAAAAGCCTTTTTATATATTTAATTCCTTTGGATCCAAACATAATCTTAAACTCTCCTTTTTTTCTCATATAACTAGTGAATGCACCCACTTAACTAGTGAATGCACCCACTCAAAGGATCAGCCACCTTTTTTGTCTCATCTATAAACGCCCTTAGTTGGCCTATCTGCCTTTTCAGTTTTATCAAGAGATTCTAGTCTTGGTAGCTCCTGTTTAAGTTTCTTTTAAAATCAATGGCACAAAGGCACATTTCGTGGAGTCTGGATCTTTGCTATATATATAGCTCTTTTCATTCTATTTTGTAAGTTATCTTGTTTTCCTATTCCTTCAAATTCATCTGGAAGTTTTTCTTCTACATTAGCTGAGATATTCTGTGTCAGAAAATAAGCAACACATGCTTTTAGAACTAATAAAGATGTACAATTTCCCTTTATAACTATAAATGTAACCAGTTCTATTGTATCATTTACTATTACCTGTAATATATGACACACACACCCCACCCCCGTACTGGAATAACATTTCCACTGTACGATTTTAAATGGCATCACTACGTATTTGTTACACACATTTGTAAATAAATTGTTCAGCATATCTTCTGATTTTATATTTGCTTGTGCACCTGTATCCAAAATGTGTTTCGCATATGTTCCACTTGTCTTCAGCATCACACTCCATTCACTATATTCATCTGGAGTAGGGGTGGGACTCCAGGGGGCTTATCAGAGATCCAATTTATCGGAATCGGATCTCCCAATGTCGGATTTATCAGTATCAGATTTTTAACATTGCCAATTTTCTCAGATCTTTAACATTGCGACCATTGACTTCAATAGGCAATGTTAAAAATCTGATAAAACCGGCAATGTTAAAAATCCAATATTCCAATACCGACAATTATTGGTATTATCAGATTAATCTGATACCAATAGTCTCACCCCTAATCTGGAGCGTGTATGACACCAACAAACATTTCATTGTTACCGTGGCTGCTACCAACATATTCCTCTTCTTGCTTTCCATCCACTTCTTGCAGTGACTCCTTTATCAAGTAGATACTTTGTTTCTGTGTCTTCTCTTTGTAATTTTTATTCCTACACATTGTTGCAAAATTAATATTATATCCATGATAAGTGAAACCTCTTTTGCCATTTGTGGGACACTCTCATCCTTTATTCTTTTCCACCTCTGTGGCTTATGTTGCCATACTTTGAAAGTACATATTTCTGCTGCATTCTGACATAGTCCACCTCCAACTCCATTATGTTTGTATTTTTTTCTTCACAATTTATTTTGATTTTTATTTCTTCAAAAGCTTGTGCTCTCTCATTATCTCATCAGCTTGGGGTATTCTAATTGCCTTGACCTGTTCTTCTAGCAATCCTCTCCTTAGTTCAGTGTTATTAACACCAATTACTGGTGTTAATAACCGCCTCCATCATGCATGTTGCAGGGCTACATAGGGCACCAATGCAGCCCTGCAACATGCATGATGGGTAGGTGATAGGTGGGGAGGTATTTGTCTAAAAACACCCAGTATTTGATCTCTAAGGAAAGAATCCACCTGTGTGTCTAGAACCTCCAACCCGGGGCTTGGATGGGGCTGGTCCTTCCTCCCTGCACCACCCACCTGGCTTGTTCTTGCAAAGGATTTTCCCATATATCCCTACCTTCCCTGTATCCATGGTCCCACCTGTCTGGCTTCCTGATTGACTCCCACCTGTATATAAGGCATGCTGGGGGCAACAGGAGGCTGACAGAGCATCTGTTACTGTCACGTTCCACCCTGTGTGCCTTGCTCCAGGTTCAGCTCTCCAGGTTGTATTGCTCTTTGTTCTTGTTTAGTCTTGCCCCTTCTCTTGCCCCCTATTTCTCCATTAGTCTTGGTGTTGCTTGTTGTATATAAATGGTTTGACTCCCTCTATGTCCTGCTGCCCCCAGCCCTCTCCATGGTCTTGTTGGGGCTTGTCGTGCTCCTTCTATGTATTACTGCCCGTTTCTCCCCTTAGCTTGAGTCTTACCTTGTTGTGATTGTCTGACTTCCTCTATGCCTTGCTTTGCCAATCCTCCTTAGAGTATTCAGTGCAGTCTTACACTGGTTTGTCTTGCCCTTCAGTGTACTAGGGCTTCCTTTTTCCTCCACTAGCTGCAGCCTCCTAGTCCTGAGTGTGGCCCTGCTGTGGAGTGGCTGGCTCCCACAGCACATTTCTGCCCCAATTCTCCTTATAATCCTGAATGTTATCTTGTTGTGGCTTGTTGTGTTTCTCTGTCTATTGCTGCCCATTAATAATAATAATAATTATTATTATTATTATTATTATTATTATTATTATTATTTTATTTATTTATTTCCAATTTTTGCCCAACCCTTCCAAAATTGGCTCAGGGCAGCTTATTAAAAAAACCACAAAACTATACATATAAAACAGAATAAAAAACCCAGACCCCCTGCCTTTCTCCCTCACTCCTTCCCAATCCCACCACAACTCCACAAACCCCTCCCCAACCATTCCCTCACACTCCTACCCCAACCCCCCCCCCACAAAAAAACAACAACACTCCCATTCCCTATCCCTGCCTTAACAAAAGGAAGGTCTTACACTGCCTTCAGAAGATGCTCAGACTCAAATCAAACCTCTGGGGGAAGGGAGTTCATAGCACTGGGGCATCAGCCAAGAACATTTCCCTGCAAGTCCTCGCCGTACGAACAAGGCTAACAGACGGTACCCACAGGGAGGTGCTCCCAGCCGATGGCAGAGGCTGCAATGTGGCATGGAAGGACAGGCGGTCTCTCAGATATGTGGGGCCCAGACCATTTAGGGCTTTAAAGGTCAAAACCAGCACTTTGAATTGTGCCCGGAAAGCTATAGGGAGCCAGTGCAGATTTTGGAACCCCCGAAAGGAGGCAAGTCGCCGCATTCTGCACCAGTTGCAGCTTCTGAACAGTCATCAAGGGCATCCCCACGTAGGGTGTCTTAGACACACATTTCTCCTGGATGTTTGCTGTCACATCCAGAAATTTCTGTGTGTCTAAATCACTCATCCAGATCTTAAACATCCGGATCTTTAAACTTCTGCGTAGAACTTCTCCCAGAATTTTTGTGCGTAAAAAGTTCTCCTGGTAAACTGCTTTGCTCCAGGCAGCTGTGGTCACTTGGTTTCCATAGCAGCCTGTCACATCTACAGCTGTGGCTACTTTAGGCTGCCTCAGGGCAGTGTTTGTGTGAAGACTGCATCCAGGAACTGCCTCAGAGCAGTGTGGGTGTGAAAAATGAATCCAGAACTTACTTATGGACTTGTAAACCCAGAAGATTGAAACATCTGGAACTATAACGTGTGTCTAAAAATGCCTATAGAGCGCATTGCAGTAATCTAGCCTCAAGATGATGAAAGCATGGATGACAGTGGCCAGATCTGAATTGGAAAGAAAAGGCTGCAGCTTTCTTACCAGATGGAGTTGGTGAAAGGCACTCCTGGCCACTTCCGCAACCTGACAATCCAGGCACAGCAAGGGGTCCAGAAGCACTCTGAGGCTGCAAACCTGACTGACCAGAGGGGGCAGGACTCCGTCCCAGTCCCCTCCAGATCACAAGGCCGGCCAACCATCATCACTTCAGTCTTGTCTGGATTCAGCTTCAGTCAGCTCATCCAGTCCCTGACAGCAGCCAGGCATCGGGTAAGTAGCGAGACTTCAGGGCCTGAGTTGGATGAAAAAGAGAGGTAGAGCCAAGTGTCATTAGCATACTAATAGTACTTCACCCCAAACCTCCAAATGATCTTGCCTAGTAGCCTCATATACACATTCAACAAAAGGGGAGAGACAATAGAACCCTGCGGTACCGTCATTTTGAGGGGTATCCACATTTGCGCAGATACCTGTTTAAGCTCAAGTGACAACCGTCTCGCTTGTACTTTTTGAAACAGGGCAGGCAGAGAGCAGAATTCATAGCTCCCCCTCACATGACTTCCATCTGCATCTCTAGCAGTGGTTGTGCTTTGTGGGTAAGATTAGCAGAAAAGCCAACAAACAAGTGGACCTGGAAGACTGGTTTCCCTTCTCACCTGTCAAGGCCCTTCAAATGAGAGCCAAGACTGACTGGTAGGGATAGCTTGCATGGCCAATGCTTAGACTCTAACTGTGGACTGGGTTGCTGATAACATCTTGACGAACATTAAGACCAGGGCAGCCTCCTCTCTGCCCCACTGATGACCAAAGAGGTATAAAGTTATCTGAGGCTGGAGGATGAGTGTTCTGCAAAAACATAAAATAGGGTCCAGTCAATAAGAATTCTTTAAAAATTGCAATCTTTTGGCAGCATATTCCACAAATGTTCATTGCCTTAAGCTTTAGGGGTGTACATGTCATTTTCGTTATTATAATAACGATAACGAAAATTGTCGTTTTCATTTTCGTTATTGCAATAACGAAAACAACAACTGAGAATAACGACAATGATAATGAAAACGACGACCGAGAATACCAAAAATGACAACCGAGAATACCGAGAATGGTAACTATAATGATATCTATACCAATATCAATACCAATATCCATATCAAAAATGATACAAAAAATGATACTAAAAACGATAACAAGAAACAAAAACGACAATGTTGTTATCATTGTTGTTATTATTAGTGCTGCGGCAGTTGGGTTTTGGAGGGAAAATGTAGAGGGAGGAGGAGGGAGAAGACATTTCGGAGTCTTAACAGGGTGGAACTCTTGAACTGTGCCTGTGTTGGGAGGGGCGAGCAGCTCAGCAGTATCTGATGCATGTATCGCTGGCCAATAAGCAGGGCAAGCAGGCCCCAGCAGTCTCATGGCACTCTGTGAATGCTCAATGCCTGCTGCCTCCCACAATCAATCAGGGGGGCTCTGGGAGAGGGCACTGCAAACCTTTATAATGGGAGGGACAGGTTTTTTCTCTCCATTGTGTGAAAGCTCTGCTTCTCAGGTTGCGTTTACAAAACAGTGGTGCTTGCACATAAAAAATCCTCCCTAGCCCTCATTGTATTATTTATTTATTTATTTATTTATTTATTAGGTATTACCACCAATACCTTTCCTTCCTCATACCCTACATTTTACCTTCTTCCTTTCCCTGCCCTTCTCCCCCCTCTACATTATATATAGATACGTAGTATAGATTAGATATAGTTATATATTATAGACATATAGATTTGAATAGTTATATAGATAATTGATAGTTTCCTTTTTCCTTTCCCCTGTCTCCCTTAGATTTAAATAAATATTAGTTGTGCACAGGAATCAATAACGATACCGATACCAAAAATAAAATCTTCATTTGAAATGGTACAGATATCAATAATGATAATAAAAATGATAAAAATGATAACGATAATGAAAATGAAAATGACATTGTCGTTAATAACGACAATGAAAAACGAAAACCACGTGGGGGCCTGGTGCACACCCTTAACAATTGATGTTGTGAACACTGTAGCCTTGGATAGTTTTCTGATGAGTTATAGCCCCAAAATATGTCTTGTTGAAGTTTTAATTTCCACACATCAGAGTCATTTGCATAAAACTCCATTACTTGCTCTACTTTAACCATCAGGCTGCCAGTGGCAAACTGAATATTTGACATGACTGGAACAATAACAGCAGACATAAATCTTGAATTGAGAGTTGTCATAACAGGATCAACAACCTTGCTGTACAGTCTTTGATGCAAGATCCTCTCAGGCTGCAAAAAGCACTAGGTTTTCTTCAATCTTTAACACACCTAGATGCTTTTCTTGCCCTTTAGCTATGGCACAAGTTTCTTTTCACAGATCCCCAGAACCATTTTTTCTTAATTTGCATAGTCTCCTCAAAGAAACGCATTCTCCACATTGCTTGAATATACAGACTGCTCTGCTGCAGGCTCATACTGACTAATTCTACCACAGAATCAGTTAGCATTAGTAAGTTCTATATTCTATATGTAGTAGCAGCTGCAAAGAGAAGAATTTACTAAACCTCCAAGGATGAGTTATGAATCCATGCATGGCTGAGTCAGTATTAGAGACCTCAGTGTCATCAATTTCCCCTTAAAACATCAACAGTGTAGCATGCTTTGAATCTAGAGATTGCCGGGAGGTTGCACATAGACCATCTTGTGTGACTGAATATATGAAGATTTATTTATTTTATTTATTTTGATTTATATACCACCGTATCCCTGACGGCTCATGGCAGTTCACAACACACACATAAAATAAATAATTAAAACCCCACAAAACTAAAAACACCCCATTACCCTCTCCCCCAATCTATCCCTGCCCATTGAATGTCTGGCCAAATAAAAAGGTCTTACACTGCCTCTGGAAAACATTCAAACTATGGCTCAGGTGAGCCTCCAAGGGAAGGGAGTTCCAAAGCTGTGGGGCAGCCACTGAGAATGCATCTCTGCAGGCCTGAGTCATGTCAAATGGGCCAGCAATGGAACCCACAAGAAGGCACCCTTAAGGGCTGCAAAGGAGCATAAAGAGAAAGGCGGAAAGGCCGAGGTAGCCCAGGGCCCTCCGCAGAATAGTGGAGAAATGATACCGGGTTAGTGGGGAACCAGATGCGTGGCAAAATAATGGGCCATCAATCGTTGGGCAGGCTCGTAAGTACCCTTTGAGGGCCACTCCTGGACACAGTTCGCTGGCCCCGACCCTTCCCAAAGAAATGGCCTGCCCTCTGATCCTCTGGTCCATTTTGGACCCCCGTAGCCTGATTTGCAATGTCTGCTGCTCTATGCATACATCCCCGAGGAAGAGTGCCCTGCCTGTGTTATCATGAGCTGACTCCGCCACCAGTTCGCTGACCCTGAAAGCCGCCAAAAAGGCGATTTTAAATGCCGCTGCAAAAAGTGCGGCCTTGTACTCATCCATGCACACTTGAGGGAGGACACTACATATTTTCACCAAAAAGAGGGGAGTAATAGGAGCCCGAATATCTGGGTGTCTGGGCCCTTCCTGGGACCATCCCTCCAACATCCTTCAGATGACAAAACCTCTGTCAGGGGAGTTGGTGGCCGGCAAGGCAGCTCATAAAGTTAAGGGTGGACAGCTTACCCGCAATGTTCCCCACCGCTGCCCCTTTATGTCTTAAATACAGTGCAAATTGGAGCATTTGAGCCTCCCACATTGGGAAAGCTCCCAACCAACCCCTCTGCGACCGGAATTGCTGGAATTCCCTAAATGCCCGGTCATATGCTGCGTGGGTCTGTATGGCCAGGGATCCCTGTATGATGCTGAATACTTCTAAGACCCAAGGGTCCACACTGCTGGTGGGAGGGGCTCCGGTGTTGGGCAGGCTCCCGGCGCCAGGGAGTGAAAGCGCTCCATCTGGAAGCGAGAAAGGCCATCCGCTATCCCGTTGCTCATACTCAGCACGTGCCTGGCTATGAACAAAATGTTGTGCCACAAACACATTAATATGAATGACCTTACCAGCCCCATGACCCTGGGGGACTGGGATGACATGGAATTAATTACATGCACCACAGCCATATTATCGCACCAAAAAATGACAAAATGGTCTGCGAAGTCCTCTGCCCACAAATGCACTGCCAACACGATCGGGAAAAATTCCAGGAATGTCAGATCCTGGTTTATCCCTTGCTCTGCCTATTCCTGGGGCCATTTAGCAGCACACCATCTTCCCCTAAAGAACACACCGAATCCCAGGCCCCCAGCCACGTTGGAATGCACCTTCAACTCAGCTTCTAGCATCAATTCCTCCCTCCAAAAGCGAACGCCATTAAACTGTGCAAGGAAAACCGCCCAAATCTGTAATGTCCTCCCTCATCTTCCTGGTCACCCATATATGGTGGTGCGGCTGTGGGTTACCAGGAAGCTTCACATACAAGTGGGACAAAAATGCCCGTCCCTTTACTGCCATGCGGCACACCTGAAACTTTGCCCATAGGCTTTTTAACTTCTCTGCCGGGAGGCGTGAAATAGACCTAACCATGTCATGTTCAATGCCTAAATATGTAAGTGTTGTGGCAGGTCCCTCGGTCTTTTCTGGCGCAAGGGGGATACCCAGATCCTCAGCCACCCTCTGGAAATTCTCCATCAAACACTATGCAGTCCCAGGTGCCGGTCCCGCCGATGAAGAGGAAATTGTCCAAATATTTTGTTATCTCCCCCCTTCTTTCCCACTGGTGGACCACCCACTTTACAATGGAGCTAAAACATTCAAAGGCAGAGCACAACACAGAACAGCCCATAGGCATCGCACAGTCAAAAAGAAAACGACCTTGGAAATGAAAACCAAGTAGGTGAAAACTTTCTCGGTGAACCGGCAGCAGGCAAAAAGCAGTTTTGATGTCACATTTGGCTAAAAGTGCACCCAGACCAGCCGACCTTACCAGCTGGACTGCAGTGTCAAACAGCACGTACTGTACTGATGTAAGTTCCCTGGGAACATTGCGGGTAAGCTGTGTTCTTTAACAGACCGACCGCATGGGTAAGACCGGTGGTGTATCAGCCTGAACTCGGCAGGGGATTTTTGGGGGACCACCCCTAACGAGGATATAATCATGCCCTGTAATGGTGGTGACAGGAAAGGACCGGCTACTCTCCCTTCCTTGATTTCCTTCTTCAGCTTTGGTTCCACCACATACTCCAAACCCTTAACTGAGCTAAGATTGGGGGCCACCCTGCCCTGCTGAACCTCCCCCGCTGGAATCCTGAAACCATAACAAAAACCGTCAACTATATACATCACCTCACTCCTATCTGGGTGGGGTGCCAAAGTCTGAGCCAAGTTATCAACCTTGACTGGCGTTGTAGCCCTTTCACACACACACACCCGCCGGAGTTCCTTGTCCTCCCTTTCCGGTGGGTCCTTGCCCATACCTTCCTTTTCCCCAGGCCTGTCACCCCTTGTTACATGCCACTGTGGCATGATTTCCCCCGCAGATGGGGCATGCATGCCAAAATCTGTATCCCCCATGCCCGCACCTTCCCGCGCACGCAAATTCCCAGCAAATGCTCCCCCTCGGTGACTGGGCCTTCCAGCCCTCGTTCCAAAAGGAGTCATTGGAATGTCACACACACACACACACACACACACCCCGTGGGTTAACACGTGCCCACTGTCTGTTCTCAGGGCGTTGGTCGTGCCATTCATAGCGTCTAACCATAGATTCGGGGCATTTATGTCCCATCTCAAACCTGGGGTATATGACGCCCTGTGACGGAAAGCCTCGCTGTACTGAAGCCAGGCTCCTGATGGGCCCGTATCGTAGGCATGATGGACAATGTCCACGTATTTCATGAGTTTCAGGGTATGCTTGTACTATCACGCCCTGGTAAATTGAATAAGCCAACATTCAGTTTGCCCAATTCCAGTCAACTTTCGGGTGCTTAAAGCTCACGTTCTCCTTACTATCTCCCTTCTCCTTAGGGTCAGGTATGGGGTCTGTAAACAACAGAGTGAAAATATCCAAATACTCCCCTTTCCATATCTTGTCCCTGGTGGGCTGTAGCAGGTGGGCCCCAATGGGGGCTGAAATGTCTGAATACCCCCCACCCAACGGTGGAGGGGTCTGTGCCACTCCAGCTAGACCACCAGGGGTAGCCTGATGCAGGTACCACACCTGCTGCCCAGCAGTGGTAGCCTACTGCAGGGCCCAAACCTGGGTAGCTTGTGGTCCATACACAAAGTGCCCCCCAATCACAGTGGGAGGTGAGCCATGTTGTCCCGGGGTGGGAAACCATGCCCTGTTCCACCATAGGCGGGGAGACTCAGTAGTTCCAGCCTCCCCCCTCCAACCAGCCCTGCAGGAGGGGGCACCATCAGGGGGCCCGCAGCAGGCCCTATCCCAGATCCTCGCTGGTAGGGAATCTCCACAGACCCCAATGATGGCCCCATAAACTGTGGGGAAATGGATGCAGCTGGGGGAATGGCAGCCACTCCCACTCCCCTTGAGGCGATATCACCCGGCCGTATGCCTTGCCCGCCCCCACACGGGGTCCAGCCTATGCTGCCCACCATAATGGGAGCGCCATTCGCTGGCAAGGGGTTTGGACCACCCCTACCCTGAAACCACCCACGCATGGGGTCCCCCATATCTCTGTAGCCCAGGGCCTGGCTCCTTGCATCCGCCCTGAGCACCTGCAGTTGGTAGTCTTGAGCCATCTGTTGGAGTCCCCACTCGAGCACTGCGATCTTTTGGAGTGCCTCATCTACACCCGGTGCCACTCCTTCCTCAAGCCTGGCAGTTGGTCCTTGATGACAATTGTCCCTGTGGGGGACAAAACTAACTGGACCTCCGCCACCCCACCCCACCCCCACCGAGGGGGGAAAGGGGCTGACCTGGCAAATCATCTTCGCCCCCTGATCCATGTGAGGGGGCTGACACACAGGCCCGAGACTGGGCCCTGGGTCTCCTAGTTGGGGTGGTGGTCCCCTTGGCCCTGGTGACCCCTCCCCTTCAGTCCTATATCTCACTGAGGGAACCACGACTCTCTTACCCCTCCTAGGTTCTGCTAGAATACCCACTGGGCTGGTAGTCCCTTGGCCTTGTGCTCCAGGACCACCGGGCACCAAGTCCACCTGCCCTGTGGTGTACCCGCTGTAGGGGTAGCCCACCCCCAGACTGCCCAGAGGTCCCCTGTCTTGCCCAGGGGGTGGGACACCTACCCCTGCCAGTCCTTGGTATCCCACCTGGCCTGACCCCGCCTCAGTTGCGCCTGGCAGTGGAGGGAACCCTGGGGGGAAATCGACCTGCCCTAGCTCCTCCACAGGGAACAAAGGGGCGACAAGATGCTCAACATAGTGCAGGATGGGTAAGTGCCCCCGTCCACCAGCCATGTGGTCCATCAGGGCCTCACACCCCACAAGGTGGTCCTGCAGGGCCCCCAGGACTGCTGCTGCCCCACCCATGCAGGGGGGTAATGCCAGCATTCCGGGCCCTTGGCTGCTCACTGGCTCAGCTCCCAGCCCACTCCCATTGTCTTCCCCCCCTTTTTCTTACCTCCTCGCGTCTTCACCTTTGCTTTCCCCATGCTGGACGAAAGCTGAAGAATGCCACCAGATGACCTGTAGGAATGGCCTTAGGCCACCGAGTGAAAAGGGAGGGGGGCCCGCAGTGCAGCTGGATGCTGCTGTGTGAGGGGGCTGAGAGAGGCCTGAAGACTGGAGGCCGGTCATGGGGGAACGTGGCACAGCTTGTAGGCTGCTGCATGGTGGGGCCAGTGCCTTCGAAGGCCCAGTGAGCTGGAGGATGATCGCTGGGCGGCTTATAGGCTGCTGTGTGGTGGGCCCGCTGCATGGAAAGGCCCAGTGATGGAAAGGCCCTGGGAACTGACGGCCAATCGTGATGGAAACACGGAGTGGCTTGTAGGCCGCTGCATGGTGGGCACCACGTGAAAAGGCCCGGAAGTGGGGAAGTGGCTCGTAGGCTGCTGCGTGGTGGGCGCCACGTGAAAAGGTCCGGTACTGCATGGTGGGGACCTGGAAGCGGGCTCTGAAAAAAACAGGTGGAGCAGCTCTAGGCTGCCACATGGAGAGGACCTGGTGCTGGCTAGGCCGCTATGCCTAAAAATCGGGCCCACTAAAGCACCACCTTGTAAAGCCCTGTCTCAGTCTGTCGAGCCACTGGACCGGAGAGGCAACCCAGAGTGGCTTGCTTGGTATGCCTCCCTGCTGAAATGGCGACCGGAGGCGCAGGGATGCTGGGTGAGGAGCCAAACCCCTGCGCCCAACTGGACGGGTGGCTCCGAGCCCGCGTTTCCCTGATTGGCTGAGCCCCGGTTGCTGGGGCAACGACGGCAGGGACACACACGCCGGCCCGTTCTGGTCGCCTTTTCCAGCAGCATGCTACAGCAACCGGGGTGCCGGCTACTACACCCTCCTTTCCCCATTCTAGGAGGGGACCGCGCACACACACACACACACACACACACCGTGGTAGCCATTACTGGCATGCCAGGGGCCCTTTTCTCCTGTTCTCCTTCCCTCCCACCTCCCTTGAGGAAATCTCCTCCCTGCTCTCCTCCTCCAACCCTTCCACTTGCCCCCTTGACACCATCCCCTCCCCAACTGGTTCTCCTCCTACCTCTCTGACCGCTCCTTCAATGTGTCTCTTGCCAACTCCACCTCCTCCTCCCTTCCCCTCTCGGTTCGTATTCCGGACCCCAAGGCTCTGTCCTTCGCTCTCTCCTCTTCTCTGTCTATACCCTGTCCCTAGGCAAACTCATTGCCTCCCATGGCTTCCAATATCACCTCTACGCTGATGACACTCAACTCTATCTCTCTACTCCCTCTCTTTCCCATCTATTCAAGCTCGCCTCACCAGCTGTCTCTCTGACATCTCTACCTGGATGTCTCAATGTAAACTCAAACTCAACATGGCTAAAACTGAACTCCTTATCTCCCCCCCTCATCCTTCCTCTCCCTCTTCCCTGTCGATCCTCATTGATGGGGTCACCATCCTTCCCGTCCCCCAAGCCCATAGCTTAGGCTTCATCTTTGACTCAACCCCTTTCTTTTAAACCCTACATTGACTCTGTTGCCAAATCCTGTTGCTTCTCCCTCCGTAACATTGCTAAGATTTGCCCTTTTTTCTGTCTCCTCTGCCAAAACCCTTGTTCACGTCCTGGTCATCTCTCACCTCTATTACTGTAACCTCCTTCTCACTGGACTCCCTTGCTCTCACCTTTCTCCCCTTATCTCCATCCAAAACTCTTCTGCCAGGGTCATCCACCTTGCCCATCATTTTGACCACATGCAGCCCCTCCTCTCCTCTCTTCACTGGTTCCCCCTTCCTGAACGAATCCTGCACAAACGCCTAGTCTTCACCTATAAAGCTCTTCACAACCTTACTCCCTCCTACCTCTCTGTGCTAGCTTTCCTCCGTATTCCAATCCATGAACTCTGCTCCTCCTCTGTCCCTTCTCTTGCCCTCCCACGCCTCCCCTGCTCCCATAACCGCCTTCGTCCCTTCTCCCCAGCTTCCCCCCATGCCTGGAACTCCCTCCCTGCCCACATCTGCCTCTCCCCCTCCCTTCGTACCTTCAGATCCCTCCTCAAGACCCACCTCTTTCGCTGTGCTGTCCCCGACTCCTTGATCCCCTCACCTAACTCCTGATTATACCCTCAATCCAGTACAATCTGTTACCTGTGGTCTGTGTACTCATATCCTCATCACATGGACCAACCAGCCATCATCTTTGATGTAACCAAGCCAAGCACGTGCACCTGAGACCTCGCATCTTCGTGAATGTTACACTCCATGTCTCTCCCTCTGTTCCCCTTCCTTCGTCTCCCTTCTCCCCCACCCCCTCAGATTGTAAACCCGGCTCTAGGGCAGGGACCTTGTCTATTCCATTGCTTGTAAAGTGCCAGGTACATTGCTTGCGCTATATAATGCTTGATGATGATAATAATACCAAAGACTTATACAGCAGCATCATGATATTTTCTCTTTTCTTTTCTATTCCTTTTGCCATAATGTCTAGTATCCACTATCCAGTTTGCCTGTTTAACTGCTGCCACACAGCGAGCTGATGTTTTCAAGGAACTAGCCACAATGGCTGCAATTCCAAATCCCCTCCGTGTGCAATCCCGCGTGGATCCGTGTGGGTTGGGGGTGGCACAATGTCCTGTTAATAGGGGTACATGTGACTCCCATGTGGGATCCATGCGCACACCTACATACCATGCTCAGGGCATGGGATTGCCCCAACAACTCCAGGACCCTTTTCCTGAGTAGTTACACCCAGATCAGCACCTAGCATCATATACGTAACATGAGGATTATTTTTCCCTATGTGAATCACTTTGCACATATCAACATTGAATTTCATTCGCCATTTTATTGCCCATTTACTATTAGTGCAAGAACCATGTGTTTTTCCTTACAGTCTGCCTGGGTCTTGACTATCTTGAATAATTTTGTGTCATTTGCAAATTTAGCCACCTCACTCTTAACCCCTTTTTCAAGATCATCAATGAATATTTTAAACAATACTGGTCCCAGTGCTGACCACTGAGACACCCTGCTGTTTACCTCTCTCCAACTTGAAAAATGACCATTTATTCCTACCCTTTGTTTCTTATCTTTTAACCAGCTACCAATCCTTGACAGGACTCTTCCTCTTATCCCATGACTACTTAGTTAGTTCAGACTAGTGGTGGGACCCCGGGCCCATTACCGGCTACCGGATTTACCGGTTACCGGTTCTAGGAAAACCGGATTCCCGGATTAAATCCGGTAGCCGGTACCGGATTTAATTCATTGGTTTCAATGGGGTGCCGTGTCCCCATTGAAACCAATGAAATATCCCTCCCCCTCCCCCTCCCAGGCTGCGCGGGTGGAAGGGGGGACACCCCCCACCCACCCTGCCCAGCCTGGCTTTTTGTTTAAAAAAAGAACAGAGT